>JAAAKM020073195.1:165050199-165061742 GCA_010016025.2 Alatinidae sp. Z8VKAUB7J3 | reverse complement strand
CGAAACTGCCACTCGACCAGGTCGAGACCGGTAATCGCTTCCGTCACCGGATGCTCCACCTGAAGGCGTGTGTTCATCTCCATGAAAAAGAACCGATCCGGCGACAGGCCGTCGCTTCCGTCGACAATGAATTCAACCGTGCCGGCGCCGCTATAGCCGATGGCTTTGGCGGCCTTTACAGCGGCTTCTCCCATCGCCGCGCGCATCTCTTCTGTCATGCCCGGCGCCGGAGCTTCCTCGATGACTTTCTGATGCCCACGCTGCAGAGAGCAATCACGCTCGAACAGGTAGACCGCATCGCCGTTGTTGTCGCCGAATACCTGGATTTCGATGTGGCGCGGCGAAGAAATTTTTTTTTTTTTTTTTTTTTTTTTTTTTTTTTTTTTTTTTTTTTCTTTTTTTTTGTTTTTTTTTTTTTTTTTTTTTTTTTAGTTGGACCTCTTTCCCATATCCGCGAGACCATTTAAGTAATTGCACTCTTTCAAAATGGAGTCCTGTGGTGTGTTTCAAAATGGAATGGGTTAGGAATGGCGTTTCCTCGGTTTATTTAAGAAGTTTGTAAAATAAATGTCCTAAGAATGTTGAGAAAGGTGCTGATGGTGATTGGGAACATCATCAGTGAATGAGGAATATTTTGTTTAATCTACTTCTAAAATCATTAACTTTAAATATATAATAATATGTTCCTGTGTTAAGCACAATTTTTTCCAGCTGGGGAAACGCTTCTTTCAGTTTTCAGAGCAGAATTGAAAATTCGCCCCGTAAAGAAATTTTTGTGCTTAACCACATCAAATATTACTGTCGATTCACCTTAGCAATTAGGTTAAGATAAGTTATTGCATTATGATTATGCTGGGGGAGAAATCCACCACCCAGGGTCTCACACTTATAACCTTTGGAATAAAGGGGTTTGAGCTCCCATGTATTTTGTCTATAACTACTATTCTGTAGGTGACAATGTCCTGGTTAATACTTACAGTGGTGTTGTCAAAATTTCCGATTTTGGAACTTCTAAACGTCTGGCTGGCCTATGTCCAAGCACGGGGACTTTTGCTGGAACTCTTCAATACATGGCACCAGAAGTGATTGACAAGGGTCAACGAGGATATGGACCCCCTGCTGATATTTGGTCGTTAGGTTGTACCATAGTTGAGATGGCCGCCGGAAAACCCCCTTTTGTTGAGCTTGAATCAGCTCAGGCTGCAATATTCAAGGTATTTTTTTTCTGTAATTAGAAGGAGGAATTGTTTACTATTAAGTTTGTTTTGTACAGTATTTGGGGTCAGACTATAGTGCCGGGCATTAACTACTCATGAAACTTTTGAAGAGCGACCGTTGACAGTGATTTCTTCTTCAATGATTTTGATCGGGGTTGCATCCGATGTAGCTTTCTTGCAGGGGCCATAGGTTGCAATGGGCTCACTGCAAAAAGCAGAGATCGTAAAAAATAAGGGCAAGAGTCTTCTAAGTAACATTGAGCTCCCGTTTTTTGTCTGTCTATCAATTTGGATCCTAACGAATTTGCCTTTATGTGGGGATAAAAATCATAACTTGTTTTTTATCGCCTGCCTTTCTTAACATGTTTTTTTTCAATGTTCATCGGATAGATATTATGGGAGACACAGAAGCAAAACCTGATAAAGCTTCAGGAAAAATTGCGGTTTTTGAAGATAAAAAAATTCGTCGAGTGTTTTTTGAAGGTGAGTGGTACTTTTCGATTATTGATGTTGTCGCTGTGTTGACAAATAGTGCTAACCCTAGAAGATATTGGTCTGATCTTAAGAGGAATCTTGTTGATAATGAGGGGTTTATTCAGTTGTACGATAAAATCGTACAACTGAAGTTAGAGGCCAGTGATGGCAAGAAGTATCTTACCGATGCAGCAAATACCGAGACGGTATTTCGAATCATACAATCCGTTCCATCACCCAAAGCAGAGCCTTTTAAGCGATGGTTGGCCAAAGTTGGATATGAACGTATTCAGGAAATTGAGGACCCTGAACTTGCGACAAAGCGCACACGCGCCATCTATAAAGCTAAAGGGTACAGTGATGAGTGGATCGAAAAGAGAATGAGGGGAATTGCAATCCGTGAAGAGCTCACTGATGAGTGGGATAAAAGAGGAATACGAATTCAAAGGGAATATGCTATTTTAACAGCTGAAATTTCAAAAGCTACATTTGGCTTAACTCCATCAGAATATAAAAAGCATAAGGGGCTTAAGCAAGAAAATCTAAGAGACCATATGACGGATCTTGAGTTGATTTTTTCGATGCTGGGAATTGAGCCATGGCTATGCATTTTCACCACATCATGACATTATGCGGCTGACCCAGCCACTAGAGAGCGATTCCAGCAGCCCCCTCCCTACCATCTAATTCCACTGGGGACCTAGAAATCAATTCCATTCGGACCCTAACGGACAATCACGGTAGGAGCCCCTAACTTCCCATTTCACTGGGGTCCTAGAAACCAATTCCACTGGCGGATGGCAAATTTCAGCGCCAGCGCATATCTAGAAAGATTCGATTCTCTTTTTGAGGCAACCGGAAAAGGTGATGAAAAGGGATGCTTATTTTATGCAGAATTGAATGTACCATCATAATAAAAAGCGCTTGATTGACTTTCGGCTAGTTATGACTGTGTAGAGCTTTTGAAGGACCAATAGCTGTACTGTGATGACCAAAAGATGGTAAAGTGACAGAGAAGGCTATCGGATGATGACCAGACAATTGAAAATCAAACATGAAATTTACTGAATTGGCTTGAAAATCACCTGATAATGCAATATAAATCATGTTGGAACTTCACAAGGACCTAAAACGTACGTAAAATTGCAAATTTAATCCATACAATCAAGACATCACTCAATTTACCCTTGACTGTACGTGGTGATGCTTGAAAATTTGGCTACATTCATCTGAAGAGCCACCAAGAATTAGAAACATACTTTTTGATGCTTAAAGCACACTCCTTCCCTAACGTACACAAAGAATCACCGACCGTTCTCCATTATAGCTGAATTTCTATTATATAAAACTGTAAACAATTTTTTCAAGATTCAACCGAATCATAGGCTCATGCGTAGTGATAAAATAAATGTTTATGTTTACGTTTATTTTGTAAGACAATCCGCACCTTTAGAAACCAATGCGCCCCTGTACTGCATTACTGCTTCTGAAACAGGAGGCACAATATACATTTAGATTTTCCAGTAATTCTAAATCAATTGACCATCTCAGAATTTCGAAAGTCTTTCCAAGATATGTTTCTTGATGGACTTCGGGTAATAGCTAATAAGACTAAGGAACGATCTCAGCGGTGATTTTGAGTTGAGGAAAGATTTCATGGGTTTAACTTAGCTAAACGAACATTCAAGATGTCCAGAACAAACGATGTGTTCCTAATACTGCTCTACTTTTCCAGCAGATTGAGGCTTTTTGGGTCAATTGGCAGCCCCATGCTTCCTTAGGGTCACAAGAACTGCAGGAAGATCACGTTCCTCAAGTGACGCTGAAAAGTGTAGAAGTGGCGAAAAAACGCTGTCATGAGTTCAGATTTGACCGTTCGGCCATATTCTTTGAAAGAAAATGGAGCATTTTACAGTTTTAATAGTTCATTCAAACACTTAAAAGGGTGTAATTAATGCACACTTCCTCCTTGCTTGCTTTGTTAAATTGATCCCTCAGTATCCAAACCGGCTGTAAAATATCGTGATGTAGTAACAATATCCAGCATACGTTGATAAAACAACAAAATTTCACTGATGATACCCACCCCCATATTCTCCCAAAAGCTCCAACAAGTGCTGTCTATTTTCAATTTCATTTTTTTTTGTAATCTTATTGAAGTCAGCTTTATTGTTTTCTTCAAGCATTAAAAAGGTCGTATCCAATTTTTATCTGATTCGTCTTGTTTGGATTGATGACGCAGAAGAAGCTTACGGCCCGAATTTGTTTCTTTACCGCGCGATTGACGGAAGAAGGAAAAAAGCAGTTTTGGTGTGAAAAGTGTTCGACTTTTTATGCGGCCTATTAAGCTCGACTTTATGATTGACTGGATCCACATTGTTGGATCCTCTTGGCTTCGAAATCTTTACATTATTTGACGTAGAAATAAATTTTTTTGTAGTTTTAGTCTATGTTTCCGGACGGCCCAAATTTGTTTCTTTACCGCACGACTGACGGAAGAAGGAAGGAAGCAGTTTTGGTGTGAAGTGACCCAGCTTCCTAAACTCTTTTAAATTTTCATAAAATGGCTCCTAATTCCGGTTTTATACCCTTCGCTATATTTTTGGGTGTACGACAAGATTTCGATTCGTTGACCCGTCAAATTCTGCGTCTACAGTATCCGAATCAGCATCCTCGAAAAGCAGACCATCATCAATAGATGAGGACATGCTAGTTTCTTTCACTTTGCTCGGTAATGCTGTCAGAGCAAAGCCTGAGCATTCGTTTAATGTTTAAGCATCTTAGATGAAAGTGTTGGCAAAATGACTGAACTTTTGGAGGTTTTGCCATGTCCCGGGTACAAGAGTAGGTTTGAAATTAAAGTCAAGAAAACTTAGTCACTATGATATGGAATAAGCGAAGGCAAAGAGGTAATGATGGGCAATGAGAAGATCGATCAAGTGGATAGCTTCACTTAGCTAGGAAGTATCATTAGTGAAGACAGTGGGTGCAGTGAAAATATTAAAAGTAGAATAGCCAAGGCCAGGGTGTTTTTTCACAGTTGAGAAAAGTATGGATAAATAGGAAGATAAGTCTGCAAACCAAGATTAGAATGTTGGAAGTAGTGTTGAGTGTTTGGAATGTCCAAGAGTAGAATGCTGTGATGACAGTGGTCAGTTATGGTCCTAAGGCGTGGGCATCCCGAGAAACGAAGGAAGATTTGCTAGATTTTTTCCAGAGGAATTGCCTGCAGATTGCTTTGGGTACCAGACTGACTGATTGTGTCTCAAACAATAAGCTGTACAAAAAAACTGGTTCAATTCTGCTTTCTAGAGCTATAATGTAAGGAATGAAAAGATAGCTAGTACACGTTCTACGGATGAAGGATGACAGATTTCCAAAGATTGTCCTTGTCGGCAAACCCTCTAGGACCAAACGAAAAACAGGTCGTCCCCAGATGGAGTGAGGATGTCATAAAGAAAGAATTAAGGGAAATGGAAACTTTTTGGAAAGTCAAAAATGTTTAAAATCATGTCCATGTATATTTATACTCTCTTTAAGAGAAAAATAATTGGGTGTTTATATTTCTTTCTCGAAAACCACACGAAAAGTTATTCTGAAAATGCACCACTAACGCTTTTAGGCTTGAAAGGATGATGTGCATAGATCACGACTTTGGAGAATTGCGTTTAGCGCCATAATTTTCAAAAAAAATATTTTTCATATGAATAGCACGACAGGATTGATCGTATCGAACCTACAATTCTATAGGATCGGGAGTGGTCTCGTTCATGGCATCATGTGAAATTATCATTTAAAATAAATTGCATAAATAAGAACAACTTAAGCGGAAGTGTAAAGTAATTTTTTTTAGTCGGTTGTTCTGAATTAAATTTACAGAGCATCAATCAACTAAAACAAAACCAAAGGAAAAAAAACAGAAAGAAAATTTTTTTCTTTGCCATCAGTTTTGAATTAGCAGGTTGAAAATGTGAAGGAATGATCACTACGAGAAAAAGAATGACAGTGTCACATCAAGAATTTAAGAACACCGAGAATGAAGCACAACAAAATCTTCAGTTAGCCGACATATAACATTGTGCACGACAAAATCTGTGGTTAGAAGACATGCGACAGCAAGAATCAGTAATTGTGTATTTTTCCAGTTACAGTATCGAACTTATAGTCCTATGAGATTGAGAAAGCAATCATTCATGGTATCATGCGAAATTCCCATAAAGAACAAATTGGGATAATTCAATATAACTTACGAGAAAGCGCAAAAGAGGTATTTTCAGTCGGTTGTTCTAAATTCAACTTATGAAAAGTCAGTCTTCTAAAACACAAATAAATAAAAAGCAAAATTATCGTTTATCATTCCAACATTTTCAGAAACTCATATCCCAGGGGTAAAAACATGAAATCAAGTAATAAAGAATTTGTGTACTCGGAAATGAGTGCACAGGCAGGGAATAATGTTTTTTGTTAACATAGCACTTATTCAGAACGTCTAAGTCCAAAAAAGGGGTGGGGATGTGTGTATGATGTACACCTTTTTACCTACGTAGGTATGGGAGTTACCTTATTAACACATACATGCAATGCTTTTTTTATGGACGGTTAGATGTAATAAGACCCCTTAGAGGGCGACATATGTATGCTGTGATATTATTCTACCGATGTAGGTATGGGAGTTGCCATTTCTATCAATATAGTTACGAATGCGACTGCATATATCAACGTAGGTATGAAGGTGACCACATATCAATGGAGGGGCCATATTGCAGTGGTCTTAATGCAACAAATCGTTTGATTTCAAAACAATATATACATCAATGATATAGCAATATTAACTCTTAATATTTGGTAAGCCACTTTATTTGAAATGGAATGTAATTTTAATCGGTGTATCTGTGAGAGCGAAGGAGGGCCAAAAGCAATCCACATCCCACTTTTTAACATTATATATTCAAGGTTATTTTAATAGAAAACCATTGAAAAAATGTAACAATTTATTAATAACAGAAGAATTAAATGAATATGAAAAATTTATAAACATGAAAAGTATATCAATGAGAATTTAAACAAGCTTGGGCTCCTTCTTGTGCTTCCAATTGTGTAAGACTTGTAACCTCTAATTCCTCATTTAATGCATAATCTAAATTCATTGATATCTCCACATCACTAGTTGTTTTATTTCGCTTTGCTGGGGGTGCTGTTTTTATATCAAAGGTGTCCTAGAACGTAGATAATAAAATTGAGTTAAAACGAGTAAAAATAATCGTTTCATTTCTCTCGACCTAAATCTTCCACTACCACTTGGTACGTTTCCCCCCTAGATACCCTATTCATTTGACGTTTCCCCCCTAGATACTCTATTCATTTGAAAGTAGGTGGACAGTTTGGATTACCTTACAAGAACATAGCACAAATCCATCACCCCCTTTAACTAAGTTAAAATCAGTTGAGCCTAAGTTATTACTTAATCTAATTATTAAAGTTTGCAAAACTGTATTTTAAAGTAATCGAGATTCAACTAAATCCGAATGTGTTTACTAGCTGAATCTTGGTGTTATCTTTATAATGGTAATTGGAGCTAGGAAAAATCACTCAGTTTAAATGAGAATGCAAGAATTTCTGCCCAACAATGTTCCCATATCCTTGAGTATCACCGAAAAAGGATTTGGATATCTTGGAAAATCAGTCAATCAATTTCAACAGCCACAAAATTTACTAGTCAAAATAACTCAACCGGGCAAATGCTTAAATTTGTAATCTATTTATTTTGAGACGACATGAACAATTAAAAAAAGGGGAAATAAGAGTCAAGACGTACCTTTATACTTAGTTGCATTTTTTAGTTAATTTTTAACGGTAAAAAGTCAAATGAAATTGCCTGTTTTATTGGCTTGAATGATGTGTTTGTACTGCTGGACATCAATGCCCCGAAAAGGAGCAAAATATGATAATGAAATTATAGTCGGGACAGTCAGAATCAAGTAAAAAAAACTTTGCTAAGCCAAATGAAGTATTTGAGATGATGGCAATATGAATGGGAGAAAGATTTATGATTTTAGTTTCATGCTCGTTCCAATTAAGATCCTTTTAGCAAGATTAGACGAATGACACAGAAGTTGTTTGGGTAAGTAAACTTGTAAGGCTATACAAAATGTCCCTCAACGACTACACCCTTCAAAGAAAATGTAAAACAAAGTAGCAGCTTCAAAACAGTGGCGTAAATTGCTATGAGTCAGGGGGCGATTGATCCTCCCAGGCCTCGGCCCCCCTTCAAAACTTCAGTTTGCCCCCACCTGAAATTTAGTTTTTTCAAAAATCTTGTCAAAACTAAGATATACCTACATAATTCAAGTATTCACCAAAACAGGACAGTTTTCTTTAGTACATCTCAGGAAGCTGCGATTGCGGTAACAACTCCAAACGTAACATTGAGTCAGCACTGAGAAAGAATGACAAATAAAAAGAATCTCGTATACAGATTCTGGCAAATTCCTCCAGCGTAAAATTCCTCCAGTGTAAAATACCCCCTATACCAGGAAAATTCCCTCCTCTAGACAATTCTATTACGCTGAAAATTACCCTCGGAGAATTTATTGTGAAGGATTTCCCAAGAAAAAAATTTCTTAGCACATTTTCATTGGAAGAACACTCGAATTCCTTTTTTTTTAATTCATGCTAGAAATCCTCCTCCGTGGAAAATTTTTCTGGGACCCCCCTCCCTCCTCAGTGGAAAGTTGCTTCTGGAGAAATATTCCCCCATAGAAAATTTTTCCTTGGCAAGTTCCCCCATGGAGAATATTTCCCGTGGAAATCCCCTTACCCCACCGAAGATCATATAGAAAGTTACAACCCGGTGAAATATTTCCCCAAGACAATCACCCTTAACAACTCCAGACGTAAAATTGAGCCAGCACTGAGAAAGAATGACAAATAAAAAGAATCTCGTATACAGATTCTGGCAAATTCCTCCAGCGTAAAATTTCCCCTGAATAGTTTTCCCCCTGAAAACTTTCCACTCTATGGAATTTTCTCCCACTGAAAAATCCCCTCCAGCAGAAAATTTAGCCCCCGCCTTCCGAAAAATGTCTGAATACTTCCCAATAGCAAATACTATGCGTAACAATAGGCGAATTTCCTAACTTTCCTAGGGGCTGTTTTCCTAAGGGCTCTGGGGGGTTGTTTTATTTCCAAAGGTAAAGTTACTGGATCTTTCGAGTATTTTGAACAACATGGCAAAATTTTGATTTGACGAATTTGGAAAAAAGGGGCGTGGGAATAGGGCTGGATGTTCCGCCAATCCTTATGGTCACGTAAAAAGGGCACTAGAACTTTTAATCTCCGTTTGAATGAGCCGTCCGGGATCTCGCCGGCGTTGATGGCGTTGCGGATCACGATGTCGAGCCGTGGCTTGGCCGCCGCCGCGCTGAAGCAGGAGGTGAAGCCCTGATCCAGCATCACCCTGGCGTGCTTCATGGCCAGCAGGGTGTGCTCCTCGGGCTGGATGTTGCCCAGGGATTCCAGGTCCGCGCCGTTGGCGAAGCTGATGTGGCTGTGGGACTCCACCAAGCCGGGCATCAAGGTCGCGCCACCGCCGTCGATCTGTTCTGCGCCCTCGGAGGCAAGGGTCTCGTCCGCCTTCGCCACCTGCTTGATCCGGTTGCCCTCGACCAGCACCGAGCCGGAAAAAGGCTCGGCGCCGGTGGCGTCCAGGACCGTGACGTTATGGAAAAGTGTCTGCGACATGGCACCGCGCTCCCTCGGCTGTTGCTTGTTTGGGCGCCGCTTGCGTGGCCGGCGGCGCCGGTTCGTTTACTGAACTGGAGTTTACGCCCCTCACGAAACGCCGTAAAGCCCGTGATCACCGGTGCCTGAACATAAGCTATTGATCCAATTGACTTTACGCAAAATCTATCCGCCGTGGATCTCGCAGTTGCGAAATAATGTGATCCCGGCCGCCGTCCTCCAACAACAATCTTCCTTTACATCTTACGAAAAGTTTAGTTTAGTAAACTGTGTTTAGTAAACTAAACGGGGCCGATGAGATTGGTCCCGGCAAAGGCTCGGTCAAAGGGAGGACAGCCATATGAAAGTCAGATCAGCGCTCTTGGCGGCGGTGCTTGGCGCCGCGGCGGCCGTGGGCACGGCGCAAGCACAGGACAAGGAGCTGACACTCTGCTGGGCGGCTTGGGACCCGGCCAACGCCCTGGCCGAGCTCAGCAAGGATTTTACCGCCCAGTCCGGCATCGCCATGAAGTTCGAGTTCGTGCCTTGGACCAACTTCGCCGACCGTTTCCTCAACGAGCTAAACTCGGGCGGCAAGCCCAGGGCCGTCTTGAGCTCCTCGCCGCGACGGCGGAGTGTCGTCGCCGTGCTGCGGTCGGGGACATGCATGGCGTCGAGCTTCTTCTTGGCGCTGCGCACGGCGCGCTGCCCCTGCTCGGGGTCGTCCGAAAGGATGTGTACGACGATCACGCCCACGAGGAACACGCCCAGCCCGATGAGGACCGGCGTCCAGAAGGTGCGATACCGCTGCCAGAGTTCGTCCACGGTGTGCTCCTACTTCGGCCCGGCCGGCTTCGGCTGCTCGGCCTTGAGCTTCGCGACGAGGGGCTCGCGCTGCTTCTTGTTGACGCTCTCGATCTCGATCTTCGTCTCGACACCGTTCGGGAGGAAGCCGATGAAGTACGTCGGATCCTCGTAGTCATCCAGGCGCAGGTCGCGCATGACCGCGGCCTCGCCCTTGTCCTCCGCCGGCTTCAGGACGACGCCGGGGAAGAAGTCGATCTCGAAGGTGCCCGGGCGTCCGCCCCGCCCCTCGCGCGGCGGCTTGACCGTCTCGACCACGAGGCCGCGCTTGTTGGCCTGCACGGCGGCGATGAACGCGCCCGCGATCTGCGAGGTGTTCTGGCCGTGCGAGACGAGGCCCTTGAGGCGCACGTACGACTGGCGCAGGTTGTAGCGGCTGCGCTTGGCGCGCTCGTAGCCGCTGCCGAGCTTCTCGCGCCTCGGCTTCCAGTAGTCGAACGTGTGCGTCGGCTTGCTGACGTTCAGCAGGATCTCGTCGACGTAGATGTAGGGCGTGATGTTGGCCTCGATCTCGGCCAGCACCTCGCTCATCAGGACGCCGGGCTGGTTCAGCTCCGCGAGGATGCGGTGCTTGACCTCGATGTCCTGCTGGAAGGCCAGCGCCTTGCGCAGCTTCTGGTCGGCGTCGCCCGCCCGGCGCGTCTCCTTGGAGAGCTTGCGCTCGGCGGCGACGTAGTCGGCCGATGCGGCGGCGCGGCCGTTTTAGGAAATTCATAGTAGTCGTTATGATCATTTCCTTCTAGGAGTTACTGAATGTTCCGGACTCCCTTGGAAATACCCCACTCCATGCCTTGATAGTTCGCTACGCTTTGGAAGAAGGTAGATATGGTTACGGTTACGGATACAGTTCATCTAGTCGCGGTGAGGATCCATTACCATGGAATAAATGGGATATGCTGCACATTGTCCGATTCCTTATACATCAGGTATTACGTATTTTCTTTTTCTATTCAATTCTATTACCTTTTAGTCATTGCAGTAAATAAAAATTACTATGGAATAAATGGGATATGCTGCACATTGTCCGATTCCTTATACATCAGGTATTACCTATTTTCTTGCTTTGTTTTGGTTCAATTCTTTTACTTTTTAGTCATTACACTCCACTTTTCAGAGCGCCCATTCTTCAGAACAATGTTTGACCCACTGCATCTTCCCACTGTCATCACTGCAGCTTTCAACATTCTAATCTTGGTTTGCAGACCTATTTTCCCGTTTCCCAAACATTTTTCAACAGTGAAAAAACATCCTGAGCCTTGGCTATTCTAC
>JAAAKM020073195.1:165024962-165040422 GCA_010016025.2 Alatinidae sp. Z8VKAUB7J3 | reverse complement strand
AAATCTTCGTAATTTCAAAGCAGCCAGTCGAAAAATCTTCACAAAATATGAGACCCATCTTGACTAAAATGAGTCTAATGGATTAAAATGGATTAACCTTGTAAAATTAACTAATTAAATTGCGTCTTTATCTTTACGGTTCAACATGGTAACATTAACAAAAATGTGGTGTTGCCCTAAAAATTTATAATCTCGAAGCAACTAGACGAAAAATCTTGGCAAAGTCTGAGACCCATCTTGACTAAAATGAGTCTAATGGATTAAAATGGATTAACCTTGTACGAAACGGAAGAGGCCCTTTTTGATTATGACCTGGTCATTCTCGGTGATATTGAAGCTAATTTCTTTTCCCAAAACCAGTTTGAGTTATTGCGTGATTTCGTGCGAAAAAGGGGCGGGGCGCTGCTCTTTCTCGGCGGTCCCCACTCCTTTAGCGAAGGGCGATATCGAGGCACTGTTCTGGAAACCTTGCTACCCGTTTTATTGGAAAGCCCCACGCCGGGAGAAGATGCTTTTTCGGGCCATCAAGGCAAGTACAAAATTGTGCCTACGGTTGATGGTTTCTTAGGCGGCGCCTTTGCCTTAAATGCGGAACCAAATCGAAACAAAGAACTTTGGGCGGATCTGCCCGCGCTCTCGGGTTTGAACCAGTTTGCCTTTACGCGGCCTGCTGCCAGTGTTTTGGCCGAAGTCGATGCCGGCGACGCAAACATCGATGGTTCACCCTTTTTCGTGTTTCAGCGCTATGGTGAGGGGCGGGTCATGGTTCTGTCTTCGGGTGCGACCTGGGTTTGGCACATGCGCACCGATCTCGAAGACAAACGCTACGGGCGGTTTTGGCGGCAATTGGTGCGAAACCTGGTGTTGAAAACGCCTCGTCCCATCCAATTACGCGATAAACAACAACGTTATGCGGAGCAAGCAAACTTGCCGTTTTCGTTCTTGGTTCGAGATGACCACTACGACGAAAAAACGGGATTGCAGTTAACGGTTACCACCCAATCGAAAGATGGGCAAGTCCAGCTTCCCGTCGATGAATCACTTACGGATGCAGGTATTTACAATGCGCAGTACCGTCCGAAATCCATGGGCATGCACCGCATCAACCTCATGGTTAAAGATCAAGACGGGAAGGCGATTGGCAGTTTGGAAGAGGCGATTTTAGTAGAACCGGATACGCGCGAATTTCGGCAAGCCCGATTTGATCCCAGTTCCTTGGAAGCTTTGGCCGACCGGTCTGGCGGCGAGAATCTTATGAGGTTGGCGGGTTAAGAACGAAATTTCTTAGAGTAGTTCTATTTTCATATAATTGTACTTCTAAACGCGAGAAATCTGGTTTCCCGCCCAGAGGTTCTTGAAGCTGTACCAGGTATCCGGATCTTTCTCGGATTCTTCAAAATGTCGAATTCCGTTTGACAAGAACTCTAAACGATGGGAATAATCCATTTGCCGCCGACGTTTCGGAGGTGAGGTGTAGGGCCTTCTAGTCGGAAGGAGCATTCACCAGGCGGCACAGCCCAAATCCCCAGTTCGCCTTTATCAAATATTTGTTCGCCCCCTTTTCTTGGGTCGATAGTCTCGAGATTGACGCAGAGATCGGCGTTTAGTCTTTTGAATGCGATGACCGAAGGGAGTTTGGAAAAGATCATCGTTTCAGATCCAGCTTCTAGTTTCGCCAGAAGTCCGAAATGCGCTATGGTGTTGCCGGAATATTTTCCTTGAAATCTTCCAGCCAACCGACTAAATCTAAAGTGCCACCCCGTTACGGACGTCAGGGTCGGGGGAGTTTCCCTCTAGGAAAGGCTATCGACTAGGTGGCGCTCCATTAGTTTGACGTCTTGATGAATATTGTTTTGAAAGCGAGAGTCTTCTTACCTGTTCGAACTTCTTCTGCTACAACTACATGCCTGTTAATTTTTTTATGATATCCGATTTTGGTGTGATCAGGCTACCGTTTCGATGTGCTCTTACGAATTCCTCGATTGCCGCTTGAGCCGCGCGATGCGGATCTTCAAGGCCTGGACCAGCGCCTCGTAGGCCCGTTCCCGGGCCGCCCTCTTGGCCTGCTCGGCCGTTAGCTGGACGATGATCGCACGCAGGGCAGCGGGATCTTCAGGCAACTGTTCGAGGGCGGCAACCATGCGACGGAGTCTATTGCAATTGGCTCGGACATTGCAGATTCAATCAACAAAATCAGCGTGATAACTACCCAAAAAAGTTCTACTGCCCTTTTTAAGTGACCAAAAATCAAAGGGCACATAGGCCCCCTCCCACGCTCATTTTCCCCCACAGTCAACGGATCAAGAGATAGCCATTGTGTTCAACATAGTCAAAAAACCTAATAACAATGTCTTAGGGGACGACTTACTCCCTCACAGTCGAAGGGGAAAGGGCTGCAAGTTACAAAATTTGACCAGTGTTTAGGTATAGTAATGGTTATTGAGAAGTGCACAGGCGTTTTCAGGGGGATTTTTTTGGTTGGAAGGGGAAGGGGATTACATGGGAAGATCTTTACATGGAGAAATTTGTCATGTGAGAAGATAATTTCCATGAAGGGAGTGCAGGATATTCTAGCACTATTTAAAACAAAACAAAACCATTAATAATAAATATGGAGAAGGTTTTTTCAACTGAAAGTAAGGAGCAGCATTAAAACTTAAAACGAGCAGAAATTATTATGCATATGTGGTGTTCATCTCCTCCTAAATATCTCGCTCTTTACGCTAAAGTATTTTTAGTAATTTCAACTATTTATTCTATGGCCTTTGTGATTCAAGGGTCATTCTTGAAGAATTGGGACAAAATTAAGCTTAGTGTAAAGAGCAGAGGTATTAACGAGGGGGCAAACCCCCTCATATACGTAATACAAATATAGAAGTTCGTTCCGTAAATTAATTCGTAAGTTATGTGTGTGTCTTTATGTGTTATGTGTGTAAAATTAAAAGTTCTAGTTGCCTTTTTAAGTAACCAAAAGATTGGAGGGTAACTAGGCCTCCTCCCCCACCCTTTTTTCTCAAAATCTTCCAATCAAAACTAAGTGAAAACCATTTAGCCCCAAAAAATTAATATGCAAATTTCGTTTTAATTATTCATGTGCGGACAGCCAAAATAGAAAAATGTATTAATTCAAAATGTTTCAGAAATTAAAAGAAAAAACAAGTTTTTTAACTGAAAGTAAGTACGCCTATTTGAAAACTGAATATCCCTTTGGTGTGAGACCTCAAGATATCATTGTCTTTATAATAGGAGGAGTAACTTACGAAGAATCTCTTGTTGCTTATCAAATGAATAAAACATACCCAGGAACTAGGGTTGTCATTGGTGGCACTACTGTACATAACACTGAGAATTTCCTTGCTGATCTTCAAACAGCAATGAGAGGAGTTAATAGAAGCAAGAGAGGTAGAAGTGGAGCTCGAAATATTTAAATCGTTTTCTTTATTCTAAACATTCCGCTTGAGTTGTTGTAACTAGTCATAAATGTATTTTCAGGATTTGTGCTTAGCTAAAAATATTTGTTCCTAGAAATTTTTGTTTCTCAGTAAAGTTATCGCTATTATATTTAGTAGTTTGAAGATATTATTGGTCATTAGCAATATTTATTTGGGTCGGAATAGAAAAATAGGGATTTTCGTCAAATTGGCGATTCTACTCTCAAGTTTGTTTTCAAAATGAAAGAAAATTACAGTATATAGAGCTTTTTTTTAGAAACAAAATAAACCGTGTCACAGAAAAGTGGTGTTTTCTGTCATTTTGCTATACAAAACATAATCTGTTTTGCCAGTAAGGATAAAAACCCAGGATAATGTAATTGACATATGTAAAATAATGTAATTGACATAAGACCATTAGATTGCTTCGAATGAGAGGTAAACAAGGGACGCCTACCTATGGCCTTAGTTGAATCAAGAATTTAGAATTGACAGAGGACCGTTAATTTGCCTAGAATGAGAGGCAAACAAGCGTCTAAAGCCAAAAACGGACCATTCGGCAATGAGTGTCAGGCAAGGCAATTGATTCAATTAATAAACTTGGACATTTGCACAAATAAAAAAGTTAATTTAATGTTTGTTGAACAACAATTGGACTGAAATTGCAAGGGGAATAGATCCCCATCTTTTTCGAACAACAAGGAAAATCGCTTTCCCTGGGGAAAAAAACAAACAATGAAATAAACACGCATCCGAGATCTGCCTTCTGGCAAAAAAAAAAATGCAAAATTGCACATTTTTGTAGATAGGAGCTTGAAACTTTTACAATTGGGTTCTCTGATACGCTGAATCTGATGGTGTGATTTTCGTTAAGATTCTATGACTTTGAGGGGTTGTTTCCCCCTATTTTCTAAAATAAGGCAAATTTTCTCAGGCTCGTAACTTTTTATGGGTAAGAATAAACTTGATGGAACTTATATATTTAAAATCAGCATTAAAATGCGATTCTTTTGATTTAGCTATTGGTATAAAAGTACAATTTTTTTAGTTTTAGTTATTATTGAGCCGTGTCGCTCCTTACTACAGTTCGTTACCACGAACTGTTTGACAAGGTGCTAATTATAGGCTAATGTTTTAAGTTGGCATTGCGAATTGACAATTTTAAGTGAATATGCCTTATCTTCAAGTTTTTTTGTGGTATACTTATTATAGTTATTTATTTTATTTATTTTTCTTCAATGTAAATTGAAAAGTAGTCTACAAAGTATGCACTGGTCTTATGCAGTATTCTAGGCCTATAGTTGTGTGGTATTAGTTCTTTTTTTAATTCCACTATTTTTAATTGTAGAAATATTCCTGCTTTACGGGCATTCATGTAATTTAACTTTACAGTGTTATTTTTGGTCCAACGGATTTTAAATAAAGCGGGGTCTGCCGTACCCCCTCCTCCCGTGGGAAATTCCTCCAGAAAATCCTCCCCCGACATTTATCCTCAAGTGTAAAATTGAGTCAGCAAAGGGGAATTAAGGCAAATAAAAAGGACAAAGAAAAGCATATAATTGTACATCAACTATTATGAAATAGGGCGGTAGGTCAGTGTTTAGGTAGGGGGGAAGGTGCCAGATGCCTAAAAGAGTGTATTTATGCCCAAATTGCCTGAATTTCTACGAGCCTTTAGATCGGGCCCGTAGTTCAGCGGTTAGAACCCGCCGCTCATAACGGCGTTGTCGCAGGTTCGAATCCTGCCGGGCCCACCACCCTACGCTCTTTCGGGCTCCTGCCTGCGCGAAGCCGGAGCTTCGCTTCCGCGAAGGCTGGTCGGGTGGGTTACACCAGTATGCTGCGCGAAGTCGTTAGAGCTAGGAGTGTCCGCTGTAGCCTCTTGCCCGCCGAAGCCTTGGCGAAGGCGGGTGGCGTAGGAGGGTAGCGAAGGCGGGCTGGTTCAAACTCTCCTTACTCGAACTCGTCCGCCTGCACATCGCTCGCCTCAAAAGGGTATCTCGAAGGTCACCATGTGCTTTCGCTCGCCCTTCCTCTTGCCTGCGAAGGCAACCGAATAGTCGTAGTGGAGGGACCAGCCGGTGCCCTTCTTGATCTCGATCCGGCCGCCGACGATCGGGGCGTACTTGATCTTCGAGTGGGGGACGACCGGGTGGGTCTTTTCGAGCAGCTTTGCGAGATCGGGGTGTCGCTTGCGGATCCAGGCGACCACCGAGGCCCAGACCAGTTCGTCGATGATGTGTTGGACCGCGTCCGGGTTATAGTACTTCTGGCCGTTGCGCATGGCCACGAAGCCGAAGTAGTCGATATGGATGTTGCAGGAGGTGGGCGAGATCTGGCAGTGCAGGCTGGGCACGCCGGTCTCGCGATAGCCTTGCCCCTTGGTGGCCGCCGAGGCGACCGCGTCGCACAGATGCATCTTGTTGTCCGGCGCGAAGTTCGAGCGCTCGAGGCAGGCCTTCAGCTTCTTGTGGTCGACCGGCGTGAAGTGGATGCCTTCGCCGTGCAGGTGACTGACCTTTTGAAGCGAGTCGATGTGGTCGATCAGCTTGATCCTGTGCCGGCTGTACAGTCGGTTGGAGATGTCCATGTAAACCGGCTCGGCCCAGAGGGCCGATACCTGCAGGTTCAGCTTCGCGCCCTTCTATTAACAGTTTCCCTGTCTTGTCTTTAGACTAAACGATTTCACATATCTAAATTTTTTTCTAGTGAAGCGTTCGATTCGCAATTCTGTCTTGACTTTCTAGGTCGACTTCTTACTAAATAAAACGGCCGCAGAGAAAAAAGTCAACTTTTAAGTTAACTTTTACGAGTCGAATCAAACGCAACTCTGAGGGTTCAGGGCGTAATCTAAGTAACCTATGACGTCATGTGCGTCTCATAAAATGCTTGGATTAGTCAGATAAGTAATCGGACAAGTAAAAGAACACGGGGTTAAAGCCATAACAAAAATTTTAAAGATAACAATTATATTAGGCTTGAAACAGAAGTAAACCACAAACTTAAGATTATGGATTCAGTCAATTCTTTTGTGTTCAACGCAATAAAGGAGGTTGACATACCAAAACTGACAAAGTATGTAATTTGTTTGGTGTTTATGGACTAATCCTTTGCTCCCTAGTAGAATAATTTTACTAACCTAGGCTTTGCTGTTGGGCTAAGGCTAATATTTTATTGTAAAAAACAAAATAGGAAACAAATAATGGTAAATTTGTGGTGGATAACATAATTTAGTTACAATGAAAGTGAATAAGGCCTATGTTACTTGAGGTCCTTTTTTGCTCTTTGATATTTCTTAATTGCTTACGGGGAAATTGTATAGAACTGAAAACAGGCCATAGTGAACTAAAGTTGAAAATTCTGTTCCTGTTAAAACTGGTTTTGATAAAAACTTGCCATTTATAGTTGGTTCTGGAATGGTAGCCTAATTATTATTATCCTTTGTCTTAGCAGTAAAATGTTGGTAAAATTCTAGTTGAGTGACTTCTTGCTATCTCAGAAAGGGGTTAGGTTAGGAAAATTAAACTTTCAGAGATGGGTCTACAGGCTAAAGCATATCCCAGGAAGGTATTTTAAAGTACCCACCTCCACTCCTTCTCCCTCTAGAGAGCCTTTTAAATTCGGTAATAACAATTATTTTTAAATTTTTATTTGGATCGAGTGTTAGACTTTTACAAACTCGTAGAATGTATTCTGAAATAGATAGTGATTTTAGCCTGAACTTTCATGAATATCCGAAGCCAACGCTACAGATCTTAAAACGACAAGTTTCAGTTTTAGCTAAACTTTAATTTGATACGAGGATCAAAGCTCAAGATCCTTGCGAAAGTTAGCTGCAGTATAAACAGAGGATAACCTTTAAGTCGCATCAAATAATCAATTTCAACTTTCCCCGTTGTGTTGATTCAGCTGTTCTCTTCGCTCACAGAGACTAGATCTCCCTATTCAAACTTGAAACACATCATGTCTCAATTATTCCCCTGCTTCTTTTTCTTATTTATGATTTAAGATACAACCTTTTTTTTAACTGTATATTATCTGTTCTTGAGTTTGAAATAGCTTTTGGTACTAATAATATAAATTTTTGAGGGTTCAAGACAGCATTATAGCTACAACATTATGTCTCATCAATGGCATGACTGATAATCAGCTACGATTATGAGATAGCACGTCTGCGAATCTGCAATTTGATCAAACGACTTTAGAGAAAAAAGGGCTTGGGAGGAGTGCTAGTTGCTCTTTAATGTTTTTGGTCACTTGAAAAGGACACTAGCATTTTTACTTTCCATTCGAAAGCCCCTCTCTAGATCTTCTAAGAATATTGATCCGGTACGATCACTCCACTAAAAAAACAATCAACAACAAAAAAACAAACAAACACGTATCCGTGATCTTTCTACTGGCAAAATATACGAAGTTACACATTTTTGCTGATGGGAGCTTGAAACCTCTATAGTAGGTTATTCAGATATGCTGAATCTGACTGTGCAGTTTTCAATAAGTTTTCTTGACTTTTTGGGGGTGTTTCCTCCTTTTTTGAAAATCAAACAGTTTTTCTTAGGCTTGTAACTTTTGATGCCAAAAAATTTGAATATTGCAATGGAATATTTGTGTTCTCAAGGTACCGAAAAATAATTAACTTTTATGATTTTCCGAGTAGTGTATGGTTTCATAATGAGGAATTTTAAATATTCGAAATGACATAATAAATTGCTCCAGAAAATGATTTGTGGTTTCTTTAGTCCATTGTTCACAAATACAGATTTGCAATATTGAAACTTAATTGAATGTTTTGAATACTCAAGTCTTTCATCCAAAACTCATTTGTGGATGATAAAAGTGTTAAAGATTGACTGATAAGTTGATTTAAATGCTGACACTTAGGTGCCTAAAGTAGAATGAATGACATTAAAGAAAAAAGTCCAAGTTTTTCCTCTTCAAAAGCTAAACGGGAATAATCTAATTGAACGCATTATCCCTAACGCATTAGTATACGTCACAGTAATAATTTTAGTAGCATTTCTTACAATATGTGTATAGCACCTTTGGTTTTCCGCAAAATCCCCTTCAACAGACGTTGAAAGTTTCAACAAGAATAACCGTTCCTGAAGCATTGCTGTTGGGTCTCTTGACAGCCTGTTTGGGCATAGCGTGTTACAGCTTAGTTCAGTTCAATATTCTCCGAATTTTTCACTTTGATGCCCATAGTTTTAGCAGCAGTAGAAGTAGTAACAGTAATAATTGTAGCAGCAGTAGTAATAGCAGTAGCAGTAGTAGTAGTAGCAGAAGTATTAGCAGTAGTATGAGCGGAAGCAATAGCATTAGGATGCAAATATTGTCTCTTGGTTAGTTTAACATCCCCCCCCCCAACAGGCCCTGTAAGTTTCAACTTCATACACCAAACTGTTCCAAATATATTGCTGATACGCCTTTTTGACAATCTGCATACAAATGTAGTTTTGTGGTTCAGTCATCCTCCCTCCTCAAAATTCCGCGAAACTTTCACCTTCATACCATTAGGCGTGATTGTAATAGTAGTCAGAGAAATAACCCTCTCCAATTCCAATGTCTCACAGGCCAATAGATCTGCGCACACTCCCACTTCCTTTTTGTTTAATTTTTGCGAAATAATAATCATAGTGATGATGATATACTTAACAATACTCATCTACAAACAAAAATCAATATAATTCATTCAAAGGCTGACAGAAAACCATAAAATAATAATAATCCTACGGGGGCAGCAACTAAGCAGGCCTACCATGTTCATACTGTGGGGTCATACTCAACAAGGAGCACACAATCACAACTTAATTTAAATCAAGTCAAATCTCATCCTAGAGACGAAGGTGCCTCAACTACGTTTACTGCCCCAGTACCCTCTAAGTTCCAGTAGGAATTTATTATTTTTATATATTTCTTTTATCGTTTATTTTTGATGATCTCCCAGCACCTGATACCTATGCACCCTTCTATAGCCATTAATCCAATGTATGACTTCTTATCAATATTTTCATGTCTATTTTCTAAATAATAATCAAAACTTTTCCTAAAAGAAACTTTAGCACAGCTTTAATCCTTTTATAAAGCGCGTGATTAATACCTTCCTTGGTCTAATTACCCTTCCTATACAGGAAAGGGTAAAGTCTCTCCCTGGTCTTTAAATTTGAACAACATTTTTTCTAATGTATACCAAACCCGTTCAGTTGTCTACCCTCGAAATTTTTATAAATGTGGATTGCATGAACAAATTTCTGCATGAAAAAACTAATGTCATTGATAAACTTCGTTCCACAAATCAAAAAACTATTGATCAGTGTTGAAAAAAGATTGCAAAAAAGAACAAAGAAAATGGACCTTCTATCTTGGTCCAAATTTTGAATTTCCTGCAGTGAGCCAAATTCTCTGAATCACTAATTAAAAAGAAAGAAGGGGAAAGCTCCAGTTTCTTTGGCGATGGGGCCAGATGACCGTTTCACCCCCCAGAAAATAAATTGGGGGCCCTTACCCCCCCCCTCCCCCCCATGTACGGCCAAGTAGACGAACTGGAAGCCCTTCCGTACTTTCGTCTGGTACTGTTTCGAGTAACCATACCAGTTCTGTGATTGGGACCCACTTGTTGGAAAATCCTATGTGCGCTGAGAAGTATTCCAACATGATGTTAATGTTTTATTCAGAGCGAGGTCAGCTTTACATTTAAGGGTACTTGAGGCGGTCGCTTTTAAATTTCGGAAGCCATCGTTGTGCAGACAGAAAGAGTTTGTATTCAAAACAAGATTGTTATAGCTAGTCTAATGGTATTTTTAATATTTTATTGTAAATTTATTATTTCACATTCTTTGTAGTAATTTCTCTTTTGCATCATGGAATTTCTTTTCTTTTATCTCGAATACCCATGTATATTGCTCAGACCTTGTTTTAGTATTTAAGAATTGAATTTTACACTGTAAATATGTTGGCGTTAGAATCTTGACAAGAGCTGAGCGAAAAGCTTTGGTTACCAAAAAATGTCGTTGCAATGTTTCTGCTCTTATTCTCTATTTTCAAGTTCTGTACCACATAAAGAACATGTGCAAATACTTGAGATTTATGTGGACGCTCAGAAAATTTTGATAGAAAATTCTTATATGCAGCAGTGCAAGATGTTCATTGATGTTGTTTGACTGACATGCTGGATCCCTGTACTGACATCAGAAAATTCTGGAAGCCACTCAGCCTGCAGATTGCAAATATTGTATACAGTTTCAGACAAACCATAACGGCAAATATTTCATCACACATAGTTATAACTGAGCAGGTCACTCAATAATGACTGATAAATAAGATTCCATTTATAAAAAGATTTCCTATATTGATCTAAAGTAACTGGTATTGACAGCATGCATAGTTTATCATGTGTACTTACTGCAAATCCATTGACAGCTGCAATGATTGGCTTCTTGCAAGCTTTGATGGCCTTTACAAAGACAGGAAAGTCAACTTACACCAACACAATGCATCTAAATATTATCCAAAACTTATAATTGTCGAAGCGTTTTCTTTATTACAATTGCCATTTTTTTATCGTAAAATAAAGATTTCACAATTGTGTTTTCAGTTATGCTTCCATCGATTGTACATGTCTTGCTTTGCTTGTAAAACTTATATGTCGTAAATACAAGTATTTACAGAAACGTTTGTTATAGTATCTCAACCCGCACCCATTGCTATTGCGATGTCGATCCTTGACCTATTTTAAATTTTAGTGGGAACTGACTTTGAGTCTACGTAAATCCGACGTAATTATGTTATTTATAGGGTTGGTTGGAATGAAGTTAGAATCCAACATTTTACCGCCCTACAAACTCTCCTAAACTTTCGTATAGAAAGAAGCATTAACATCAATTAAATGTAACAGTTGAGATCAATTTGATAGTCATTCGAGATCGAAATACCGATAGGAATAATGGTTTGCAAGGTGGATCTAAGACTCAACTTCGTACCCAAGAAGCCCCCTTTTATAAAAGGCGAGGGGTTACACTCTAAAAGTTCAATTTGGGGTTCTTGCTTGACTAAAATGATCACACATTTAGAGAATGTAGGATAAAAGTTGCAGTATCTATCTGTGGGTTTAGTAACGAGAGAGAAGAACTTCAAAGAAACCGTATTTCCTCGAAAATAGGCCGACCTTCGAAAATAAGTCTATTCGAAAATAGGGCGAGATATAGGCTCCACAAATATAGGCTGATCTCGAAAAGAAGCCAATAAGACATTGGAACGCACATGATTCTATTTGTATTTGCTTAGATTGCTTTTTGTGATAGATTTTTGTGAAAATTATTGGTTTGTAAAAATGACTCCTACGAGAAATTCGTTTATTTTGTTCAGTCGAAATTTAAAGCAGAAGTATTGAAGTACTCTGAGAAAGGCTGTTCAAACAGTGCAACCGCAAGAAATTTCGGAGAACGGGGTTCTTTCTGGTTAATGGGACTGGGCTGTCGCTTGCTCAATCTGTTTGGCTATCGTTTCGGCCTTGTGGTTGGCATGGTGGCCGCCTTCTATTTTTTCTTGACCGGTTCGGTTTCCCGTCGATCCTCCCTTGATTTTCAAAAGCGGCTGCACCAAGTGGCGCCCGAGCATCCGCCCGCATCCTGGCGGCGTGCCTTTCGTCACCACGTTCAGTTTGCCGTTAGCGTCGTCGACCGATTGTGGTTTTGGCAGGGGCGATTGGATCAATTTACTTTTACTCGGGAAGGGAAGGAACACATTACCGAACGCGATGGCGGGATCCTGTTATTCGGCGCGCATTTCGGTTCTTTCGACGCCCTGCGCGCCTTTGCCCAGGACAAGGCTTTGTGTTTGAACGTGGTCATGCACCGCGCCAATGCCCGCAAGTTCAACCGGTTACTGGCCATGACCAGCTTGGATGCGGGCGTGCGAATTATCGAGTTGGATGCAGGATCGGTGGATCAGGTTTTTGAGTTAAAACAAAAGTTGGATCAGGGCGAGATCGTCGCCATTCTCGCCGACCGACCGGCACCGCATGGACGACCACGGACCAGCTCTTTTCGTTTTCTTGGCGGTCTTGCCGAATTCCCACAAAATCCCTGGATTTTGGCGAGCTTATTGGAATGTCCCGTCTTCTTTGTTGCCGGTTACCGTGTTGATTCGCGAAGTTACCATATCCAGGTCCAACCTTTGGCAGATCGGGTTGTCCTTCCACGCGCCACGCGTCAAGCGAGTCTCGATGCCTATATGGAAACCTATGTCCGGCACTTGGAAAAATTGTGTATGCAATACCCTTTTCAATGGTTTAATTTCTTTGATTTTTGGAAAGAAGGGGCAGCTTAAGATGACCAGGAACCCTCCGCACCCAAGCCGGCTATCCGCGCTAGGTCTGGTTTGTGCCCTTGGCATGGATTCCGAGCACTCGTTGTCAAAAACGATGTGTTCGTAGACTTCATCAGCCAGCACAAAAATGTCGGTACCGGCCAGCACCTGCCGCAATGCATCAATATCCTGTTCGGACCATACCGCACCGGTTGGGTTGTGCGGCGTGTTGATAATCATCAGCCGCGTACGCGGGCTGATCGCGTCAGCAACACGCTGCCAGTCCACCTTAAAATTGTCATCAGCACACAGCGGAATATGAATCGTATGGCCACCTTGCAACCGCACCACCGGTTCATAGCTGTCATAGGCTGGATCAAACACAATCACTTCGTCACCGGCACGCACGGTAGCGGCAATTGCACAGAACAACGCTTCCGTAGCACCGGCGGTTATGGTGACTTCCAGCTCGGCATCTACCCTGGCGCCGTACAGTTCAGCAACTTTGCTTGCAACCGCCTCGCGCAAACTGGCAACGCCCGACATTGGTGGATATTGATTGTGTCCGTGGGTCAGATAGTACTGCACCCGCGCCAACAACTCTTCCGGCCCGTCAAAATCAGGAAACCCCTGCGACAGGTTGATGGCCTGATGCTGTTGTGCAAGCGCACTCATGACAGTGAATATAGTTGTGCCTACGTCCGGCAATTTACTGCTTAGCTGAGGCATACATGCCAACCCTGACTGAACGAGCGCGCAATAGTGTCACAACTATCTTTACAAAAAAATACGCAACATCGCCGGGTTCAGTTACCGATTATGTGAATTCTCTTACAACAGTAAATCAATACTTATTGATATTATGGGGCCCGCTTACAACTGAATATCAAAATATTTTGATATTAGCCGGAAGATGCACTAAAGTACCGCGCCATCATGCAATCATCTGCCCAGCCTCATCACCGGCGTAAGCCGCCAAGTGCCAGCCTCCGCGCGCGCCGCAGCCGCTCCGGCAAGCAGGCCATAGACAAACCTCACACCGCTGCCGCGGTGGATCTGGATGTCTTACTTTTAAAACCAAATCTGTTTCTGTTCTTTGTCGGTTAATCCATTGTTGAATTAATTTTTCACGGTTATCTGATGTGTTGGTGAGTTTTGAATAAGTAATCCCGTCATCAGGTTTATGAAGTCTGTTATTTTCCTTAAATGCATTTAGTTGCATATTCATTGAGTCTGCTTTATCTAATGGATAGAGGTAAGATGCAATTAGTTGATAATACCATCCCAAATCATCTTTTGAAATATCAAGTATTTTCTTAATTGTGTCTGCTGCTTTTTGAAATTGTCTATTTTGAAAATAAATCTCAGATTCTCTTTCAATTTTAAAAATATCTAAAAATTTCTCATTAGGTGGGTTTCTTTTAATTTTCTTCATAGAGTCATGATAAAATTCCTTCCAACCTTCATCTCGATTTATGCATTGATCCATTACTTTCTCAATCACATTCAATTTGTGACCCTCTTCTTCTTTCATTTCACCTGAAATTTCTTTTGCAATTTGAATTTGTTCTATTGTTTCATTTGACAAAAATTCATTTTTTGCCGTTTCAGAAAGAAAACTTGTCAACTTATTGCCAGTTGCAATAACCACACACCAATCATTAGGACCTCTAATTCCTCTTCCAATCCCTTGTTCAATTCTTTGTGCTAACTGACGACGTATTATTCGTGAGTCAGGGCGTACTGCTTGAGTATATCTATCACTTAGTGAAGCATGAGTGGGTATGGAATCTAAACATAAAACTCTGCAGATATTATCAGGCAGATCAATGCCATCATATCTATTTACTAAAATTGTTGGATGTCTTGCAGTTCCTAATTCGATTAACTCTTTAAGTTCAATTATGGTCTCTTCTAAATTATCTTTATTTGTGGCTATTCCTCCTTCTATTTTCCAATCTTGTGCGTGTTTAGATGATGGTACCAAAGAAAACACACCAAAGTCTCCATGTTTCTCAGAATATCGGGAAAGAGATTGCGCGGCCCTCTTGTTCCGCGACTGCGGCCATGATGTGCAGCACAAAACGGTTCGCCTCTGGCATATCCGCCGCCGTGACCTCGACCCCGCTTTCCAGAAGGTTTGCAATGAAGGCGACATTGCGGGCGAGACGATCCAGCTTTGCAATGAGCAACACGGCCCCTGCCCGCTTCGCCTCTGCCAGCGCACGCGCCAACTCAGGACGATCTGCGCGCTTACCGCTTTCGACCTCGACAAACTCTGCCACGACCTCACCCCGGCCCAAGACATGCGCCGCAACCGCCGCGCGTTGTGCTTCCAGCCCCAAACCGCTCTGGCCCTGGCGTTCTGTTGATACGCGAAGATAGGTGATAAATTTCATGGCGCGACCCTTTCGATCCTAGAGGAAACCTTAGGGTGTATAAAAACCCTACGTCCGTTGCGTCTCTATACATATGTATGCGTTTACGTAAATACGCAAGTGCGCGTGTGTGAAATTATGCGTTTGCGGCTCTGCGCATTTGCGATAGCGTCCAGAACCATGAAAACGATCCTCATAGCCGCTCAGAAAGGCGGTGCCGGAAAAACTACGCTGGCCCGCAATCTGTCTGTTGCCGCCGCCCAGGACGGCAGGCGGGTGCTTTGCCTCGATCTGGACCCGCAAGGCTCGCTCAGGGGATGGTGGGAAAGCCGGGAACCTGAA
>JAAAKM020073195.1:164902320-165024952 GCA_010016025.2 Alatinidae sp. Z8VKAUB7J3 | reverse complement strand
CCACGCTGGACGCCGCCAGAGCACAGTTCGACCTCTGCATAATCGACACCCCGCCAGCTCACCCAGAATGGTTGAATGAACCGCTGGACGCCGCTGACCTGGTGCTGATCCCCGTGCGCCCGTCACCGGACGATCTGCGCGCCGTAGGGGCCACCATTGCCGCCGTGAGTGAGGCGAAGGTGCCATTTGTATTTGCCCTGTCTCAAACGCCGCGTGCGCGGATCACTGAGGAAGCCGCCCGTGTCCTGGCGCAACATGGCCCCGTTGTGAGGGGATGGCCTAATTCATATCAAATTATTCTTACGTCACCTAATCATATAATGGCATAGGTGAACTCTGATAGTGAAGCGAAGTTTACTTGAACAGGTGAGCGTATTAGTTATGAAGTTGTAAACCACTTACGCCATATTGGAAGAGAGACGCTGAGTATCCAAAACCAAACAAAGCAGGCCCCCAGTAATTGAGGACAAGAGATGCTGTTTCACAACTGCAAAGAGTATGAACCTAGTTAGCTAGAATTTTCGAGCCTAGTAAGTGTAATGTAGGCCTATATCAATGTTCATTGAACAGATTTACCTGCACATGTAATTTATGCAATCTTGTGTCAACACGTGTAAATTTATCGTATAGAAGCTAGGATATTTGCAGTGTTACGTTTGAATGTCTTTGCTTATGAATCAAATACTTAAATGCGGTCAGTAAATAATTGTCTTCTGATAATGAACATGCCATTGCACTAGCCTTTAATGGTAGTTGTAGTTGGACAGAAAGCAAGGATGCGTTTTCAAATAGCCATTTTCGGGGAAAATCATTTGCCGCTTAAATTAACGTTATTGAAACACTGAATATCACCTCAATTAATTTGTTTGTCAAGTTCTCGACATAAGCAACTCAATTTCAACAATTCAATTTGAGAGACTTGATTGAATTAAAGGTAAAGTTGAACATTTGACGGAAATTTACGGACAGGCCGTGTTAACTGATAACACTGTCACCAAGGCCTCGTAGTTTTAAGCTGAAAAGTCTAACCTAAAATTTGTAGATATTCTCAATTTTAAGATAGTGCTCTGAGTGTACCAAATCTCTGTAGCCTTTACATGTTTAGGTGATAAAAGCCATCGATTTATTTACGACTCCGTAAGGGGCTCTCTAGAAATTCCATTGGAAGGATACGTTTGTGTCGAAAGGTGACATCTTTAATGGGACATCCGTATGAACCCTATCTTCAGTTTTCTGATAAAGTTGGCAGGGATAGCATTAAAAAGGTTCAGAAGACCTTGTTTCCATAATGGTCCCTTTTCCATAATGGTTCCTTAATGCATAATGTTTATCTTCTCCAAGGCACCTTTGCATGTATTATACTACGAGTGAATGTCTAGCTAGCTAGGCAAGCACGTTTTCAAGCTTAAATATTCTTTTATTATATTATAGGACATCTCCTGTAAATGTGCAGTGTCCATTGAGAATATTTTTACTTTTATGTAAATGTTTTGTACAATCGTACAATTTGTACAATTGTAAGTCATATCTTGGTGCAAAACTATATGTTCGTATTTCGATATTTTAAAATGGATTCACAGTTCAACAGACTTAGTCAGCGCCTTTCCTGTCTAACAGTCTTTTTTGATTTATCAGTCATCTTAATACTGATTTTAATTAACAAACTCATTTGACTGTTTCTTCAGTTATATACATAACTACATACATTACATGCGCTCAGCACAGAGTTTGTCGACGTTGTGTGAAGTTTGTCTATGAGATAAACAATATGCCCATTTGATTATTACTGAAGCGACTGTGTGCATCTTAGTTATTTGCATGTGAATTTCTTTTAGGTATATTGGACATTACCAGAGCTTCCTAGTTACTTGTTGTTTCCATGCTCTTGCATAAATAAAAAGTGTATAGCAGCATGCTTAGCAAATGGCCAAGCAAGGTGCTAATGCCAGCACTGTACAAAAAATCTTTGAAAACAAGGTAAATACAAGGTCCAATTCATGATATGTATAAAATTTATATAATTCTTTTGGACTAGTAAGCTATTGTGAATGTAGGTAAAAATTCCTAAAGCAAAACTCCCTACAGAAAAAATCTCTACAGAAAAAAACTGCAATGGAAAACCACCTAGGAAAATATGCCCAGGGAGACATCCCTACTGAATAAATCCCTAAGGGTAAAAACCACCTACGAAAACATGTTCAGATTCAGCGTTTCAGAGAATTTTCAAGCTCCTATCTACAAAATAGTGGAATTTCACATGTTTTACCAAAAGACAGATCACGGATGCGTGTTTCTTTGTTTTTTTTCCCAGGGGTGATCTCATTGACTCAGTGTTCCTAGGATGTCGCAAGAGGGCTCATTCTCACGGAAATTAAAAGTTCTAATGCCATTTCTAAGTAACCAAAACATTGGAGGGAACCTACGCCCCCTCCCACGCTCATTTTTCCCACAAAGTCACCAGTTCAAAATTCTGAGATAGCCATTTTATTCAGCATAGTCAAAAAATCTATTAATTATGTCTTTGGGACGACTTACTCCCTCACAGTCCCCGTGGGACTGGCTGCAAGTTACAATCTTTGACTGTTGTTTGTATATACTAATGGCTTCTGGGAAGTGTACAGAAGCTTTCAGGTTTTTTTTTGGTTTGGGAGGGGGGAAGTTGAGGGTAGAGGGTTATGTGGGAGGATCTTTCCATGGAGGAAGAGAATTTCAATGAAGGGGGCACAGGACTTTTTAACATTATTTAAAAAAATAATGAAAAAATAAATATGAAATGTTTTTTCAACTGAAAGTAAGGAGCAGCATTAAAATTTAAACCGAACAGAAATTATTATGCATATGAGGGATTCACCTCTTTTAACACCTTGCTCTTTACGCTAAAGCATTTTTAGTAATTTCAACTATTTATTCTACGGGCTTTGTGATTCAGGGGTCATTCTTAAGGAATTGGGACAAAATTCAAGTTTTAGTCTAAAAAGCTATTTATTGACGAGGGGGTGAACCCCCTCATATACGCAATAAAAACATATGAATATAGAAGTTCGTTACGTACGTTAATTCGTAAGTTACGTATCTTTTTTACTAAAAAAAATGTTCGTAAAAAATTAAAAGTTCTAGTTGCCTTTTTAAGTAATCAAAAAAATGGAGGGCAACTAGGCCTCATCCGCTTTTCATTTCCTAAGAATGAAAAGCTCTGTTTTGAACAGCTACAGTCTTGGCCTTACAAAATTGAAAAAGTTTTTCTGCTTGATGTTATTACGTCCTATAAGAACTACCTAAGAAGTTCCAGGATAATTTCAATCACATTACTAGAGCTTAAGAATCTCAATTGAAAGGACAAAACGTTTAAAATTTTATACTTACATTTTAAAGCTGGGATTTCACAAGGTAGAAACTTCTGTCTTAATACCATACAGTACATTAGGTTCGGCCCGTTACAGTGAATCATCTGGCATATCTTCTTGCAGAAATTGTCTACCGTCCATTGCTTTCCTTGTTTCTTTAGGTGACTAGTTTTCTGGCCTAAAGATATACATTTTCTGTCATCTTCCAGCTGTCTACGATGCGTTAAAGCATTGATTGAAACCGTTTTCTGTCATTTTGAAATCAAGGAGTTCTCTGAATGCTCAGGATTCAGAAGACACGCTTGCTCTCAATCTTTCATGACCGTGCAATAAGGCAAGACGTCAATGCCGGATTGGCAAGTGATATCAGCCTTAACATAGTAGCCAGTTTCTCTTCAGAAGTCTTCCTATATATGTCTCTTCAAACTCGACTGTCCACTGCATGGTCTGCGCCAAAAGAGCGCGAAAGGAAGACGTCACCCCTTATAAACCGATCATTAACAATTCCCGCTGGACTAAACTCTTAATGTAGCTATCAGAATGATATTATTAAGGTGAATCCGTGCCTCACGAAGTATTCTGCAAAGAAATTAGCGTGACGGATGAATGATGACATGCTTCCTACAGTCAAACGTGTGGAATAGTAAATGATTGACGGAGCAAGGGGCTGAGAAGATTTTTAAATGTATCAATAAAAATATCATTGCAATGAGTAAAGCGAGTTGGGGTGGGATTAGATGGGGTGGGGTGGGATTGGATGGGGTGGGATGGGGTAGGGTTAGTCGTACACGATATGGTTGCTGATATCATGACTAAGCCTGCAACCAAACATAAGTTAATGAAGTTTAAAGCATATCTTTTTGGATATCAATAAGAGTATACGCTATACCAATCTATGAACTATGATCAACGAACTATCTTGAGTCAGTCTTATACACCCTGAATTATTTGTTATCTTTTGTTGTACATACAGAGACATCAGGTGTTCAGTGGGGGTGTTGAGTATCGAACCCCTGTGTCCGCTCATACGTAATGCCTTTTGTTCACATCTTGTATTGTTGTCAGAAGTGAAGACAAATTAGTTGCAAAAGTCGTTCACTGGAAAAAGGAGATGTAGTTGTTCTTCCACGTTTATCCCTCCGATTTATAGTATAAATTTACTACCTCCGTCAAAATGGAAACTGCGCGCTCTACAACCTAACTTTGTCAATCATATAATATACTGATTTGCATCAGATTAAATAACTTTCAAACTTTGAAGAAACTCTTGCAAAAGGATTTAATAAGAAATTCAATCTTACTGAATCTTGATAAGTAATGCCTCCGTCTGCTTTAATCAATTCCTTCACGATCTCAACGTTTCCTCCATATGCTGCTTTCATCAAAGCAGTCTCTCCTTTCTGCAAATAAAAGTAAATTTAATCAAATTCATAAAATATCAAAAAATGAACTAGCATCTAAAAGATAAAAATACAGTCAATCTATCTCATCCAACAAAAATAAGCATTTTTACTAAAAGATCAATCATCATATCCACTCGATTTAATGTAGTACACGCTTGATATCAACCATGATCCATATATGAAGGGAAGAGGATGAAATTTCAATACTGAAAAATAAAGATAATTAATATCCTCAATCTGATAGTATTATACTTCTTTATTACTGAATATAATCAATATCTTGTGAATATCTTTGCAATGGAAAAGAAAATTGATTTCTGTTCAATCACTCACAAGTTAATAACATTCACCGTTTTTAACTTTCTCGCCAAAGTACCTCCTCAAGAAGTTGTCATGGGTGGGAGATTACTGAAAAATTAATAGGCGGGGGGGGGGGGGGGGTTTGGAATAAGAATGTTCTGGGTGGAAAATTTTTGAAAAATTGATTAGCGGGGAGGGACGTCTATTAGACACTCAAGAGTATCTAGATTGATAATAGATTTCAAACTTCAGACTCATATAACTACTCTGCCTCTTCTAGAATGTCATGTCGCACTCCCTACAGTTCACCGAAAAGAGATACGAGCATCCTTATGGGACCCCGTCACTTTACATACAGTATGATCCCCCATTACCTTCATGTTACCCCCTTGACCTAGCTTTAGCTTACTCGATAATTTGGTATATTGTATCTGTATCCTACTCAAGTCATACTGCCGTTTTGATATTATAGTCAAGATTGTTATGCATATTGTTATGCACATCATTCTACATCTGTTAACTTGTTTGTGTACAGAGCAGATTCGCTACCATTGTAGTAAATTCCCCAGGAGTGCAAGTGACTTGTTTACTGGCGTTTTCATGACCCCTCTTGACGTATTATTTACAACTTGGCAAGTACTGGCTCATAACTATTCTATCTTAATCCAATATTGTATTTATTTTGACTTGGTTTATATAATCGTGTTTTTCCAAGCTTCAGTTAGTTGAATATGATGATCCTCATCAGATACGTTCCTTCGCTTTTTGTTGGAATAAATTTGTGCTCCCGACGCTGAGTGTAAAAAACTAAGTGTCATCAATTATTTCCAGTCTGTGCCGAGCGCCCCCGTCGCAAGCCACTCCTTACACCTAGTTTGGAAACCCTGCAATGTTGAAATCGGCCAGCTTGGGTTGCGTAATACGATAGGGTGTAATACACATCAGAGCTTCAGTACCTGACAGAGCGTGCTGATTACCTGATGTAGAAATCTCTTAACCCTATCTTACATGGGGGGTTAAATCACTCTATAAGGCAGTGTTTTTCAACCTTTTTCAGACACGGCACCTTTTTTACATTTAAGACGGTCCGGCGTGGTGGGACGCCAACTGGACTGAAAAACAGCCTAGAGGGTCTGGTAAAAGCCAGCTATTCCTTGTTCAAAGCCTCGGTTTAATCCAAGCAATATTTAAAGTTCTTAGAAATTTTGGCGCATAATTAGAACCTACCACCTCCTAACAGACTGAATCAACTGTTAAACTGAACTCTCGTTATTTAGATATTTGAATATTACTCTTTTGTTTTCAGGATAACCTCTTCAACAGTGAGAAGTCATTATCAAAATAATTTCTGGAGTATATTAAGCTCATAAGGACAATTTACTAGGTAACAGCCGTCCATCTACCAGCGCATACTAGTGTGCTGCGGCATAATGGTTCATAAACACTTCGGCTGTAGTTACATCTGTTTTCCGCACTCTCAAGTGCCTTATCCAGTGGCACATGTGACCGTGCAATGCCAATCGTTTCTGCTCTTTGCCATCCTTATAAGTGTGATAATATCTATTCGAGTCCAGGCGGAAATAGTCCGGAAATATGTTATTCGTTGACACTCTCTTTCAATTTTCCCCCTTATTTTTCCCGTAAAGAATAAACTCTCGTGTCCTTCCTTCCACGTACATTGTCCCAAACACTCAAGTTGTTCAAGATTTTATTTGGGAGCACCTGTTCACTACCAGCACTCAAAAAATAGCCTTATTTGTTCTATGAGTGGGCCATGTGGGTCTCAACATATTACTTGGGAACCACATTTTGTAGGTTGCGAGCTGTCTTTGATTCTTCTTGAGATCGTCTAACGTTCACGCCCGTCTTTTAAAGTAGGCAAGTACCTGAGAACCTCAGCCTTGGATCCATGGTGATCTTCAAGGTACAGAAAAGCTTTCCCATTCTACTATATACTAATGCTGTTATAAATTGCCAAGATCCTTCATATACTATGCCATGTATATATATATATAAATATATATATATATACATGGCATAGAATAGCTTGCTTTCTTTTTTCACTAATGGAGCTGAGGGGATTCGAACCCACGACCCATTAGTTTGAAAACCAACACCTTAACCATTGGACCATCAATGCCCATATAAATATATGACATATATATATATATATATATATATATGTCATATATTTATACCATAATTTATACCTTATATTTGTATCATACTTTCAAACGAGCAGCAATTAATTGAGATTATATGATCTTTTCAAAAGCAATAACATACATTTTAGATTAATAATGAAACAATAACATACATACACAGAAATAATTTTTGATTGTAATAAATGTCTAAAAGAAACAAACTCTCTAGCACCACTTTAGCCTGTATGAAATGTTTACATTATTTCGCTATATAAAAACATATTTTCATTTGATGAGTTTTGCACTAAATAATAACACAGAAAGCAAAATGTTAGGTTTTAACTGTTTCAACCGCTCTATCCGGTTTATAGAGTAATGGCATACAGTATGTATTCATTTTCTAAACATAAAATGCTTTTCAGGCTTTTTGTCTTTGCAAAATCATCTTTGGAATCTTTTCGTCGAGATTAGCCTCAATTCTAAGCCTTACTAAATCTATCAATCGCACATGTGACATACTCGATCTCTGAGAATTTCCACCATTAGCATTACTCTCGTGTGCCAAATAGTCGTACCCCCCCGCCCGCTTATTAATTTTTTGAAATTTATAACCCCCCGCTCCTTATTAGGCCCCCATCGTTTATTAATTTCAAGGAGTTTTCCCATTACTCAAAATGTAAATGATGTCTGAAAACACTTGAATAAATTAGTAGGATTTTTGTCTTCATGTGTGTCATCCTTTTTTAAAACTTTTACAAACTTGAGACTGGAGGTCAGACCTCACCGTTTATTTGAACCCCCGTTTTCAGAAGTAACTGACCCCTCGCCATCCAAACTGAACCAAAAAATCAATTCAATTCATACCGCTGATGGTCAGCTGTTTGGCAATGACCCCCCCCCCATATCCGACCCAAGTTCTAATGATGTAAATACCTCATTGCAAAGCCCAGGTCATGCTGAAATTAATTACGGCTGCGAAGCACGCTCGTATTTTATGCTGATGCAAGCGTGAACAATGTCACTGTCCAAATGCCAATAAGCTCTAGTGCGAAACTTAATCTAAGTGCCGCGCCCTTATCAAGCCCTTCTTAATCATCATATTAATCGTTCAGAGCCTTTTAATAATTTTAAGCAATAAATCCAAAATCGAGTCGGTGCCAAAAAACTTGAGGCTAGGGGACAATCTGCCCCCTCGTCTGAAATCACGCAACTAGACCCCTTCTATGCAAATCAGACGGTCTCAACATATATATCCAGTTCCTCCTGCAACTCTCCCCTTTCCCCTCCCTCTAACACTAGATCTATCCTAACTAAAATATCCACCTCCAGCGTTTAGACTACAACCCACGACGTCCACAAGGAAAATAGTTCCCCCTCCCCGCATACAAAATTCCCATTTCCTCCTCCCTTACAGTATGCTGCCCTATACCCTCCCTACTCTGCCGCAAACCAGCAATTTCTTGACGGACACGAATCACTATTCCCACCCAGCCTCCCTTTCCCAGCACCTTACGAAACCCCACCCCTAGCCCATTCGTTTTATCCCTCGTGCCTACTCTGTCAAAGTGACTCAGGTCTGAGGCTTTCTGCATTCAATAATTGTCTTGTAATAAATCCTAATTGTCCTCCTCGTGCTCCGCCCATATCCTTGCCCGTCCCCCCACCACCAAATCACCAAGGCAAATCCTTCTCTTACCCTTCTTCTCCAAAGCACAATAAAATTAAATTAGAACCCTACCCAGAAAATTATCAAACCCATCAAGCCTCTCTTGGCAAGAGATAGATTTCAAAATTAACAGGTATTTTGTAACAGACATACTTAGGAAGGTAAAGCGCCACATCACACTCTAAGTCAATTTACGGAAAGGCAAAAATAGAAAATGTCAAATAACTCAAAATCCAAAATATGGATTTATCGGTTTTTGCAAATGAACTCTTCATATATGGACGGATTCTCTATATAAACAAGAATCTGAACCTTCTAATCGCCTTATTAAAGACCATGTAAAAGTTAAAATTGGAATAAGAAAGTGGTTATCTACTTTTACTACCCAATCTTTATACAGTTTATTTATTTTGGCTACAATGCTGTACGTATCCATGCCACTAATGAAATAATCTAAAACAAATATCTAAAATTGACCAAATCGAGAGTTTCTTGCTTACAAAAATGTATATCGTACCATGTAATGTCACTATGCCTGTAGTGAGGGTACTGAATTATATTAAATGTAAGAAATAGCCATCTGAAGTTTTTCAAATATAAATTTGTTTGTTAGTGGTACAAAACAAGAATATTGCACGAAATAGCGTAAACATATTGTACTGAAAATCATTTTTCGTCTGACACTCCTCAGAGTACTAACGTCAGAATGACCGAAATGGAATGTGTGAAAGAGTACACCCAACCTGACTGAATGGCTGGTGTTTTTGGACCAATCAGCGTCCATTACAGCAAGATTCATTGTATAGACCTAGCGAGAAAGATGTGAGGCAAAAAAATATAAATTGTCATTAATATCATTTGTAAGATGCTGCTGCTGGGTGGTTTGATTGATAGTTTGGAGGTGGATTCATCGTGTGATAGTTGATGTTGTCGTTTTGGCTGTTGCTGCAGATATCTGCTGTTAGCTATTTACCTGCCTATGACTCACTTTAGAATGAATTGTTATTGCTGTTGTCGACTTTAGGTGTGTTTATATCTACAGTGTAATTTTATTGGCCCTATAAAAGTTGACTTGAGGCCTCTAGTGTACAAGATGAGGCCGACTGTGAGTCTAGTCCCCAGGCCTTTTTCTCAAACGTCTTTTGTCCACTTCATTCGTCAACATCAAACCCCTATTTTTGAAGTTCTTAGTGTCACGATTGCGAACACGTATGCTTCTGCAGGCTGTAAGAGTGGCTATAAAACATCAATGGGTTGCTCTACTTTGACTTTCACCTTATAACGACTAGTTGTCCAAACATTGCATGAGAAGACTTTAACAAAAGGATTCTGTAGCAACGAAACGCTTCAAGTTATGTTTGCTGTAATTGGATGATAATTTGTTAGTTAATCAAAGTGCAGACAAGGACGCAAGACGATCATGGACAAATAGCAAAGACTCTGCTTTTTAATTGATCCATCTACTAAGAAGAGGATATGTTCATACAGGAGAGGGCATTTTGATTTGTGCGAAATGCGAAATTACGGCTTTGCTCATCAATGATCCGGCAACGATTTATTGCTGTTGTAGATTTAAGCGGGCATAAAGTTTTTACTTCCCCGGATTAAGTAAAAGATTGGAATGAATTTGTTCCGCTATATCAAGAGTGCTGTAAAATAAGGCGTAAGGTACTTTTCTATGATCAGAGTGGAGAAAGTAGCTAGCACTGAAGAATCGGCATCTTACCAAAATGTTATTTTTTGTGTGGAAAATCTACCTAAACGGACTATTTCCAATCCTCTTCTAAATAATACTTTCCTACTTTTAACAGGGTTTTAATTGCGATGCTATTAGGAGGCTGGAGGGCTTTAGACCTTCTGTTGTGCTGCCCAGGTATGCTTTTCGCTAGCAAAAGAAACAAATCAGAACACTAAAAGGGGGCAGAAAAGAGGAAACAAAGGGTCAATGTCATCTCTTGATTGTCCAAAGATGCAAAATCTGCTCTGACAATAGAATAAGATAAAAAGAATAAATGTTTGTTATCTCTCAGCCCCCTATTAAGGCCAGCTTGTTAATAAGGGCATTTCAATCCAGTCCGACGGCTGGACGCAATTCACAGAGTTGCCTGTATAGAGAAGGCTGATTCTACGCCACTTTAAAATGAGGAAGGATAAGGGTTACCCCGGGGGTTGACATCAGGGGAGGTAAAGAGAAAGGGGGGTTAGAGTGAGAGTTGGGTAGGGATGGTGTAACCGTATATTTCTCTGAAGGAAGTCCCTCCCCCCTTCAGATATTGTTGACATCATAGTCCCTTATTATTTAAGACCCTTTTACCCTAGAGCGAATGGGAATGAGTGAGTTCCCCCTACCCTACAGAAAGTTGAACCATAGTTGTTCTTGATCAACTGTGGTTGAACTTATATATCACTGAGTTTTGGATGGCAAGCTTAGACGTCGTGTGTTCAAACCAAACGCGCATCTAAGAGCTCCTTTCATTCTGTGTTTAGCTATCACAGAGTATTTGTATGGCAAGCGTAGACGTTGTATGTTTAAATCACCGCGCATCTATCTTTCGATTTTGTAACGTTAGTGGTTTGTAAAGGTAAGAAGAAGAGCAAAGAAAGATATAAAGTATCCTTTCTCAATCTATTATTAAATGAACGTTACTTACAACATCCTCAAAGACATCCAAGTCATGTTCGAAACTGTCTTGTGAATATTAACAAAGGGTATATTATTTATTTATCAGGGGTATAGTATAGTGTCCATAGGGGGAGTGAGCTTATTCGATCATCCAAAAGGTGGCGTTTATTGGCGTAACAAGACAATGAGGTTTTTTGGTATGTACGGTGTATAGGTGATGATGAGTGGAGTGGATTTGATTCATAGTGTCCCATATCTTGCGTTTTTGGAAAGGGCAGTCCGTGTAGTCTTGATGTGTAAGTTGATGCTTAACAATACATTTCTTTACATCTTTAGCCGTCTTCTTTTCTTTGTTGTCGTACTGAAGGGAGTACATCTTCCTGAAATTGTACGGACGATTTTGTATTCTAAGTTTGATAAGTGACAAATGCAAAATTTGTTAATTTATTGTGCAATAACGTGAAGTTTGCTAGAGAATCTTATGAAACAATTTATGCAGAATAATTATAAGAAAATCATATCTTTAGATGAATTTTGTACCACCAGTGAATTAAGAGTTTTATTTTTAATGTTTGGAGGATACGTTATAGTCATAATGTTAAAGATAAATAAAAACCGGTGGATTATAAGTAAGAAATCATTTTGGTAGTTACAAAAGTCATATATTTTGGAAAATAATTTTCACAAAATCTAAAATATCTTGCCTAAATACAAAGTAAACATGAAGAAATACAGTGGAGATACTAAATGCCCTTCAAAGTTCAAAATTATAATTCAAAAAGTATGTTTTAAGGCCTTTTCACAAACTTTCTGGATTTTTGGAATATTATGCAAAATTTCATGGCTATTGATGACGTAATTCACACCAAGTCAATTTTTTTCATTTTGTTAAACAAGATTTAAACTATAAACGTGCCTAACATCTTTGTAACAGCATTAGCCGATGTAAAGTAACAGTGTGTCAAAGTGCCGCGGGTCTACTAGAAATCCCCTCCCCCATGTATGAGAAGAGCCAAAAAGCCCATTTAAGGTAGGGTTAAGCTGATGTTACATTAAATCGTGTACTGTATATGGTAGTTTAGGCAACAAACGTCACAGGAAGGTTGCGCATTTTTGTGTCACCCCAGTTATGCCTTTTTACAGTTATACAGTTGCTTTGACATCACGTTTGTTAAGTCGGAAGCAATTCTTACTGATCTCTTATCTTTTTATGAATTACATGTAAGCTTGTCTGCTACCAGATGAAACAAAGCCAGTCCAATTCCCTGTTTTGGTAGTACGTTAATATATTTAATGGATCTCATTTATTAGTAGGAGATGCTTCAGTCTGTCTTTAACCCTGTCTATCACCGGGGATCGAACATGTGAAATGTTTTCTGTTTCTCTAGTGTTCTGTTCAAACTAACATTTCAAATCCTCTCTCCTCCGTGAAAATTGGCTCTTTGCAAAATATACCGGGCCCGGAATAGAGAGCATGGAATGGATGTAACATCTGTTCTCATCATTCTTCTCATGATACTGGAGAGGTGGTGCTAAAGGGCGTTTGAGCCTTTCTAATGGCTTGCTTCTCTACCCGGTAGCCTAACTCGACAGACGTTGCTCTTGGACGCTTAAGCTTCCCTTTATTTCTTGCTAGCGTCTTTCGTAGCTACTTTGTGAGTATAGTTTCATAACCGGCTCCTATGCTCATCAGGGGATTTGATTGAGAGGGTACTAACGATTCTTAAGTTCCCTTAGATTTACCATAGCCCTCTCTTTGGGATTCCCACAGACTGACCCTATGGGGATTTTATCTTTTTAGTTCTCTTAGGTGACAATTTCAAGCGGTTGCACTCAAAAATAATTCAGAATAGCCTCCAACATCTATAACCCAATGTGTGGGCTCAAAACAGAACCCTGTCAGAATAACACTTTTTGACAAACTTTAGGAAAAGCCAGTCCAGCAAGTTTATAGGCAAATACAAAATTTTGGACGCCAATATAATGTTAAAGAACCAAAGTGAATTGACCCAACATTCCATGACATTTTATATAATCATCTTTAGAAAAAAAATTTAAATGTTCAAATATCCAGTACCCATCCATGACAATATTACGTTCTGAGAGTGCATGCTATTTATATTGTGAAGTTGCATCTTCCTAGACCTCCACGCAGGCACGCAGCCAAGGGCGGGCGCGGGGGGCTGTGCCCGCCCAACAGCTAAAACTTGGCCACGTTTGCCCCCCCCCCAAATAAAAATCCTTATCGTCATTGAAAGGTGGATTACTTTTGTATTTCAATTCACTACAAAAGAAAGACGAGAAGTCTAAGGTGAAAGAGTATACCCAACTGTATTTTGAAGGAGCCAATCAGAAATTGGACTGCCTGAATGGCTTGTGTTTTTGGAATAATCAGCGTCCATGGATGCAGTCCAATTTCTAATAATAATATATTATATAATAAATTATTAATATATAAGTAGATACAGTCAAACGCTCACAACTAATAGGCGTGCTTGACTGATTAGAATACAAAACGACTAGTTAAAAAGTAGTTAACGGCACAATAACACTATCAAACTAACAATAATAATGATAATGGTAATAATAATAATAATAATGATAATAATTTTAAACTTCGATCTATTCGTGTCTTCATTAGCATAAAATCCTAGTAATCACTTACAATGAGGCATACTACTACTAATGATAATATTAATTATAAACTTCTTTAAAATTTACTGTTTTCGTACTGTTTTTAGAGCGGAAACCACTATGACATTTTTAAGCAGTATCTATAGTTCGAATTTCAGAAAGAATCCCCTGTACATCATCCCTAGTAACAGGCCAAGTTTGGAACCCTCTTTACTCACCGTATTCCTTCGCAGCCCCCGCAATTAGATATAAAACGCCGCGGTGAAGGCAAGGCACCACGGAAATTACCGTGACACGTTTTTTATCGGCAGAGAAAAAAATCCAACTTATATGACGCTGTAAACAATCGCACCCCTTGAAAAACTACCATCCTTCTATGTAATTTTATTACTGTGATATTGAAGTAGACCCTACTTTCTTCACAATGCTAATTTATCTATGTCTTTGCCTGCCTGATTGCCTTTAATTTTGTCCCTCTCCTGAACTTTAAAAATTGATTTTTACTCTCTTTAATTTTCGCCCCCCCCCCCTCTGCTGACCCTCCAATTCGCTCCCTTTAATTTTCGCCCCCTGGGATCGAAAATTAAAGGGAGACGAAATTTGAAAGGAATAAGGTAAAGCATCTCAAAGACTTCTACTATTGACTTTTTTTTCTTAACTAAAATTGATATCATGCATTCTACATTACTTAAAGGTCCAAAGCATTACTATGCTAAAAATAAATTAACTTGGTCTTATTCTGGCTGAATGAAAAGGGAAAAAGAAATTTTCAAAATTAATATTTTTCATGATTTGAAGTGTTTGAATAAACAAGGTCTGGATAAACGAAGCTCCTATACACAAGGACGCATCGTACTGCTAATTGCCAAAACTAATGAGAAGGTGGCGGTGGTCAGGTGCAACAAAAGCAACAATGATACAAGTTGCGGTTAGCTGTATGTACCACTCATTCTTTAAGTCGAATTTAGAAAGAATTACAACATCCAAAGAGCAATTAGACCACGGCAAACGAAATCCTAATGACTCTGATTCTACGACATAATGCCGTGTCTATTCCGCAGCTGCAGTCGATCACAACTGACTGAAAGATAATACATTACGCTGTACATATACAGATTAAGGAATGTACAATTGCACAACAAAGTATGCAAACTGTACGCTGAAATAAAACTACGCACGAAGCGTCTTAATTACAGTTCTGTCATGCAAGGTTTGCAATGTTTATGTTCGCATGTCAGAGCCTATTGTTTGGCTCACAGTCGTGGGCACAAACAAAAACAAACACGATGTTGCATGAAGACGATCATTGGAGAGTCCGGGGGCATAAAGAGAGGCTCCGAGTAAACTTCCAACTTGCGTAAGGCATACTCGACCATCTCACACTAAAATACATGCTTCTTATAATTTTGAATCATTTATTCCAATAGTTACAAGACAAGAACAAGCGGTTACAAGACTGTGCAAGTTCCTTTTTGCTGTTCCACCTTGAAGGTTTGCAATGCATACAGCAAACATCTTGCAAGTTAAAAAGGATCTGCTTATTTGTCAACAATGAACGGTAGCTTTTAGAAATGAAAATAAGCAGACTATCTTTTCCAATTAATGAAAAAAGGAAGATCAATTTACCCATCCCTGAAAGTATTTTTTACTCCTTGTTTGAATTGCAAACTACAAAAAAATCAGTATCTCATAAGGGTGGGGTCCTGAGAGTAAGGGGTATTAGCCCTTACTAGCCCATAATACTAGCCTTTAATAGCCTTACATTGTATGATTTGTAACCAAAAAACTTAATGTCTCATTTCTTTCAATTTCCATAAGAAATACATAGAATTTAAAAATACTTAGAATTTAAAGAAAATAAATTCTAGTGAAACGCTGGAGTTAGATTAGTAGTAACAGGGGCACCAACGTGAAGGTTCTCCAGCGCTGCCCTCCACCCCTGCACTTTTAACAATAAAACCAACTCCCAACACTTAGCTATTTTTTCTGTGGTAATATAAAGCTATGTCTAATTTTTTATTTTTTGCGTGTGTATGTGTGTGAGTTTGTATTTGTGCGTGTGTTTTTGTATGTGTTCGTATGTTTAATGTGGGTGTGCTCTTTCACTAATATTTTTTTTTACTATATGTCTGACATTTTGTGTGAGTTGCGCAGATCAATCAGTTCGTGGTAACGAACTTTATGCAAGGAGCGATGTGGATCAATAGTAACCAAAACTCTAAAAAAAGAGTTTTTAATAACAATAGATGCATAAATAGAATCAAATTTTGATGTTTATTCAAAATATGTAAAATTTATCAGACTTTATTGTACCAATCAAAAGTTACGAGCCTAAGAAAATTTGCCAAATCTAAAAAAAGGGGGGAACAACCCCAAACGGTCAAGTGATGTTAATGAAAATCAAACCATCAAACTCAGCTCGCCAGAAAACTCTAATGCAGAGGATTCAAGCTCATATGTACAAAAATGTGTGGAATTTTGTGTTTCTTGCAAGAAAAAAGATAACGGATACGTTTTTATTTTTTAATTATTTTTTCTTTGGCCCAGGGGTAATCATATCGAATTAGCGATTGTAAATAGTTTGTCCAGTTAGGGTCATATATTGAGGAGACAAGGTCGTGCACTGTATGGTAGATCCTTTTTTCTATGACAGGCGCCAATCAAGCTCTACGGCACCACTGCTTATCAGGGTGCCAAACTGAGAGATTGCCAGTCAAGCTCTATTATGTCTTTTGAACCACAGTACCTTTTAAATGCGACCCCTACAGCCGCTGTTTGGAATTTCTTCGAAGAACACAATTGCTTTCCTGTTAACCCAGAATAAACGGTGTCACAATAATCGATACGGCATAATATAGGCGAAACAGCAGTTTTCGAATATGATAGAAAAAGAAGCATTAATTTTTCTTAATACTTGTAACATGGCGCAATAAGATGATAATGCCTGATTGATGTGATTGATCCAGGAAAGATAATCGTCGAAGTGAGCACCGAGTAGTTTTGTAGTTGCAGATTCTGCATTGAATAATCGTTTAATTTGATAGAAGATAGATCGTAACTAGCGTCTCGATGTCGATAAGATCGAAAAGCATAATATGTGTCTTCTCTCTGTTAAGTGCAAGATGGTTTTGAAGTGACCAACTGCTCAGATTTTCGAGATCGGTATTAATTTTGTTACTCATAATTGGAAGATCAGGCGGTGACCCATAGTAAAGACGGGTTGTCTCGTCAGCGCATTTGTAGGTAGTTGATTGAAAACTTTGCTTCAAGTCACTCACGTAGAGGTTAAATAGCATTGGGCCTAATATCGATACTTGTGGAATTCCAAACTTTACGGGTGGGACACTAGGCATCTTGTTGACGTCCATCTAGATAACTGTGGAGCCAGTTTAGGAAACTCGTTTTACTATAATAAATCATGATCAGTAATTTGTATCAGTAATCTGCTTTATTCTTCAATTTGCCTTATAAGTTACGAAAAGGTGCCCTTCATCATCCCTCTAGTACTCAAACATGCAATAGAAGAACTGGAAGATAACTAAAACGAGGCAAATACGACGAAGGTCAAAGTAACTTCCGGCAAAACTAGTAAAAATGAGACGGGTGTTAGGCAGGCGAAAATAGCAAAAACAAAACAACCCAAACAAACAAAGACCTCACGAAGTCCTGAAGAAAAGACGAAACATTGTCAAAATTGTAGCTTTCTTCTTGGCGTTCTACCTATAGTTTGTTGGTGAAGTTGTCAGCATAATATTCAGCTAAGCTAGTTCGTCACACTCCTTTTAAGTGGTGTTCTTTACAAGTTTCTTGACCTTACTTCTAAAAAACATCAAGCTTTATAGGTCCTAAGTCAGGGCAGTCACTTTCCGTGGCGCTTTAACAGAGGGTAGACGGTTGGACCTTCAAAAAACCATCAGGGTAGGCTCAGCATATATTCATTGTTTTCAAATAATGGGAATAGAATACGACGATAAACGCATTAACACTCTTTTTATGAGAAACTCATGAGAAACCCGTACCCAGTGACTAAAAGAAAAGATCGCACATAGAAAATGGTAGAGAAGGTAAAATACATATAATTTTTTTCTGTGACATGTATTCGCTAGAGCAGGCGGAATACTGAAACATGAGCTTACAGGGCAGGCCACGCCTTACCTTACCTACCCTCAGTGACATGCCAGAGTCAGGGGTGTGGTATAGGCAGCAGCGTACAGAGAATGGAGTATTGGGTAGTCAGGGCTTGTATTACCTTTAGGATCAGGTTTACTTTCCCACAGGTATGGAAGAGTATATCATTATTTTGCAAGTCCCAAGACTCCAAAGTTAAAGTAAATTTTATACCTGATTCTCAATAAGGAGCGATATATTTCTTATTGAGACCGTGTAGCATACGCGCATATGGACTGCTGATTAGGGTGTGAGACACAACACCACGCTAGTCCTTCCTATCAAAGATTTCTAATATAACACTATTAATCACAACGTGGAAAGAAATCCCTTTCTAATTATACTGGTACCATGTATAAGCAAATAAATGGTGTGGCTAATGTTTCACTAATAGAACCAGATTTGATCATCATTTTTGTTGGTTTTCATAAAGCAAACTAATAAGCAAGATGCAAAATACCATACTCTTCTACATTCAATATGTCAGTGACACTTTTGCATTGTTCAGAGGCAAAAGGTACTGCAATGACTTCTTCTACGAACTAAATAGGTTACACTCCACCTTGAAGTTTACTGTGAAAAGTGAAGAAAATGGCAAACTACCCTTCTTACATGTACTTGTTAAGAAATCTCCAACCGGTTTCCTGACAAGAGTTTATCGAAAATGAACCTTCTTGGGTTGATACATACCGGTACATTGGGAATAATTTAGTTCCAAGATTGAAAATCAATCTCATATACAATCATGGCCAGTGAGCTTTAAAGATATGCCCTGCATGTTACTTAGCACAAGAGCCTAATTATTTGTTCATAAGAGAGATTCGAACAGAATGGTTATCCAGATCTTGATGTCAAGGGAGTCGTCAACAGCAAACTTAAGGAGGGTAGATACTAAGATTTTTGGATCCAAGGAAGTGACCTATTTATCTAAAACTACCCTACATAGGAAATGTGTCTACCAAGTTTAAAGTTAAAATTTCAAAACCATTAGTCAATATTTCGGGCCCAGTCATACCAGGGTTGTGTTTACTGCACAATACCACAAAGTCTATAAAGATATCTGGCCAACCACTTTTTATAGTAATGTTGTTTATGAATTTTCATGTTGGTTTGATGCCTGGTATGTGGGAAGGACCTCTCAAAGACTCGCTGATCAAGTGATGCAAAATATTCCTTTGCTCCTGAGAAGTAAAAGGGATGCAGCTACTGGTCAAGATTGTTACCAGCCGTATCGCAACTGCAAATCAGACTATGGCCAAACAAAATGTGACTCAGCAATTGGCATGCATGTACTGAACAATCCTGATTTTAAATAAGGATGGCACACATGAAGACAAAAATCGTGCTAATTGACTAATTAGCACTGTTTCAAGGTCAAATGTTGCATGGGAAGTTATTCAAGTGTTTTCAGACATCATTTACAATTTGAGTACTGGGAAAATGCCTAGAAATTAATAAACGGGGAGGTCCTAATAAGGAAGGGGGTTATAAATTTCAAAAAATTAATAAGTGGGGGGGTACGATTATTTGGCACTCGAGAGTAGTTAGATGAAATTTTTTGACACACGTGTCGTGTATGTTTGTTAGTTTTTGGGCGTGTATTCACTCTTTCCTTGCGTCTAGGCCAGTTCGCGACGATGTTCTGTGAAAATAGAATTCTCAAGTCCAAGAAACAGTGATGGCACAGTAAATTCCAATTCCTCCATCGAATTCTCAAGTAATTCTTTCTTACGAATAGATTTCTAGTATCGAATATGTAGTATTAATGAACTGAATAGTATATTGGAGTAGTTCCTTTCGTTTCCTTCAATGCCCTGCTTCAGTTATGCCCTATTCACATGAGACCTTTTATCACCTTCACTTCGACGGGATGGCCCATCAGATGTGTTCACATGAGTGACAAGTCTGAATCCTTCGGCAGTTCACACCTTCATGCTGAAGTTCCAGCGTACTGAAGTTCATAGCCGGTTATTCTCCTTTACATTGGTACGTGAGCATCAAAGCTGTGAGGACACTGTGCAGTAAACACGTGCTAAGCAGAACTTTTAATAATGGCTGGCATCTCTAATCGAATAGAGAGGGAAAATGGAGACATTTTGGCCTTCCTAGATCTATGGGAGGAGTTTTGCCAAAGCTGCGTTCGCAGAGAAGAAATGGGCTCGTGTACGAAGAGGTTGCCACCAGGTCAGTGTCGTGTTTGCTAATCGTTAATATTCGGTGGTAAGTCAGAAATAGATAGTATGTTTTACCACAGGCACTTCTTCAGTATAATAATGAATACACTGCTGGCTCATAATTCACATCGAACGCCACTACGACTACTTCACTTTCACAGTTTTTTCTTTGGTTCCCTCTGAATGTAAATAGGCTTGCATATTAAAGATCTAGTAGGAGAGACGCTGCTTAGATCATGGTTGCCTCTGCGGATAAAATCTCATTTGAACCGAGGGGCAAATAACTGGAAAAAAGTCACGTACGCTAGTTGGGAAAAGTCAGAAAAAAGTCAGAAAAAGTCAAAAAAAAGCCAAAAAGTCAGAAAAAAATTAAAAAGTCAGGAAAAAGGTCAAAAAGTCAAAGAAACAATCACTAAAGAAAAATGTCACGTACACTTTTTCTTGCAGTTATTTGCCCCTCGATTTGAACGGTTATGTAACTTCTCCAGTGCAAGGAATTCACTTGCCTTTTCAAAATCTAACTAGATCAAAGAAGCTTGATAACCGTACATTATTTTGTGTGAGAATAGCGAGCTCGTTGTTGCCCACCCACGTATCTACTTCCCTACCTCGTCACTGCCCTGTTTATTTCCTGCCCAGTTGATTACCTAACAAAAGAACTGATCAGGCAGCTGCCTAACTAACACAATATCCAAGAACTAACCAACTAGCTAGATTACTAACAAGCGGACTAAAATACCAACGGTGTAACTTACTAATCTATGAACTAATGAAATAACTAACTAAGTAAGCAACGAGCTAGATTACTAACAAGCGGACTAAAACAAAAGCGAAGTAACTTACCGTATTTCCTCAAATTAGTGCCGCCATCTAATAAGCGCCGCTCCTTGGAGTAAAATTATTTTATTAGCTCCGCCCTCTAATAAGCGCCGCACCTTCGAGTAAAATTATTTTATTAGCGCCGCCCTCTAATAAGCGCCTCCCCTCTAATAAGCGCCGCACCTAGAAAAAGTAGCGCTTATTAGAAAAAGAGAAAAAACCATACAGAAGGGTAATTTGTCTGAATACCTTGTACTAGGGTTAGATAAATGCATATAAATCCTAAAACTTTCACCGGTGAAGGCGAATGTACATATATGGCAGGCCTTCTGTAGGATATAACCTTCTAAGACTCAGTAGCTGTGAAGGAGCTTTAGTAGATGTAGATTTTTCCAAGCACTGGTGAGTCTACCTGGGGTCTTGTGGATTTGAATATTATTTTACTGTCTGCACGTTCGAGCTGGATATGTTAACTGACTTTGCCCTATGGATCGAAATTGGTATAAGAAAACTAGAGGAAACCGTTGAAATCTAATATCTACTTCTGCTTACAGATTTACAATCCCTCCATTGTCACCTATCAAAGCCTACCAGTCGTTCCAAATATGAACGTTGCTTCAGTAGTCTTCGTAGCTTTCAAGTGTAACAGATCGTCGTTTGTAAAATTAGAAAAGTTACTTTGCCCTATGCATTTATTTATGCTTAAATGTACCCTTTTACTTTAGGCCCTTGTTCTATAAACGAAACATCTTATTCGCCTACTAAACTGTAGCACTTTATAGTGAAACTCTGCTAAAAAAAAGCAATTTTAATGACCATTATACAGTGTTTCTTGGAAATTAATATGCCTCAGGTTGGATTCTTCAAAGGTTTTCCTGATTGATATAGAAACAAGAAACTCGTGACGAAATGAAAGCGAGGCAAAGTGCTGGCCACTCTCAGCAAGAAAAAGTCGAAGATTCTACTTTTCTTTAGTTCTTTTATAAAGCAGTTATTATAAATGAGCAATATGAAAAGCATAGTGATGGTCAGAAGAGTAAGATTATTCCTAAGTTTTTAACACTATTTCAAAAGCATCTCTTTCCCAAAATTAGTTGAGCAAGACCCTGCTGCCTGCCGTTTCCTGCGGTCCGGACTATAACTATCTCAAGCAAATATTAATGCAAGGCTTGCGGGGTTATCATTTTATGCTCTTGATACTACCCTGATCTACCTTCATCTCCTGTTGTAGATCCCAGGTGAGACAAAGACCTGATAATAATTGCTTACCCTAGAAATCGTGTTAAAAGTCGGTGCAATGGTACTAAGATAACACGTTCTTCCAAAGATATTATAGAGAAAGGTTGTTGCAAAGGTATCGTGTGCTCAATGAAAGCTCAACGTATTAATGGGCTTTCTTTCCATGGTTGAACATAACATATAATCAATCTGAAAGTGTATAAAGTAAATAAATCCCCTCGTCTAGTTTTAGTGGACGCTGATTGGTAAAAAAAAACCCACAAGTCATTCAGGCAGTCCAAATTCTGATTGGCACTTACCAAAATACAGTTGGGTATAGTCTTTCACACTAACGATTGTACTCTGAGGAGTGTCAGAAGAAAAAATGCTCTTACGTACATAATTTTTTCGCTATGTCTTGCAATATTCTTGGTAGTACAACCAACAAACTATTTAATTTCCTTTATACTACGTTTCGTAGTGCTTTTTAATTTGAGTTGCTATTTCTGACATGTATTAGAATTGAATGCATTTAAAGATTGGATGTAATTGATTGATAAATTTTGGTATGAAATGTTCAACTGTTATTGTACAAGTAAATTAATCATATGATCCACTAGACGTATAAATAAACGAAAGTTAGTTTGACAAAAAAAACCAAATCTCGAATCTTTTGTTTTCCATTTTTATCAAATCTTTGGACCACTTTGGTAAAAAAAATCACTATATTGGTCTTCTTGTCGTGCCCTCCCAGAGCATAGACGATCATGGCTTTTCAATGTCTTTGTCTTTTGCAGTATGAATTGTCTCTTCTGTTGGCATTCCAATCGTCTTACATATGCCCTTTAAAGCCTGGTTCATATACGAGTAAAGCCCGTCGCCAGACATGCGTCTGGCATGTTAAAGGCAGGTTTTCTTGCATGCGAACGCTACTACTTGGCTGTGAAAGTTAAAATTTGCAAAGTGCAAAAGAGGGTTTCAAAACGCTATTGTTATTCCATATCAACTTGCAAGGATCCGACTGCTAAAACAGAATAAAGATATTTCTGTTTCGTTTTCCGCTGAATTTTGATCCCTTTATCCAGGTTTATGGACTATGGGCTAAAATTCAAATTTAAGCCTGCGGTGTCAAATGCAGACTTTAATTCAATGCGTTTTCAGGTACATGCAATATCTTTAATGAAATATACATTTGGTCCTTCCGCAAGATACAGCATTTGGTAAGCAAACGAGAGCTTTATAACATACAAGCCTGTTGTTGAGTCGACTAGAGATGCTTGGTGTAAAGCAGAGACCAACAAAGTTATTCATAAGGGGTTCATAGAGGTAAGTGATGTTATGCTCCAGAAAGACATTCTATCAGAGGTAATAGCTGGCGATACTTATCCAGAAACAATAGGAAACAAATGAAACAGCTGGAGAATTTAGTAGCCTTGAAAAGTGAAGAGAATACGAAGAAAGAAATATAGGCAACTTCAATGAAAATACCTACTTACATTGCAAAGGGTTATCTTGCAAAGGGTTATGTTCATTGATAGGTTTAGAAAAGTAAAGCATATCTTGCCAGTTCTCAACTAACAATTTAGCACTTTGAAGGCTAAAATACTTTGACCAATGGGACAAAATCTGGACCACCATCTGACATTTTAAAGTCACAAAACATTAACATCCTGGTGTTTTGACCACAGAACAGAACAGGAAGAACTAGGTGTCTTTCAGAAACGTTTGGACGTGAATCAGTAAACATAATTTCAAAACAGGAAGGGGAAGGTTATTTCTTTCAAGTTTGACAATATGAGCAGCTCCAAGTAAAGGGGTGTACTTGTATTCACATAGAAATCTTGTCTAAGAATTGCATCTAAAATTTCATAAGATATTACAGGGAATTAAATGTAGAAACATAAAGACCCACAGATAAATAAAATCCTTCTTTAAACCTTAAGAAAACACTTCCTATCCACGGCAGTCGCAGATAAAATGCGAACTTTTTCCGTCGTTTTTTTTAGGTCAGAGGGAATGTCAAAATTGATGATGTCTTCCACGTTGCCATTTCCCAGTAACGTAGCTTTAACGGTCGCTAATTCCAATTCATGTTTACTTTCTGAGCAGATGACAACTTACTTCGTATTACACTTTGTAACTTTAATTCTTATAAATACAATACTGTTGGTCATAGTACGAGTAAAGGATACGAGAAAAGATGTCGACACCACCAGGAATGCTAAAATCATAAATGAAATAGAAAAATAAATATTAATAATGGAATGTTTTTCATATCTTATCAAGTATTAGAATATTCATGCTCACTACATCCTACATGCTCTATAGAAACAGTAATTATCCCGTAGTCTGTAATCAAGACCATGGTAAGTGGTACGGGACGATGCTAGGTATAGAATTGATTGTAACGGAGAAACCATGGGCAAGGTAAGTGTAGTCTACCGGGCTTCAGTTGACCATCATTAAGATGGATTGTGTGTGCCTTGACCTTATGCCACACAGTCGTGATACTTAACCTCACAAACATATGCCTCTCGCTTACTTTTTCAAACTATCTCCTACTATACAGCTCGACAGTGAGGAATTTACTATTAAACTCCTTACTGCTTTTCTTGGTCTATTCAAAAATACTACGTAATCACTTCGCTTTTTATCTCGTATATTTTAAATATTCTAACTTGACATTAAAAAGTTTATACGCCATTAGTAAATAAATTCTAAAAGTTCAACTTGGGTTTTCATTTCGTGCTTATGGATTGCATATTATACAATTAGAAGAATTGCTACCGTTCAGTATTTCCTACCTAAAATTGTCCTATAAATGTAAAACTTAATATTTTATGATGTACGCGGAGCAGCTGGAAAGGGGGCTCCTTTTCAAGGGGGCATCGCAAAGATTCTATAACTCCATAATACAACAATACTACTCAGCTCATTCTATACTCAACTCTGACCCTCAGGTCAAATGAGATACAAATTTGTTCTCACATGGGCGTTTCTTGCCCTACATCACTCATGCCCAGACTACTTCCAGAACACACTCCCCCATGATTGACAGGGGGTCAATCATGAATAAATTAGTTACAAAAATTAATACATGAATATAACAAACTCTAATACTGAATAACTACTCGAGGTATGTCCTCATCACGCACATGCCTTATCAATACAGCATTCTTGTCAACACACTTAGCATCAACAATACTTAATTCTAAGGGATACAGATATTCAATTGACCCCTTGAAAATGCACGGACGCTTCATGGCATCTAATGTGCGTACTTCTGTCGCTCGTACATGACCATCCTTGCCTGGTAATAATTTAGTTACAACGCCCATACGCCATTTTTGCCGAGGCATCTTGTGGCAAGCAATGGTGACTACGTCACCTTCATTTATCATGCGGCAAATCGATTGTTCCTTACTCTTTGCAAATTCTCGTAAACTAGGCAAATACTCTGATCTCCAACGGGACCATGGTCGTTAAGGTACTTTTACAGAAAGCCGCTAAAGAGGCGCATGGTTCTTAAAGGGCTACGGATGTATTTAATGTTAACTAGTTTCGCGTTATTTTAAGTTTAGTTCTTATAAAAAACGTACATGTCATTTCTATTATTAGTAGTTAGTTGGGCAGGGGGACTGGTAACGATAGTTGCACAATTGGATAAATACACATAGCTACTTTATTTGAACGAATTTTACCACTTGTCTTCCTCGAGGACGAGGAAACCTTTGAAGCTGGGATATATGTAAGAATGCATGTAAATCGAACACAATTCTCTCGAAATTCGTAACAATATTCCACAATCCAGAATTGCCGGTAGTACCTACGTTTTGACTTGCAATAATTATCGTACAATGTGGACGAAATCGGATACCTATATGGAGTTTAACCGTGTGACCTAGGTCTCTATAGTATAATGTGTGATATTATAGAGTGATAAAGGTCGCTTTACAAACGCCATCAGGAATGGGCCACTTTCTCTCAGCTCTAACGGTCCAGCGAAGGTTACTTTTTGGTTCACAGTTAAAGTTTTGTCAACATTTGGTCATTTCAAAGTTGATCCACCAGTTTCATCCAGTTTAAAATTTTTAGTTTTGACATTTCTTTGTCTGGAAACAACAGAATCCTTTAAATATGAATGTCCTACTTAAGATTTTACGAAGTTTGTAAAATCGAAGAATTTAACATATCTCATTAGCGTTTTGGCTGCGGTTGGGTGGGATAAGAGTTGAAGCTGATTAGGAAAGAGTTCAGAGAAAATATTTTGTGTCTTACAGCTTTGGATCTATTTGAAATAAAATTTATATAAAGTTCACTAAGAGAGTGTGTACTTCAAATTTATTTAGTGATAAATGAATTTGGGTGTTCTGATTAACAAAGTTGATGCTTAAATATATGAACATGGAATGAGGCCAAGTGGCAGTACCTTAGATGGCAGAAAAAACAAGCTTCTAGATTTAAATCAGTAAAATGGGCTAATTTTTCTTTCATGCGAAATATTGTTACATTTAATAATGATCAAAATCTCTCGTTTTTGAAAAAGTACCCATAAATTCGGCAGCAATATTTTCGACAGAGGACCCTTGAATTTCGAAACCAATTGTTTCCCGTTTGTTTTGCATGTTCAAAGAAGTTTTGACAGAGTCACCTATATTTTGACAGGGTTTGTTGTTGTCGCTCGAAAATATCTACAAGCTTACAAGATATCAAACGGTTCAGGGTAACGAGCTGTAGTATGAAGAGACCCGACCCAATAGTTATCAAAACTCCAAAAAACGAAATTTTGATACCAATGTATACATCAAAAGAACTAGATTTTATTCAGATCTCTTTACTAATATTAGAGACCTACTTTAATATCTTCAGATCTCTTTACTAGTATTAGAGACCTACTTTATTATCTTCAGATCTCTTTACTAGTATTAGAGACCTACCTATAATATCTTCAGATCTTTCTACTAGTATTAGAGACCTGCTTTAATATCTTTACTAGTATTAGAGACCTACTTTAATATCTTTATGAAGTACAACACGTACTCACGAGGGGATAATGACAAATTACGAATATAGCATAACACGTAGATTCCACTAACAATAGACTGCTGATTAATTTTTTTACTGTAGGCCTACTTCCAACTGTAATTACTGTAATTAATGTACGTATTTACTGAGTTACCGTAAATACTGGTTACACCTCTAGCACAGTCGCTTGGAAAGGGCAGACAGAGAACGCATGTTGTTAAAAGCAATAAGGAAACAGTAGCTGGCGTTTTTGGACCACTTGTGAAAAAAAGGTGGTTAAGAATGCTTGGTTCTCAGTGGGAAAATAGCATGAAAGAGAAATCGATGGTGTCAAAGAACAACGTTTTTGCAGAGCATTGCAGCATACACTGGAATGGAAAAGATTCAGTTAATTAGACTGGCAGTGGACAGAAGAGCCTGGCATTTCATGATCACCAACGTCACAAGATACGGCACTTTAAAAGAAGACTGTCTTTAAGGATTACGTAGCAAAGAAAAGCAGAAATAGTAAAAGACGAAGAGAGAATAAACAGTCACCCAGAGGGCTGTTAACAGAAAAAGACGAATTAGAGAGGGGGAAGTAAAGTGCCAGTTGTACATACGGGAGGCAGAAAGAAAGAAAGAAAGAAAGAAAGAAAGAAAGAAAAAAAGAACAAAGAAAAAAGAAAGAAAGAAAAAAGAAAGAAAGAAAGAAATAAGAAAGAGAGAAAAAAGAAAGAAAGAAAGAAAGAGAGAAAGAAAGAAAGAGAGATTGAAAGAAAGAAAAATAAAGCAAGGTGCTATAACCTCACAAGAAGCTATGACCGTGACCTTGGAGATTGGTAAATAGTACTCGTTCTACAATTGACGTCAAAAATGTATAGCACGGCGAATTATAGGAGACATTATCTTATCTTTTGGTTCCAGTGGTAAACCCAAGGGGGGCTGCCCAAGCCACCCCTATCCCTAAAAAAAAGTCTGCAAAATTTTTGTCTTTTGCCATTCCGACGAAGGAGAAGGTGGTTTGTTGGTTTTGGAATGTTTAATAACAATGACTACTGTGCGGATGCCGGTAGCTATGTGAGTATAATAGAGGAAAACCCATGCATACCAATATATTAAGTACCGTCCCCTCCGCCCTTCGCCACTGATTTGTTAATCCAGCGTTGGCCGATTCATGTAAAGTGACGCCTTCCTGACTGGAGATTCTTCTTCCACTTTTGGTGTGTTGTTTCAACTGTCGTAAGAGATTTGTCAGTGTAGTCGATCCACCTCCATCCTCCAGTCGTAAGAGGTATGGACCTTTAGGGATAATTGCTGAGCATGCGTTGTAAATTGCCACAAAGCGTAAATGTCGTAGACTCCTTTGACTCCTTGGTGTGTTGCATATTTGCAGACCTGCCAACAAAGCGAGAACATTCACCTTTCTCAAAAAGGCTCTCTGACTCCCTTAAGCACAGAACGGACATCTTTCGGAAACCAAGATGCCAGTTATCAACATACTAGTTCCTCTTAATTATTCTATATTGTTCTAAAACATGGCAGCCTGCAACGGAATAATCCAATATTCAATGTCTTTCCATTGAAATCACTTAGATACAACTAGACCATGAAGTGATAGATGGAGGTACAAAGACAGACAAGACATATCTCCAAAAAATAATACCAATGGCCACTATTAATAACTTTAACCAGTCGTCTAAAAATTTATAACCAATAGTGTAAATGAGACTCGATAATAACTAGAAATACTGATTTTCCTTTTAAATCAATCTATTGATTCTTAGGATTTTGTTAGAGCTCATACCATATGAGCTCTTGGCTCTTATTGCCTCGTCACAAGTGCCATATGAGCTCTTAGCTCTTGTTTTTTCTAATTTGTCCTTATGTGAACTAGCTATGTGAGACATGGGTATAACCACAGTGGATGAGAGGAACCCAACTGAACCTTTGTTCAGTTGTATCCCCATCTAATTCAACCCCAATTAAATCAGCTTATATTATTAAGATGAATATAAATAATATCGATCATTCCTGAATCAGCATTAACGTCAAATTATTCTACAAGAGAGAGATTTTTTAAGCGTGTTTTGAAGCTCTTGGCTATTATGAGCCTTTTGTTTTCTTTGAGCTAGTTTGTAGCTATTACTGTAGCTATGAGATGCAAGTGGAGACTGGAAAGTTTTGCAAATTTTCATATATATAAGACATACGGAAAAATTATTGTTTTTCAGAGGGCGGAGGAATAGTTTTGAATAGAAGCAGCCTAAAAACACTTACATAAGAATTAACCAATAAATGAAGACCACTCTATTCTTGTTATATTTTATCACTTCCGACAAAACGGGTTGAATTACCCTTTCTAGGGTAACCACTGAAAATGTGTGCCACAATCTAGTATATAAAGGTATGAACGATCAAGATCAGTAACTCTTACCACCTAGCTCAGAAGGGAACAGGGAAGAGTAAGTATAGTGAACAGTTAGGGAACAGAGCTTTCAATTTTGCAATGACAAATAGTTCACACAGAGTAAATACGTTTTATTCTATTATAAACTTCAACATCTCAAACTGGTAAATTCCTATTTTCCCTATTCAGGAAGAATAGGTTCAGCATTCATTGTTCCATCTCTCAACATATGCATTAGCGAAAAAATGCGGAGAGATGAAAGCATGCCAATGGTTTGGTTCGGTAACTATGACAAGGATACATGACGCTTAGAAATCTCTTCAAATATCTCTTAAAAGATTTTCTGCCATTCAGTGTAGCATCATACGTATACCTTCCAGATGCCCTTGTACTAATCCCCGAGTTTTTGAGCCATGAAATATACTAGTGTCAACTGACAACTGTCTGAGTGGATGTACGTTTTCTTTGAAGTGAAAACCCTCGTGAAGTGAAATACAGGAGGTCCTTTAATTTCTTACACACCTTGTTGTAGTTGCTACACTTATCTCCACCCCACCTTCTGCACTGGCCAGGCCTGTATTTTGTACACAAAAGGCCACAGATCGTCAGCAGTAGGCCTAATAGATGATGAAATGATGAAATTCAGTAAGAGTAGTTACCCCACTTTATGTTTCTTTCATTCAACAGCTTGCCAGTTATTAGGGGTGTAACAACCCATTACACTTCCTAACGGATCATGTAAAAACTGTCTATCTATGTCAAAGTCAATTGTATTATTATATTCACCAGAGAGTAATTAATAGCTAAAAGCAAGCAACTCAAGAAAATGTCCTTCTTTTAAAATTCCTGTTAGGTAATACAATCTTACACTAGAGTCACATGGCATGAAAAAGTGGCCTCCAGGAAATTAAATGTTTTTAAAGTCAGATTCAAACCTATATAAAGGAGTCACCTCTCCATGACAGCTAGAATTGAGCAGCATTGTGCATGACTGTTAGACAGGGTTGTAGTTTGTGTTCACGGGCACAAGTTTAAATTTGGTGCTGCTTGTACATATGGGTTAAGTTTTATAAAACATTTAATTATATAGTGTATACTTGGTAACTATGTATACCAGATAATAACATTAAAAGGGAGGATGCTAGGCAAGCTCCCAACAGAACAGTTTTGTTGGTTCAGAGTTGTTGCCAGCAGTAACTTTCTGTGAATATTTATTGTGTTCATGGTGCTGTATGCTGTCAACAGTCTTAGGGATTTTTGTACCTCCACAGCTTTCCTTTCTTTCCTTCCTTCCTTCCTTCCTTCCTTCCTTCCTTCCTTCCTTCCTTCCTTCCTCCTTCCTCCCTTCCTTCCTTCCTTCCTTCTGTCCATACTTAGTTTATAGTAAGGCTACCTATCATTGGTTTATGGTATTTTGCCTGACGTTGAGAGCCAAATTCCGGCATTGATGCCTTTTTTTATTATTGCAGGGGTGCTGAAATTTTAGAATATAATGGATGCCAGAAAACTATCTCATTTCTCCGCGATAACCAGGTACGAGTGAGACACACTATAATCCATGTTAAATATACTTGAGTCCTGAAAGAATAACCATCTTTAGCTGGTGCTTTCAACAAGGGGCTTTCGAAAGGCGTGGCTAGGGATCACAGGCAGCATAAAGAACATCGGCATTTCTCTAACATCGTGGAAGAACGTTAGCATAAAGTAGATGCAGGTGGTGGATGATACGTAGTAATATGGCTAACTGTAACTGTGAAAAAGTAGGAACCACTCAGAGAGAAGGAAGATGAAGGAAACGTAGTATTTATCAACGTACGCTGCCCAACCGCTTGCGAATAACTACTTAATGGAGCACCTTACGAACCTACCGATCCTTGAAAATGCGAAAATGGAAAATGCACTGTCGTTTACAGTCTAAGGCCTGCTTTACACATCGAATTTTCCTTTAGATTTGTGTCGAGTCAAATTTAATTCATTACTTCTAGCACAAAAATTTAACAGAAATGTGACAATAGTTTAAGTTGGCTTTAGACGTCGAATTTGTTTTAGATTTGAGTCGAGTTAAATCTCAATTCACATTTACTGAGGTCACGGTCAACCCCCTCTGATAACGGATGTCTTGTTTACTTTACGTCACAAAGAGTGGAACAGCTCAGGGTTCTGCTTCAGGTATTGGCGGTACCTTCTGTGCTTTAATCCATAGCGTTGCAAGGGGGTCAAAGCTATTAGTACGCATGCTAAATTCGTTACTTCGTACGTAAACGGAAGTTTCCTTAAGGAACATGTTGGTGCCGAAATTAGTTATGTCCTACCCTCTTCCGCAAGAGAAACCGGGTCTTTTGGGAAATTGTTCAGAAATCTAGAATGCAGTTTGGCCAACTTTGGTGTGACGGATTATGGAGTGTCTGACACAACACTGGAAGAGGTACGCAACTTTCTTTCGGTCATTTTATTTTTAATAGACTGACTTCCGCAAGGCCTTGAATGAGTGCTTCTTTCAGCCTCCTATTCTAAAAGAGGCACTTTACGTCATCATGTTGCGGGTCACTAAACTTTCATCTCATATATAACTAAGGGGCCTTTTTCCTGAGCACAATTTTACAGTAGCGAGGTTAAAGGCCTCTGTCCGCACATTTCTGTTCGATCAGAATGTGTTGCCTATATAACTTTGTGTGGGAATTAGCAAAATAAGCATGACGAATGCAATCGTATGTGCACCAACAATTCCGTACCTACAAAATTATTTAACACAAGCAAAGTGAGCCAGATACAACACTGGAGCCGACTATCAGTTTTGTTTCTCTAATATTAGATGTGAAAGCCAAAGAGTCCGAACGGCCAACCTAAACAAGCCTCCGCTAAAGAACATAGCTACTCAATAAATGAGGTCTTTGAAACTGGGTTGGGTTTGTTGGCTTACGTCACACACTGAACAATTGAAAGGAGCGTAAAGGATGCCGCCAATGGAATTAAAATACATAACTGTATTCGGTTAACTAAACAGTTTGGAAGAGAATGTTAGCCACTGCAGTTACCAAGAAGATTGGGTCCTAAGTTGATTGTTTTCAGCGGTCTTAAAGTTTTTTTCGGCTGCTGACCACGCTCGCGCTCCCCTACCTATCTTCGTCGAAATGCTCTTCTTGGCGTTTTGCACCTTTACCTATGTTATATATCACACTTTCATTAGAATATGCAAATCTCGACTAGTGTCAGGACGATTAGGGCAATAGGTAATTAATCGAAAACTACTTGCTTTACGTCAAGCAACTCCTCTGCAGCTCTCAGTAAATGAAACATGCGAAAGAACTAATAACTAAACAACAATCTGGAGATCGAAATCGTACGGAAGCTATGTAACGCAGCCAGATTTCCCTCTGAAGGGAATGAATTTTCGAAAGTCGTGTAACACACTCCCTGCCCAGCTCATGTAAACAGTACACTCTGAACACTTTAACTTTGAGTCTTCGTGTACGATCAATTGACAGATTGCACTTTTCTTCAAATGATGAACATAACTCCAGATTAGCAGTCGTTCCAAGGTAGAAAGTGCGAAGTTACTCCAAATAGTGGGAATCGGGTTTATGTTTTTTTGATGTCAAATGTGAAGAACAAGTTGTGCTTTGGTGCGTCGATGCACATGAATCAAGTTTGAGCAAAATCTTGTAAACAAGTTTGAGCAAAATCTGGAAAATTGAACTCTGTTTAAGTTTCTTCTACCTCGAACAGATTTACTGTCTCCAGAAAGGATAATCCTTACTTTCACTTTTGAAGCATTTCCCGGGTTTTATGTTTTGTTCATATAAAACCTGCGTAAGTTATATTCTGAAGGATTTTTTTTCATCTTCAAGGGCGTGGCTCAAGAGAACCGTCCTGAAGCACCAGAAGTGGGGACCTGAGGATAAGGGATAAGGCGTTGTCACAGAGATAACAGTTGTTTCAACAAAAGTAAGTACATTAATAGAATGTTAATTTAAAGTAGTTATTGGAGATCTGAATTCCTTAACTAACTGTATTGTGAAGTGCAAAGAATATTCGTAGGAGGAATATTTGGTTTTTGCTGAAATTTTATTGTTGTAAACATATAATAGCCCCATATTTTAAATGCATTAGGTACATAAAACAGCGCAAGAATTCCTTCTAAAGAGTTTGGCACTTTATGTACACTGAAAGTTGTTTTGAAACTGATACGAGGGGTACTGCTAAAGAGACCCAAAACCCCCCACCCGTTTTGTCCAAGATTATAGCTTCACTCTCTAAATACATTTTTCAAATCATTATTCCACTACAATTTATCAACATAAACACGCAGACGCACGTGCACATATACACACGTACACACACACGCACACACACACACACACACACACACACACACCACACACACCAAAACAAAGACGAAAGGAAAGAGAAAATTTAAGACCTGAATTAGTTAGATACGCTTTAGTCCTATGTATTGGCTCTGCACACAACGTATAAGACCCTGATAGATAACAAAATAAGTTTCATCTACTATTTAATATTTAAAGGCATACAGTAGCACAAACATTTCATGGAATAATTCTCCGTAGATCAACCCAGAAAGCACCCAAGGATCTACTTGTTTGAAAACATGGTAGTTCACAAGATGAACATTTTAAGCTATCGGATCCCATCGCTGTCAGATTCAATCGCCCTTTAAGTGGCCTTCTCAGTTGGTAACCTTAGAGTTTTTAAGCTTGTTCTTCTGATCACGGATACATCTGTTACGTGATTTTCGTGGATCAGTGCAACTGTGCCCTTGCCCTAAGTACTGTCACGTTTCCTATGACTTCGCAGTAACGAACAAATCGAATTAATCGAAGTCGAATCACACGTTCGGCAGTAGTCAGTATCAGATTGGCTTTCCGATGACTGCTCCGTTGATAATGTAAAAGCTACGAATCATTTCAAAGTCCCCCACATATCTGATACCTAACATACTTTCAAAGCTGCACAAGTGTAGATGAGGGTGCAAGCGGAAAGAAGCCAATTCCATTAATCGTTGAGGTCTATTCTTAGTGGCAAGGGCATAAATCGTTATCTAAGAACTTAAACTGAGACTCTTTTGACAAATAAAATAACCTATGAAAAGTTTGTAATACAATAATTATGTTATGATGTTTCTTGATATACACTACACGACATATTTTGTGAGAAAAGATAAACAAAATTTTATCTTGATTTTTGAGTATCTTATCGCCCTTACCTCCTTCCACGCCAATCAACTATCACTTTATTGGGATTAATTTGTTCTTAGTTCAGAAAACGTCACCCCCAACCCTAACCCCGTTGACATTCAACGTCACGACATAAATTTTGACGTCACAGCTTGACGTCACGCCAGCGTCACCATTTGGCGCGGCTGACTCTAACGATATATAATAAGAAGCTCAATTGTGAAAACATAGGACAACGACGAATCAAACCTCTTATGCGCTGGCCATTGCATCCTGGTCCAGTTCCATTAAAACAGAGAAATGTTTGATGTCATTCGTATTGACTGACGTCACCACAGCTCAAGGCATCACTCTTGAAGTCAACTTCATCATAACCAAGAAACCAGTATTCCGTCAGCAATGAAGTTGTTTACATTTTAACGTTTTAAATTTACACGAGTGACAGATCACGCGTTGCTCACGTGCGTGGTACTTTCTACGACATGTTTTTCCCCGTACAGTAAGTTCTTGGCAAAAAGCGCGTGTTACTCTTTACGAGATGTTTCAGTGTCTTTTTTCCCATACAGTAAGTTCTTCGCAAAAAAGCTTTCCTACTTTACTCTAGGCGATTGCTGTGACCAGTGCCTGGCCAAAACGTTTAGCAACATGAATCCTTTTGCTCAATGCAATACAGCCACGCAGGCAGTCAAATTTTGATGGGTGGGCAAATTTCAAACGAAACCTTTTCCCTTCCGTCCTTCCTTCCTGGCAATCCACCACGGTTTTGTCGACTTGAAAAATTTGGAATTTCCAGAGTCCCTAGAGGGCTCAAAATCGCATTTGAAAGACTTAGACTTCTCGTCGTTTCTTTGTAGTGAGTTGAAATACAAAAGCAATCCAACTTTCAACGACGGTAAGGATTTTTTTTGTTATAAACTCTCGTGTCGTTGAGCAAGTGAGTATATAGGTCGTACGTCGCAGAGGTTACATGACAGAATCGCGCAACACATAGACGGGGGTGGTGGAAAATGAGCAAAAAGGAAGTCAAAAAGCAATATTTAGAATCAACTGCAACTCCCTAAACGTAAGGTAATACAACACAAACAATAGCCAGTTATTCAAAGTCATGGCAGTCTCCTACATGGTTTCCAAGATTGTAATACTGTTCCCTTCGTCCTCCTGCTCAATGACAGTATTATTGCTAACATGTGTTATGTGCCTCTTTACACTTCTGCGAGCCTCGTCAAAGGCCACCGTGATCCTTTAATGCATAATTCCCAGATTTAATAAAGACATTTTCTACTTGCCCGCCTACGTACCTCCTCAAAAAATGTCATGGGTGGGAGCTTACGCAAAAATTAATAGACGGGGAGGCAGGAATAAGAATGTCCTGGGTGGAAAATTTTTGAAAAATTTATTAGCGGAGTGGGGGGAGGGGGCGTCTATAAAACACCCAAGAGTACTTACAAACTAAGTATACGTGTTTTTTGGCTTCTTAACTAGCCATTAAGGTAAGTTGGAATAGAAATTACTAATTAATAGATTTTGTGTTTTAGCGTTGGCTGGCTGACTGGCTTTTTCACGCTAATTTGATACTAAGAAGTATCGTTTTGTAGAATTTAGGGACGCTTTAGCAGTAAAACAACGTCTTTAATTTTCAGTGGATGAATTTTGCAGAATCCCTAGGTCGTCCAATACGAGTAGCCTGTTTTAATACAAATCATGGAGTACTCTTAACCAATGTAAAAAAATTGTATCCAATAAAAGTTTTAATTCTCCAATGCCTTAACCAATGCAAAAAAATTGTATCCAAGAAAAGTTTCAATTTTCGAGCCCTTATGTCTTAACTTGATCATTAGTAGAGAATTTACTGCCAGCGATTAGAATTTTGCAGATTTTGAGTAAAGTTTTTACTTTCAGTGCACTATCAGATGTTTAGAGTTTAAAAGTTTCAGAAATTTGATGATCTTAAGTAGATACAAGGTTTTGATATTATCTTTGTTATGTATCCTTTCCTTGTAAGGTGAATCTGTTGAAATCTGCCATGTTACCTTTAGTGTATTAATCAAATGGAGCCATATTAAAGAAAGACGCTGTTATGAGAGGATTGCTCATCGTGGTGATATACAGTAACAATAAAGATGATCATTTGTCTCACGATATTGTCACTGCCATTCAGGAATCTAATGATCTTATGATACATACAACGTTTTGCTATTATCTTCGTCATGTATCCTTTCCTTGTACGAAGGATCTGCTAAAATATTCTCACAAGGTTAACAAATCAAAAGCATCTACACCCTTTCGTGTAACCTTTAGCATCAGGCGCGTAACAACGGTAGTTGGGGCCCGTAGAACACTTTCACCATGGGGGTCCCCGGACAAATTAGTGCAAAGTGAGAAGCTCCACTCGCACAGTGAGTAGTTATACAGCTGGGGTGTCTGGGGACGTTGTAAGGCCTTCCATGGGGGTCCGGAAAATTTCGCAAGTTTGACTATTTCATACCCCTGAATCCGCTATTTTGAGCCCTCTTTAGGCCGGTTTTACTCTTTAAAACGTACAGCTTTTAAGGGAAAGTATGCATTTTAAGACGTTAGATTCTTCTCGCCCTCCTGAACATTTTCAATAAATATGAAAAATCACATTTATGCCTTCAATTCATCGATGTCTTCACGACCAAAGTTTTGTCGATTTTTTTCAAATTTCACATAAAATAAAAAATTATATAGAAGTGCTGGGGCCCCACGACATCACAATCTGGTAGGGTCCCCTAGGGCGTGTACTCCTTTAACCCCGCTGTTACGCGCCCGGCCGCATTGACTATCCGAGTCACCAATTAATACCTTTGCTTTCATTCACTAGAAGATTAGGAGACAAGCAAAGGGAAGGAAGACTGAGATGGTACGGACACGTGGTCAGAAGAGAGGAGAACTACATACACTATTATTAAGTAGTCTATGTCCTTTTTTTTGATAAAGTCACAGAATTGCTGTTTGCAGAATTTTGAAAGTCGGTGGGTTGACAAGAACCTTTTCCAAATGATTAGTAAGAGAAAGGTCTCCAAAATTAAGACTGTCTCGTCTCCGCCCAAGGAAAATCAAGAGAGTAAATTTTTGCATGACTTGGTTAAAAATGTGGTACAAATATCTTTTCTAACAAATAAAATACTAATTTGGAGTTCAGAAGCTTTACTTGATCATGTACCAGTTTGTAGTCGCCAAATGTACTCAGTTCTACGAACAGTAACCCAAAATATGAAGTTTGCCTTTTACATTATGGCATGACGGCAGCCTTCAAGACCTTCAGTACTCTTCATGGTCACACACTAAAGGTGGGGTTGTTTAGCTCTTATTGTCTAATTTGTACCACCGCTAATCACAATGAAAATAACACCATTTGAAGAGAACTTCAAAACCCCTCTCCTCGCATGTTCTGATTTGATGACAGTCTACTTTTTATCAGCAACCCCCACCCCTTCCACCCCTTTCGGTGTTTCCTCGAGGGTGCATGACGGACAACCTAAGAACCAACCTAAATTTTCAATTTTGTCCTACGGCCAATGGTTAAAACCACATAGACGTCGCTATATTTTGTATCCCCGGTGGTGACATGCTTTTCTATTTCTCTAGTGTTCTTTTCTAACTAACACTTCAAATCCTCTCTTCTCGGTGATACTTTCTAACTTTAATGGGCTTTTGGATTGATGACGGGCCGGACGGCAGTTCTTCCTCGGTCAAGTCACATGGCGAAGAGAGGCTGGTCTCCAATTGCGTTGAGCTGGATGTCGATGGCCACCGGTGGATGATTGGGAGCTAATGTGGCGACTATGCATTCCGAATATTTTGCATATCCTTAAGGCTATAAGAAACAAGTGCACAGCCATCAGCAACCAGAAGATCTCGATCAATTTGTATAGTAGTTTTTGCTTGGCCTTGAAACACTCCTGATTTTAGAGGCCTCATGAAGTTCGGTACTCCAAATTTACCTCTTTATACAGGTTCGTAAATGCAAGTCCTAACGTTATTGAGATGAAAGAGACAATAGAAGAGAAGCAAGAACACATCCTTGTTTTCTGCCAGTATCAAAATATCGGCGTATCAGAGTATCACAGACAATGGCGAGTGGCTTCTCCCATCCCAGGCAGATACTGGTACTAGTAATGATCAAGAATGCGAAGCAATAGATACCGACATGGCTGTCGGTGGCAGTAGATGCTGCTGCTGCTGAAACTCGGCGGAAAGTTGGCAATTGCTAGTAGATGCAAACTGTAGCTTTAGAAGTTTTTTACAACATTGTACAACTATCGTAGATTTAATATTGATAACCATGCTTCATTCCATCGTCTTAGAATATTGTTAGTTCACCCGATATGTTCCACTTGGTAATTCGTATCTACATTATAATGGGCTTCTCTGCAACCCTGCTAGATTGATTCCCTCTTTCCTTCCACGCTCCATCAGAAATTTTCTTTGGCATACTTTTCTACGCCCTGCTGAATTTTGCAATTCATCATTATGGTTATTCTTGCATACTAGAAGCGGTGGAAGACTAATCAACCTTGACTGAGTTAAGTCAACGATCAAGTTCTAAACGTTTCTCCTGATAGAGACGCTATTTATTGATAAGAAAATGACAATATAGCAAACTGGAGTAGCTCTTCAGCGCTGATCAACAGGTTTGCACTAGTCTGTGGAAAATGCGGGCGTACAATAATTGATTCCTTTGCTCGTAGACTTCGCCTTAAGTGGCTTTTTAGGGATCATCAGAGATTATCTTCGAGTGCGAATACTACGAAATGTAGAACTTACAAAAAAAATATATATATTTGAGTGAATTAATACAGGGGGAAAATGACTATTACAAGTTCCATGGTCCATGGAATGAAAGTTAAAGAAGTTATGGTCCTTCAAGGTTTAAAATTCTGTAGTTGCAAGTTTAGTTTTTTTTCAAAAACTGCACCAAAAGATAAGAATAAAAGAAGAATAAAACCTATGGAACATTAGCATTGGAATTATCCAGGCTTTACAAACTTACCTGCAAAGGTCTGGGATGAAGACATACAGTTTTTCACTTGGGTCGGGTTTAACTGTATATGGGCCAAACAGGGTTCCATCAGTTCCATTTATTTGATTGCAAGAGTTACTTTCATCTCTTTCTGGCCAAATATCGAGTTCCCTTTCTCCATTCCAGGAAACAAACCTACCAAGTTTACTGTATCCGTTGGAACCATTGTCTATTTCAATGACTCCTTGATAGCTCTCGTTTTTCTGTAAGAAAATTAGCAGGCTGGTTGAATATAACTGACAAAATTTGTTTAGGTAACTGTAGAAATTGAATAGAATGTTTCTTTCCAGGGAAAAGAAAAAAAAATCACGATTCTTTTTAACAGTGTCAATGATGAATTAATATAGTGACGAATTTTAAATTATTTTGACACCTAAGAAAACCAGGCTACATTTTATCTATAAAAAACTAATAAATACAAAAAGGTTATGTAATTAGACCATGACTTACAACTTTCTGTCCTTATTTATTGCACGATACAAATAAGGCAATGGTTCAAAAACGGAATTCTAGGTTTGCATGTGTTTTGTTAAATGTTATGGCCAAAGGTATGAGCTCTCTTTAGGTTTTGCTAAAAATAATCATTATCAATGCGTTTTGGATCCAGCAAAATTGTTTAAGAAGATCAAGTTGTCCCAAAAAATTTTCTAGGGAGAGCAGGGTGGGTGGTCTGCCCTAGTTTTCTCCCTTGAAGTATGGAGCACTGTATTCAACAAGTCTCAGAAATGCTCTCACACATTTCAAACTCTAGGACCATGAACTAGGGGATGCTATTTTACCTTGAAGTCCACTTCTAGAAGATGCTAAGAATACCAAGCATCCCCCTGGCTACGGTACTGGAAGTGTGATAAGGTTGAATATGAATTGTGACCTGATATTCTATGGGTAAAAACTTGGAAATGTCCTTCACTTGCTTTATAACAAGCAATATACGTCGGTTGCATAATCACCAGACCTTGTAAAACCGTAAATGTTTGCATTTACAAAATGTCCTGTAACAATAACTGCTATCCGCAAATAGCCTTTTTTGATTTTGCCGACAATGTTTTATTATCTACAATGATTGCAAACCTTTCAAAATATGTAGCTTGCTCGTATTTGCTTATTATGTCCCCATTACTTTATTTCTTTATTTATGAAGACCCCTTATATAAGCTGGCATAAAAACCTAAACTATGTTCTATAAGCCACTGGCTTTAATTTGCAGAGTTTACAATTCAAAAGAAGTGAATAAAAAGTATAAGAAACAAAACATTTTTAACAGTTTGAATTTACTACATATTTGATGGCTAGGAGCGATAACAACCGTTCTCAAAAATAGCAACTGAAGATAATAACGTATGAAAACATAGTATAACAAGTTTGTTGGTACATATAGTTACTTCTTCGATGGTCTATAGATTGTGACGCGACTGGTTGACTCCACTGATTGTTGATATTGTTATTGTTGACATTACTATGTAAGACTCACGTGACTACCGACTGTAAAAACCAATAGTGCAAATCTACTTCTGGCAAATTAGATCTTGACGTCTCCAATGGATAAACCACGCGGGAATTGAATTCTTCAGATAACGATGAATGCCCAGCACAGCACATCAAATCATGCTTTTAGGTTACTCTGCTCTCTACTTAGGTAGTTTTCAGAAAATAGTCACTGGGCGTCCAAGGGCGACACCCCTCAATTTGTTCTACCAGGCAGAGAAGCAAGCCATGAGGCAGGCTCAACCGCCTAGTTTTAAATAGCTCCACCCAGCAAAGAAAGTTTGTAACTGAAACCATAGTAAATTTAAGAGAGCCCTTTACAATTACCATGCTGAAACTGAGCAAAGAAAGATTTTTAAGAAACTCTGCAAAGAAAGATTTTTGTTATAAACAGCGAAGCCTAGCAAAGGAAGTCTGTGACTGAAACTGTGGCCGAAAGTCTTCAATTCTAAGCAGGCCAGGAGAAGTATGGGAATAGTGAGTTTAGTAATCAATTTTGCAGGGGGAGAGGGGCACAATTCGCCTTGGTACCCTCCAGAGCTACAGGCCTGGATGATTTCATCATTTCGTTTTCGCGCTATTCTGGACAAATTTTGTATGCCGAGGTGTAAAGCATCTCCTCGCATCTCCTACCAAAGCAGAAGCAACCTTTGATGTTTGGAAGCATCCGTTCGAACGGCGGCACGCTTTTCTAATTCTCGAGCTGGCTATGTCATTACTAATGAATGTAATCTGCTGTGCGTTCAAGAATAGAATTAGAAGTTGATTTGTAAATAGGTAGAGTGGAGAACTCTGTAGGAGGAATTTTCTACCGATTTGGCGAGTAAATACGTGGATCTTATCCTATCTTGACTTAAAGTTATAAGCAGGTTTTACTGTAAACTGAGTCCTAACACCGACTACACTCGCTATTGAGTTTTGCACATAAAAAATAGATATCAGACAGTAGAAACTCGTTTCTTACCGACTGAATCCGGTACTTTTCTCTCAGAAGCCTAATCATAAAAATAACAGTTTATTGTCTACGTATCAAAAAAGCCATAATCATTTTTAGCTTTATAACCTCTTATTCTAATTCTCTTGAAAGTACACTGTACGTATTTTCTAATTGTATGGCCAATGCCAGAGCCTTGACAGTCTGTATATATTAACTTTAATTATCTGTATGAATTAACTGTTGATTGATTGTTATGTAGTTTGTATTTAGTTATTATGTTATTAGTTTTAAATTTTAGTTTGTTGTATCTTCTTATATTTAGTATCAAATCAAGTATATAAACAAGTATAGGAACAAGTATATGAACAAGTATGTGATCAAGTATGGGCAAAAAAGTACACAAGGTCGTTCTGACTGATTGTCTACTGGGGGACAAAGGGGTCACGCCGCAGTAGAATTCATATGTCATGTTTCATTTCATTTGGTTTTAAATGGTTTATATTTGCATGTTGCTCTTTTGGGCGTCGCTTGGAATTTAGGTGCGTCATAGGTTGGGCGCGAGGTTTACAATGTAGGAATGGTTCTTACAAATCTCACACGCATGCGTTTTGTGCAAAATCATTGAACATGCTTAGGACTCTCAAGTTATATCTCTTACATAATTGGGGGAAGGAGATGGCGGCTTGGGGGTGGATGAGAGGGAGAGGAGGAAAGTTGAAGACCATTGATCGGCGTAAATTATGGATTTCTTTTAAACTGCACGTTTTTAACGGACGTTTGCAATCCCTTGACTAAGGCTATCGTCTATTTGAGAGGTCTGGCAGTATATGTTTACAGCCGTCGGATAAAGAAAGAAAGCCATTCCCATTGAGCATGTAAAAGGGGCAGTGAGAAAACGCGTATATGTTATGCAGATCGTATTTTCAACTATGTTTGATAAAACTGCACTTTAAGTTCCATTATTATTTCCCACTGTTAAACCGGTTTTGTCATTGAATTGAAAAGACTTCTTGCCACATGTATATCTTCCTGCCTTCTTAAAAATATAATAGTGCTTTAACGGTAAATTTTTAAAGGCGTGATATACTTTTTTTCGGACAATTAAGTTATTTTGAATTATCTCAAATTGAAGCCTTCCCATCTTGAGTAGCGTAACGATAACATTTTAAACAACTTGCATCAAAGTGCTCAGTATCAAGAAAAACCTTGGTAATTCTACTTTGCCCGCATGTTCAAGATCTAACTTAAGTTATATGAGTTCTTCCCCCAACAATCATTCGTGTTAAGGAAAATGGAAAGCATTAAGGGAACATTGATATGAAACATAAAAGACAGCAATCAAAGTTGAATGGAGATGAAATCTTAATAAATGCGGCGTACAACACTCATAAATTTAGACAAGGCCTTACACAAGGTGAAATTTGCCAACTTCAATCAAAGTGCTCAGTATCAAGAAAAACCTTGGTAATTCTACTTTGCCCGCATGTTCAAGATCTAACTTCACTTATATGAGTTCTTTGGGCAGTAATCATTTGTCTTACGGAAAATCAAAAGCATTAAGGGAACATTGATATGAAACATAAAAGAGAGCAATCAATGTTGTATGCAGATGAAATCTTAATCAATGCGGCGTACAACACTCATACAATTTAGACAAAGCTTTATACAAGGTGAAATGTGGCAACTTGAAACGAAGTGCTCAGCATCAAGAAAAGCCTTGGAAATTCTGTATTGCCCTCATGTTCATAATCGAACTTCACGTATATGATTCCTTTCCGCAATAATCTTTTGTGTTAAGGAAACTCGAAAGCATTAAGGGAACATTGATATGAAACATAAAACAGATCAGTCAAAATTGTATGGAGAAAAAATCTTAATAAACGCGGCGTTCAACACAGATACAAATTAGACAAAGCATTATACAAGGTGAAATTTGCCAACTTGAATCAAACTGCTCAGTATCAAGAAAAGCCTAGGTAATGCTACTTTGCACGCATGTTCAAGATCTAACTTCACTTACACGATCTCTTTCCGTAATATTCTTTTGTATTAAGGAAACTCGAAAGCATTAAGGGAACATTGATATGAAACATAAAAGAGAGCAATCAAAGTTGTATGCAGATGAAATCTTCATAAGTTCAAATTAGACTAATGACGCATATTTGACATAGTCTGTGTACACTAGATGCGTAGATTCCATGGTGCACAACGCATTCAAAATAAGCTAACGACGCATATTTGACATAGTTTGTATACACTAGATGCGTACATTCTATGGTGCACATAGCGTTAAAAATATGCTCATGACGCATATGTAACATAATTTGCATACACTAGATTCGTACATTGCATGGTGCACAAAGCGTTCAAAATAGGCTATTGACGCATATTTGACATAGTTTGTATACACTAGATGCGTACATTCCATTGTGCACAAAGCGTTCAAACTAGGCTCATGACGCACATTTAACATAGTTTGCATACACTAGGTGCGTACATTCTGTGGTACACAAATTGTTCAAAATAGGCTAATGACGCATATTTGACATAGTCTGTGTACACTAGATGCGTAGATTCCATGGTGCACAAAGCGTTCAAAATAGGCTAATGGTGCATATTTGACATAGTTTGGATACACTAGAGGCCCACATTCCATGGTGCACAAAACGTTCAAAATAGGCTAATGGCGCATATTTGTCATAGTTTGGATACACTAGATGCGTACATTTCATTGTGCACAAAGCGTTCAAACTAGGCTCCTGACGCACATTTAACATATTTTGCATACACGAGGTTGGGACATTCAGTGGTACACAAATTGTTCAAAATAGGCTAATGACGCATATTTGACATAGTCCTTGTACACTAGATGCGTACATTCCATGGTGAACAAAGCGTTCAAAATAGGCTAATGGTGCATATTTGACATAGTTTTCATACACTAGATGTGTTCATTCCATGGTGCACAAAGCATTCAAAATAGGCGAATGACGCATATATAACATACTTTGTATACACTAGATGCGTACACTTCATGTTGCACAAAGCGTTCAAAATAGGCTGATGATGCATATTTGACATAGTTTGCATACACTAGATGCGTTAGCTCATGTTAATCACGAGGACGTTAATGAGAAATCTCTTTTCTGTTGCTTAATCCTTAACTTCCCTTTTAGCATATATTCTGAAAGACACACAGTTAGCTCCTTTAAGTTGCCAGAATAAGAGAGCAAAAGCCATTGATGGTTTTTCTTGCTGTAGTTGCAAATGCTTGAGGAAGCTTTACGAGTTTTAATATTGGCTTAACATTATAGAAAGTGCTGCAATTTGTTGGATTTAAGACAGAATATCTGAAAGGAGACAACCCATTCAGAAAGGCGAATACAGCTAATTTTTTTATATGAACATAGTTTATAAGAACGCAACCCTTGAAAATAGTAAAACATAAGAACGTCTTAAGAACGAAGTAGGCTTAAGTTGGACTAATATCAAGTTTTAATCTTGTTGTAACTTTTTTTAGTAAGTCAAATTTACTTGGACCATTACCATACTAAATTAGCTCCCTAACTATGGACAATCCACTATGCACAGCCTATGATCTCACCATAGGGTCATGTCGGGTACGTTCTTACAGAGCAATATTAGCATAAAGTTACCTTTCAAATGATAAACTTATCAAGGGGGTACAAATTTTGTGCCACAGTTCTTTAGGGTTGTGTCCCAGGGAAACCGTTATACCGTCAGTTCTCCTTTCATCAACATTATGATGCTAAGCAAGATTTCTACTTGTCAGCACTACCATCAAAATTACACTTGACACGAAGCACACATTTCAATCTGACAACGTTCTTGCTATGGAAGTATAGAAACTAGTCCCCATGCCCTTTTCGTTTGCAAACATTCAAACTCACTGTTAGTAATAGCCTTGCAATGAGATCCATTTGATCTATTCTATTTTTATCTGAGTGTCAAATGGGTCATAGATGTTTGCAGATATATCACTGAGTAATGCTTGACTTCCGTGGCAGTTACAAGATATATCACTGAGTAATGCTTGACTTCCGTGGCACGCCCAGGAACGTCATAAAGCCTTTTGTGGATTTTAGGGAGAAGATAAAATCTGCCTAGATGGGCATCCTTGACAGGAAAGAACTTTATTGTCTCAGAAGGGATTTCACCCTTCCGACTTACCGAAGAAATTATGTCCTTAGTACGTTTCGCTAACTCCCGTGTATATATATATATAACTATGTTAATTAAAATTACTGAGCAAGAAAATGTCCAAAAATACTGTAGATTGCAACATCATGGGTTCGGACGCTGCCTCGGCCTCGTCCCATGAAATTCGTTGTGCATTGCTAATATATATTGAAACACTCCATCTAAGCTTATTATCAAATAAATGGGAAAATTATAACACATATAGACCCATCGCCTTTTGGGAGACCAGCCCTATGCTTCATGAATATATGATGTTTTGTTTAGATGCAGTTGTTTTGCACGTCAAAGTAAAGAAACAGATTAAAGTGCTGACTCTTGGGTATACAAATTGGCGACCCTGCCGCGATCGTGACATAAAATTAAAATTCATTGCAACTTACTGCAAGTACTGTTCCGTTGCTTGCATTCATGTTATCGACCCAACCCTACGATTGAAAGCATAAATGATTAGAAAGATTTACTACCTTAAAATTTCAGTTATTTTCTTGACTCCTTTAACGCTAGTCAGAAGTTGCCTTTTAGGGTTGCGCTGTGGCCGCAGCTTTGGAGCAGTCGGGTAAAAGACTCGCATAAGAAGGAACATCATTAAATGACTTAACAACCATTTGAAGCAAAGTTTTACGCTCTACATAAAATTTTAAGCTATGTTTTTCATCAATGTTACGCATTGTCAATGTATGATATTAAAAATTGTGACATTTCTAACGAAACCCTCTAGTTTATTTGTTGTTGCTGTTGCTGTTACTGTTGCTGTTGCTGTTACTGTTGATGTTGCTGTTGTAGTTACTGTCTTTCTCATTTGTTTTAGAATGATCTTTTTTGCTTTACAGGAGCACATCATGATATTTTCTGATGCAGAGAACAAAAATCGTGATATGTACAGGTCATCTCAATTCTCCTGGAATCTCTTTTTGTATTTTGACGCACGGTACCAACCATGGTTATTTTGAGATGCTTGAGCTTCTTTGCAGAGGAAATTTTTGTAAAAAAATTATATGTTGTCAGATGTAATCCAGTATCGAAATAAGGGCCCATACGTTTCGCCACAACAAGGTCTCCAAGACCTTCTTCAATTCTCTCTGTTTTCCAGTCTAAGGAAATACTTGAAGAACACAAATCATCCAAAATGTAATACCAAACTATGTAGGCCTTTGAGGCATGTACTGTATCAAAGGACATCCAGAGCGATATGGGAAAAGTTGTTCGTCACTTGTTACATTTGTATAAGGAAGAAATGCTTTCAGGCAATTAACCCTGACACTTTCCCACAGTTCCCTAATTGTTGCAAATTTATCTTTACCTTCCTCGTCACTATTTTCATTCAAGGAATACTCATCTTCACTATTATCTGAGCTCTCTTTATTTCTGCGAGTTACAATGTTGATAGAACTTTCTGGTATAATGCTGGACTCCATAATTTCTTCTATAGTAGTTAGTTCCTGGCTTGCATTGGTGTCATTTTCATTTAGTTCAACTTCCATGTCAGAATCAACATCTAGTTCCTATTTGTAGATAATATTTAATAACGGAATCATTAGTGAAATGCCGTTGACCGGTTTCGTTGCACCCTCATCATAATGGCATGTGCAAAGGATGAGTTGTTCAAACATTCAAGCATCATTTATGATTACTCGCAAACAAAGAAAGGGATCGAAGCAAAAATTTGTCGACCGCTGATTGGACAACCGTAAGGACCAAGGACCTACCAACAATTTGGAGGCGCCAAAAATTGTTAGAACAATTTCAGAGAAAACACAAACTCCTTTTGTCGGCAAAGTAAATCAACTGTCGCGTATTGCTGGGCGAGTAATTTTTTTGGTCTCTTCTCTCCGCAAATGCCGAACCTTAGACAAAACAAAATAATAATTTTTCGAAAATTAAAAGTATGTTATGTCACTGATACTTTAAATGAAAAAATATATAATAAAAAAATCACAAGCAATTTACGAGAGTCCGTAAGGTGAATTTCAAGTAGGATGAGGAGCGCATTCACGAATTGGATGAAAATGTACATTAGATCAGGAGTCTCAGGACACACTGAAACCGGATGCAATTAATGAGTTCTGAGGTTGCTCATGGGGCTATCCAGAAGTACATCATAAGGATGGTAAGAAACTCAAGAAGCTTAAAAATAGAAAAGATCAAAAAAAGGTTTAAAAATATCTCTATAAACGATGAAATGTCCAGAGACAAAAAGCCGCAATATTCCTCACCGCAACGTGCCAAGGCGAGATCGGGTTAAAGGGTATTGGGTTCTGTGTTTAGGGCACTAACATGCCAATATTACAATTCAGTTGAGGTACATATTAGACAGGGGGGATGGAATCTAACTTTGTTGAACACAGCGGAAACAGTTCTCTTTCAAAAACAATCCGTCGACGGAAACACTAGTGAGAAAGTTTCTACTTACCTTGGATGAGAAAACAGTTGACTGGTTTTAAAACTGATAGACTGTCCAAGTTCCTTGACGACAATGATTAAAGGCAAACGGAAAGGATGTTGAAAGAGAATCGAAGACCAACAGACCGATTGAAAGGAAGTCGTAAAGTAAGATTCCAAAGTAAGGCACACCAGTATGGTCATGGAACGACCGACTGTAAACAGGCTTACTGCAAGGTTTTATAGATTACTTGACAATTGCTGATGCGTAAGTCTATATAATAACTTCGCTTCTGGTGCTCCTGGTGATCTAAGGCTTGTGAAAACAGTAAAAAGACTCCAGTTAGCTTATTGTGTTAATATTTGTCAAGACCATATTTTCCCAACAGTTTTTCAAATTTGGAAGCATTATTGGAATAAAATCCTAGTGTTGATATCTCTAGCGTTAACAGTTTGAGATTTTTAGTTCGGTCCACAAGGTCATCTCGAAGATTCCGCTACTTTTGCTCTTTGTAAGTTTTCGAATTGTTTAAGTTTGTTTCAAAACAAACTGTTAGCACTACAACAATAATAATAATAATAATAATAATAATAATGATAAAAACATGTCATTAATTTTGTCTTCATACATTGTACAATGTAGCGGCTATACGTATGATTCAACTTTCAAATATTCTCATCACTTTCGCCAAGAAAATCACGGGGACAATCAAGTTTCATGTATTATACTGACATGTAAATTTTCACAATGATCAAACACACATTTTCTCGTCTTAGAAAACAGCAGACTTAAACCTATTTAACAATCATAGGATTAAAATATTAAATTTACATGAACTGATATCTTACAAATAACTGTGGTTTACCAGAAATAGAAGAAGACAGCTACAAAAAGGGTAAATGAAGGAACAACAAATTTACAGCATCAGCAATACTACTAACACGAAACACCTCTCCATAACTTTAAAACGCAAAGAAACAGCAACATACAAAATAGCAAACTGAGAAAATATATGAAAAATAGCAACAAAATCAAAACAAATTAAAAAGCAAAAGTAAAGCAGAAGGACATATTTTATAAAGATTAAAAAGCTTCACATCGATATTTAAAAAAGGAGTATTGCGACTTGAAAATCACGATTATGTAACTCACCTGTACAGCCTGGTAGATCAGAAAATGGTTTTTCATTTCCAGCATTGACATAACTGCCATCCTTGCAAAAGTAAAAGTTTGGACTGGGCCAAGGTTTTGCTGCCTTCCAGCCAGCTTGGCACTCCGGAACTGCGACGACTGAATATGTAGAGAACACAGCATTCTCAGGTGGTTTCGGCTTTAAATTTGGAAGGGTCTTTTAATGACTATGTATATTGTATAATAACTATGGGTACTTTCGTATCAAAACACGTTTGTCACTGGCACTAAAAAGTATCTACGAAACAAATTGCTCGCTGTTCTTATATGCAAGTTGGTTTGGCAAGAATCATATGTATATTTCCTTTGTGATTACTTCCGTTCCTATCTATCTAACAAAACTTACTTCAAAGTTACAAACTCTGATTGGCTCTACAAAACATAGTTGCGCAATGCATCGTTTTCTCATTTCGACTGTTTCTGACGATTTGTACTCCGAGGAGTGTCAGACAAAAATGTCTAACAAGTGCAAAATTGTTTTGCAATTTTTGTTTAGTGCTCATGTTCTGTACCGTAAACAAAGTTTTTAAAAGGATATGTTGCTACAAAGCTATTTTTAGCTAGCACAGGATATCACTAACTAAAATCTTGAAGAATGTACCCATCCCCTTATGGTAAGCTTTACTGCATGTTTTATATTCGGCAAGCACAAAGATGTGGGGCAATCTATAACCTTTTGTTAAATTTGCATTGTTGTCATCATCTGCATTGATGTCGAAAAGTTATATGGATCCATCATACGACTTGAGACCAACAAAGAAGTTGAAATTGATCAAAATGAGTTTCTGCGTTCCAAACTAAAAACAATCGAGTTGAAGGTTAGGAAAGATTTTAGTGCCTATTCGCTTTCAAAGGCAGAAAGGAAGGCTCTACACGGTTTAAGGAACAATACCAAAACCATCATCAATAAAGCAGATACGGGTGGTAAGACTGTTATCCTGAACACTAATACTTACACACGAAAAATACAAGGAATACTAAGCAATAAATCGAAGTTCAGAAAGATCAAAAAGGATCCTACCGCCGCATTGAAAAAAAGAATAAACAAAATCCTTAATACCTACGAAAATGGCAAAATTTGGGGTTTAAAAGGGCAATACACACCATGTAACCTTTTACTCTGGGTAAAAATGATCTACTTACATTGAGTCCTTTTATAGATACGCCATTACGTGGGACTTCTCCGTTACAATATTGGTCGTAATCGTCACAATACTACGGAAAGAAAATGATAAAAATGCACAACTTAAAAGATAAATAGAAAAATGTATAACCTTTGGAGAGGACCCGGGAGGTGCTTCAATCTAATCGTTACTATCTTATTAGAAACACAATGAAGAAATTATACTATCATTGATATTTTCTTGTAAATGTTGCATCAAGTCACGAATTAACTTTGCTTAAGATTAGTAATAGGCCCGCGGCTATTTTGACATGTATAACTGCTATAAAACGTGATTTTATGCTTTGATATTAAGGTTGTAAATACTTCGAGACCTTTGACGTTGAATTTAAGCGTTTTTATTTTGAGCGTTTTGTTAAAATACGTCGTTTCGACGTTTTTCTTTAGACCCCCCTATCCCTCTATCCCCTCTACAAAACATCCAGGACCTAAATATCGATTTAAGTGAAATTTCACAGTGCTTATTGTGAGAGACTAACCTTACGTTCGTATCAAATTTTGCTACTAAGAACAATTCTGACAGCAAAATTATCTGCAAAGAGTGAGAATTACACTTAATCGCAACCGTTTTCGACTTTAAATTTCTGCATATCAAGGAAAATGCTACAGTACCTTTGCCATCAGGATAGTGATTCAGTTGATCTCGTACTACTGTTGTGTTTAATTGCAAGTTGATCTCATCTCATTGTTGAGTTGAATTAAAAAATTAAAAAACATTTTGAAAGAAACCACCATTCCCTTGCAAAAAAAATGTCCAGACGACCTTGTTGGGGAAAATCCATATGTTTGCTGCCTCTTAATAGCTTTCCTACTCTTAAAAAATGAAGAATCATATCTTACATCTTTTTTCTTTGCTGCATCATTGTCTTCCTTCTCTTTAATATCTTCCACATACATAAATACATACATACATACATACATACATACATACATACATACATACATACATACATACATACATACATATATATATGTTGATTACTCCTTCTTGTCAGAATAACACCATCTCTTCAAATCTCCACATCACGGCAATGTGCATGGAGGTGACTCTTCATTCCTGAATCTATATATGATGCCACTCCTCCATTATCATAGGACTTTGAAGAAATATCTGCAGAGATAGATTGCAGCAATGTGTGCTTGTGCTACACACACACTACCCTCCAGGTAACCATGGCTATGAATCCAATGACAAGCGCAATAACCATATCAACCTCAGGTTTTATATTGGACAGCCTACTGCTAGACTTTATCCTACTAAGGACAACTGCAACACATATATACATATGTATATACATACAATCAATGTTTTATAAGATAGTGATGCATTGATACTAGCTGCATCTCATTTTCGTACCAGGGTGACCACTAATTAATGCACCCCAGTTGGCTCCATTTTGTTTTGAAGGGTATTGAAGTCATGTTTAACTACACTATTTTGTCCTTATTTTCTAGAACTTGGGGAATTTATGCACCCTTGTGAAAGTGATTTGGTGTGTAAGTGCACAAATGAAGGTATACCATATTTCAATGCTCCAGTTTACTTGGAAAATAAAGCACAGATAGGAAAGGTGGATGATATATTTGGACCCATGAATGATTTCATATCCTTTCTTAAGTATTTGGGCATGAAGGCAGTCTTTATGTGCCAGTGTTTACAAGCATCACTGTGTTTGTAGTTTAACATCTAATGTAGCTGACACTAGAGATATTGTGCTCCATACATAAATGTCTAGAGAGGGCATAGATTTGAGTCAAAAGAAAGACTAAGCTTTAACAGCTTTTTCAAGTTTTCATGCTTATTGGGATCTTCAGGCTTAACTAAATTCAAAAACAACTATCACAACACTATGAAAACTATCTAAATCTTCGAATAGCCAACAACCGACTATGTACAAATGAAAGTGAAAAATTTGTGGACTATCAAAAAGTATAACTGTTTAATGTGTCGCATGGTTCTATAGATGACAAAGGTCTCTTTCATCTTCTTCGTTCAAAGTTTAATGTAGTAATTGGTTTACATTTGTTAGTAGTTTTCTAGCAAAGGCCAATGGTAGTAATTTGGGTACTTATAAAACGACTTTTCCAGTAACCGTTTCTGGTATTTTTGAAATCTCGGTTGTTAAGTTTGGCTCTTAAGCTTCATAGACTTCAAAAGAAGAAAATTTAGTAGATAATTTATACACATACTCACTTCCAATGTAATATTTTTGTTGAATAAAGCTTATAACTCTAAAAGCAATTTTATTTTTCCATTTTAATTGAAAGTCGTATTGAAAGCTTTGCAATGGAAATTAGTTGCGAAGACAAAGAACCGAAGTTAAAACTCAATTATCTACTCAAATATAATTTCCTATCTCCAAGCCATTGATTATTATGTTCCCGTCACCATAATATTTCAGCATAACTCCAGAGAAGTAAACATGGAAGGAATAAGAGTGATAAATGCAAGACATTTCTTTCTTGTCAAAGAAAATCATCTAGTGAAAGTGCAACTATAATATATATTGCATCATTATAAAGACTTGAGTAAACGTACTTCTAGCTTTCCGTAAAGCCAACCTTCCTGCATCCAATACAGTTTGAACTGTAGTTAACAAGCGATTGTCTCGCACTGAGCTGTCTTCCGCATATTTGTCAAGGAATGGCAACAGCTTCGGAAAAACCTCTTTCGCTGCATTTTTGCCGATGAATCCATCAACGTGTCCGTATCCTTAAAAGTAGAGAAATATAAAATCTGTTAAGGAATGGTGAAGATAACGGTTTGTCTAATAGTGCCAATGCATGAGTGGAGAATAAGTTCAATATCAGGGCAGAATAAATATTTGTCGTTTGCACGACACATGGAGATAAAATATTAAGCGTGGAAAAGGAAGTGCAAATCTTATCGCCAGCTGACTTTAGAACCACATTAGTTTATAACGTTTAGTTGAAAGTGCGTCTGCGTTCCTTCCTGCAGAACCAGACTTCGTTTTACAGGACGGCCTTCAGTTACATCAATAATTTGCGGGTGCGTTACAGGGATGTTGATAGGTTTTGCCAGTTTCTTTGTCATCAGTAATTTATCAAGACAATGTATATTTAATTGTATTTTATTTTCCGTCTTTCAGTATCTAGAAAAAGAAAGAAAGACCCTTCGCCCAGCAAGTGATTACAAAACACTCCCGGTAAGTCAGTGTGAAAATATATATTGTGGTTAATTGTAATCGGTATTCACAAAGGGAGGAATGCCTTCTGCTCCGTCGAGGGTGGAATCCTGTTCCGAAGGTGTCTCCAGATTTTAGAAAAGTAAAAACGAGTATCGGGTATAATCGTAACAAAAGTATGAACTTTGACATAACAGGCGAAAAATCTTTAAATTTGAAGTAAAACAAGCATTAAATACATGTCAGCAAGAGTCGCCAGTAAGTTGTAGTAACAGTAGCATGACGGTCACCCCCCTTACTAGCTGTAATAATATAGTGAATTTTAACCTACATTCCTACATGTTAGAGTAGAGCTCGGATGTCGATGCCAATGCTCTCCTTCAATCTTTCAAATGTGGTCTAAAAAGGCAGTTCTTTTACTACAAATTATGTATATATTTCCTTGCAAGATTATACCATTGCTTAACTACATTAATATCCACACAGTTCTTAATTCTCTTCTTATTACTTTAGCGCCTCATTTAAGCTATTACTTTTTAGCTCCTTACGTTGATGCTAGTAGGAATCTGCCTTAAGTTACCAATTCTTCATCCAGCAGTTTCTTGATAAAGGTCAGGCTTCACGTTTTTACAATTTACTCTAAGACAAAATCCATATCTGCTCTTTTCATATAGATATAGAAGGGGCCTGTAATTAATTGAAGGCACCAAAAAAGGGGTCTATAATTACTTGACATGATGCAAAAAGGGGTCTATAATTACTTGACATGATGCAAAAAGGGGTCTATTATTAGAGAATATATGGTATAAGAAGAAAGGCAATTGCTGTATTACCATTAATAGGAGGTGGATAAAGAGAAGGGAAAGAAGGGGTTACTTCGAAAATACCATTAGTGAGTTGAGTTTGGAAGACGCTGCTGGTTTCAAGGAGATGATGAGGATGTCCTATGATGATTTCCTACATGTATTATGACAAATTGAAGTGGACACAACTACACAAGAAGTTAGGGGAGGACACAGTGTAATAAGCTCAAAAGCTTGTTTGGCATGAACTTTACGATTTTTAGCTCCTGGAGAGGCATACATGTCATTGTCATTTCAGTTCAGTTCAGTTCAGTTCAGAATATCAAGAGCTGCAGTGTCTTAGATAATCACGGATGTTCTTAAAGCCACAACTGAGCATCTTAGCAGACTTAATCTTAAAGTACCAGCAAAAATGGAATTATACAAACTGCCTTGGAGCAGTTGATGGAAAGCATACAGCCACTATCTGTATCTGGCTCAGTGTACTACCGTTACAAACACAGCTATTCCATTGTTCTCATGGTTGTTGCAGGCCCTGATTATGAATGCCGCTATGCGGATGTAGGAACTAATGAGTGAATTTCTGATGGAGGTGTGTGGAACAGAAGTACATTTGGTCGAAAACTTTATGACAATGAACTCTACCTCTCACCACCATGATGTCTTCCTTTTGGGAAAGGAAGTTCCATTTGTTTTTCTTGGTGATGATGCCTTTGCTTTTGCGACCAAACTTTATGAAGCCTTATCCACAAGCAGGGCTAACTCGAGATAAACAAATTTACAATTACAGACACAGCAGGCACGACAACATTGTGAGGCCAATAATCATCTATATTGTTATTTATATCCATGATCAATGACCCATTTTATAATATCCAATTGGCACAATTGCAAGCATCTGTTACTAGACATCACTTGCTGTCAAAAAACTCCGCCACTTAAAGTAAAATCCACAGCATGGCCTGCGGACTCGTAAAATCATAATCCTAGGCACATAATAGTCGGGGTTGTGATTCTCGGTGGCATCGGCGAAACTAAAATAGGTATTGCACACAAAACCTTTCCAGCCATAACCATAGACAAGCGTTACGTTTCTTGTCTATTCCGATTGCAAAAAGTCAGGAAATGATAACATGAGTATGAGAATTGATCAGGAACCTCCCTGAGTCAACACGGTAACTGCAGCTACAACAATAAACAGAAGCATATATTTCATACAAGGGCGTCTGGAATAAGTACAACGGGTGGAAAGCTTTTCAAAAATTAGTGGGCAAAGGCCAAGGCGCAAAGTTTTCACTAATTAATCAGTGAGGAGGTGACAGGGTAGAAAGTTTTTCGAAAATCAATTATAGGGGGGGTGGAGACGGCAATTAGGTACCAAAGAGTGCTTGACAAAGCCAGAAGTGCGAGAAGATAATATTAAATGAGTCCCTTGCTGTACCAAGAAGCATCAACTACCTGTTTCAAGAACCTTTACTTAAAGACTTCGTCAGGTTCTTGTACATTGAAGGTTATAACGTGAATGAACTCTGGCACAAACATAAAAAAAAAATTTTGTCACTAATCGCGAGATGCATTGTAGGAAATAACCACGATGGAATCCTACGTCGAGGGCATTGAAACGAGGCAAGTACGACGAAGGTCGAAGTGACTACGGGCAAAACTAGTACAAATGATTAAGAAAGAAAATGTTATAAATAAATAAATAAATAAATAAATAAATAAATAAATAAATAAATAAATAAATAAATAAATAAATAAATAAATTAAAGTCGTACCGGTACATTCGTTGCTCTGCTCACGAAACGGTTATTTACAGCACATAATCAAACTCGAAAGCCAAAGTACAATCTTCGTACAGTATTATACCTGAGTTTATGACGAAAGGGTACCAGAGCAGTGGCACCATATCCTTATGGTTTACGATTTGATCGTTGAAAACTATGTAAGAAGGAAACATGAAAACGCGAACAAATCAAACAAACTCTTTAATACCTGTGAAACGAAGTTGCTCAACGTTTTCAGTTGGTGACCGTTTACGCCTGCTACTGATGGTTGCCTACTTTGGCATTCACACATGGCTAAAAAAAAGAACCATCTTAAAGCGCAGGAGATAAACGTCGTACTGTTCAACTCAATTCTCCTACCAGAGGACAACTTCTTGCCGTACAATGCAAATGGCGCGTATTTACAGCGAGACTTCGTGCCTCGTTCCGAAGTATTTCCTCTAGAGTTTATTATTACCTTATTGAGTAAAGTATCTTCTTCAAGATGTTGACAATATTTCTACGCGTGAAGAGGTATCACTTATAAAGGATTCCCTCTACCAAATTCACTGGTAGGATAATTTAACCAACAAAAATCTTAAACACGTTTTGCGTGATACCTCTGATGTTTGGAATAGTTTTACAGTTGCATTAAGAAAACCCTGTATTCGGCATGTAGTTGCCACCACGTTACCAAGGTCGTTCGACTTAACTAGCGTTTTCGGTTTGGTAGCGTATTTCATGCTGTAGATATAGTTAACAGCTGCAAATAGTAGAGGTACCTAATTCAAAGCAGGGTGTCAATGTTGTCACTTTTTCTTACTTTAGATAATGTAGAGATTTAGTGAAGCATAAGCCAGCAAATGTGATGATTGTGATTATGATTATGATTGTGATTATGATTATGATTATGATTATGATTATGATTATGATTATGATTATGATTATGATTATGATTATGATTATGATTGAAGGACGATGATCAATTAAGAGACTGTGATTAATACATTAAACAGAAAATGCAGACTTTGGTATACGTTCGTTTGGTCTCTTTTTTGGCAAGCATCCAGTTAGGCCTAAGTACCATGACACAGATCACGGTGTACGCTCTCTTGCTACCTGCTTTGCATTTATGCATTTTTTGACATTCAATTGAGCATCATTGGACCTCCCTCTCCCTCGTTCTCCCCTTTCTGTCTGACTTTCTTCTTCTTCTGTTACCGTATTTCCTCAAATTAGTGCCGCCCTTTAATAAGCGCCGCATCTTGAAGCAAAATTATTTATTAGCGCCGCCCTCTAATTAGCGCCTCCCCTCTAATAAGCGTCGCACCTTGAAAAAGTGGCGCTAATTAGAAAGAGGACAAAAACATACAGAAGGGTATATACACAATAAAACACGTTTTTGAAGCATAAAAGACATTGATTCTGTTTCGTTTATTGATTCTGTTGATATTGTTTTTTTGAGCTTCAAATAAAATTTATTTCTTAATCATTTTAAATTTTTTATAAGCGCCGCACATTTTAGGTAAATTTTTAAATAAACGCCCGGGGCGCTCATAAGAAGAAATACGGTATGCCCAGGAAACACCACCGCCTACTTATTTTACCAAAGAAATTACTTACAGCTCTGCTTTTGCCGAAATTTATCATCTCTGTTTATAATATATTTCTACGTCTCTCGAAAATTACAGCACCGTAGAAAAAAGTTTCAGTGCGGGCACTAGCATACATTTGCGTAAGTTGAAATATGGGGAAGAGCTTCATGAAATTGTTTTACTAAATCATCAACTTACACGTTTTCGAAGAGACAACTGATTGACGAACATAATCTGCACGCGACATGGCCAGAATACTGTTCTGTCTGAAAGGGCCTGATAGCAGACGATCACCGAATCTAAGTTCCAGATGACTGGAGTGTATAAAATCCTCTACTTATAAATAAACTGCCTGATAGTGAACTATGCTCACTCGAATGGCTATGTTTAACTGAGCTAAATGTTCTTGAATGGCAACGATTTTTGACTTCAAGCAACTTTTTATAACTAGCGCGTATTTTCAGATGATTGACAACTTTTCTGGTAGCGATAGACGCATTTCGCAATTTTTATACGTACTGTGACGCGAGAGAATGGCAAGATAACGTGGCGTAACACGATCTAACGGAAATTCGTAGGGGTTTACTTGTTCCGATATTCAGCAAGAAGAACGCGAGCCAATAAATATTAGCGCGACTTATACTGCACAAAGTTGAAAGCAGGCAATACGTTTGGCAATGGTGTTTTAATCCAAAGATTTTATTTCCGAATTTTAACTTGCACTTAATTTGAGTCAGGGGTGAAATCCTGTACTGTTACAGACAATAATACAATCAGTAATATTGGCAGATTACCTGTCTAGTTTTGTCCTGGTTCAAAATTGGACAACAATAGCCTCTGCCCCCTAAACCAAGTGAAATCCCTCAGGAGAATAAATTGGGCTTGAATGTTGCCTTTGTGCATGTCGAACAATTTTCACTTTCTACAGAGGTTCTTGGTGAACATTATCAATGGTGCATGGAGTTTTAACCATCGGGGTGTGAAATTACTTCACAAGTTGATGTTTCGTAATGTTTGTTACTATTTATTATCCCATTTAGAAAGCAGGCAATTGGATAACAAGATACAGACGAGGTAGGTAAGATTTTTTTTCTCTATGAGTTGTCAGAGAATTTATCTCGCCAATCTGTATTTTACTATGAAGAGTAGAAGTGCACAACCAACAGTTTGAAAGTGTTTCTTACAGTAAAATCGACTAAGCATTCTACTAAAGGGATTTTTGAATATTGCGTTATGTAACAGATTCATTTTGCTAAGCATTTTCGCCATACACTGATCACACCAATCGTATGGAGTGAAGTAAGAAAGAAACACAAAGAATATATTCAACAAAATCCATCTTAAAGATCATAATTATTGCAAGCAGATTATCACAGAATACACACAGGATCAACAATATGCTGACGACATAGGATATGCCACAACATCAAATGAAAAGAAGACCATAATCCTGAATCAAATACCACCAAACTTGAAAGAAAAGAACCTAAATGTCAATAACAGCAAGACAGAAGAATATGAAATTCATAGGGAAGGAACCACAGAATGACACAAATGTAGCTACCTTGGAAGTCATCTCCACACCGAAAGTGACATCAACAGAACAAAAATTCTTGCTCAGAGCGTATACAACAAGCTTAAAGATGCCTTTAAAAGTAAGAAATTGTCCCTATCAACAAAAGTGAGACTGCTAACAAGTCACGTAAGAAGTATCTTCCTCTACAACAGTGAGCTGTGAACAACCACAAAGAAAATAGAAAATGAAATAGATATGTTCCAGAGAAAGCTGATGAGACAGATAACGGACATCAAATGGCCGAAGAAAATAACCAATGAGAAATTATATAAGGCGACCAAATAGGCCCCGTGGAGCAAGGAAGTGAAAGGAAGAAGACTAAAGTGGTATGGGCACATAATGAGACTACCAGACAAAACACCAGCCAAAAGAGCTCTGAAGAAATACCAGAGATATGTCAGAAAGCCACGAGGGAAGACTAAAACAAAATGGCTTAAAACTGTAGAGAAAGATAAGAGTGAAATTAAGGTGATGGTAATACGTGGTGGTAGGCTACAGCAAATCGGCACAGAGCAAGCTGCACAAAATAACAAAACCTGACTTGGTGCTCTATGTCTTCCTAGGAGACGAAAAGATGTATTAGAGAGAGATATTTCTTCAACTGACGTTGAAAGTAAAAAATTTCAAATTGTGCACTTACCGTCATTTCGAGAAATGTACTCGACATTATTCTTATACCTTGACATAGTGGTTTGCGACCATCTTATCACTGCTATACTCATCTCGTTATGTAATATTCCCAAAACCATGGGAGCAGACGTCAAACGGAACTCCGTATTCCTGTGGTAAAGAGTGAGAATCTTACAATGACGCGAAGAAGTAAATTGTTAAGATGAGTATTACAGTACCATCTTATCACTGCTATACTTATCTCGTAATGCAATACTCCCAAAACCATGGGAGAAGACGTCAAACGGAACTCCGTATTCCTGTGCTTAAGACTGGGAATGTTACAATGATACGAATAAGTAAAGTGTTAAGATGAGTATTACAGTACCATCTTATCACTGATATGCTGATCTCGTAAAGCCTTGGCCAGACGACTGAATCTTCCATTCGACTTTTTACTATACAAAAGTCGAATGGAAGATACAGTCCTTTTGCCATCTTGTATAGTGTGGTGGAGTGATTGATAGTGTTGTAGAGTTGATTTTGCTTCTGGTCAAAAGTTGAACGGTTTTCTAGTGTTCTCCTACTGGTATTGTCATAGATCTAGTCGTTTGGCTGGCTTGGGGTAGGACTTGTCCTTGTAGAGTGTACGCAAGCGCACTAGAGCAAAATCTTTCAATTTCGCACGCATTTTATAAACCTCGTTCTTGATCATATGATGAGCATCAACTAACCGTCCAAATGTTGTACATCCAGTTTGTATGCTCTAAAACGTAAAAGCTCTCTGTCATCCAACAGACAGCTGAAATGAAAGTATCAGCGAGCAAAAAGGAACTTGCTACGCCGAAGCAAACATCACTAAGGGGAATCATCGTACACAAATCGAAAAGAGGAGAACAAAAGAGCAAAGGTGTCAGCTCAAATTTCTTTGTAGCAACAGGACTATCGTTTGATCAATTGTTTTTATGCTATTGTCAGTCTTATGATTTTGGCGCGTTTTATCCCTGATGTGAAAGGGAGGCAAAAAACTCTAGATGCCAGAAAGTCTAGTGAATATTAAGATTGCAGTTGTAATGGGCTCTTGCACTGCTGGTGGTGCCTATGTCCCAGCCATGGCAGATGAGAGTATTATAGTCAAGAATCAAGGTACCATCTTCCTTGGTGGTCCTCCGTTGGTAAGTAGAACCGTGAATCTTCAAATGATGTTTATCGCACGTAAGTCAGCAGAGAGTCTCTTGTCATGCTTTAAGATGAGAATCCCAAAGGGTAATGATAGAACGTTCGGCGCCTGTAAGGGTCTTTTGCAAAGAAAGACCGGCCTCTTGGAGCATGTTTTTGCTGACTAAGTTTCTGTTTATTTGTATGTTTAGTTGCCCTTGAGAAGCAGGTTTTTTCTTAAGGCATAGCTTAAGCGTGCTGGGATTGAAACACTACATATATCTCATTTTGACCCTTGGATACATTATGCGGGAATACTGTATATGTAGACAAAGGAGGCAGTAGAGTAGGCCCGCAAGTAGGCAATTTACTTCTGTTCATAACTTTTAATTAAATGACATATAGTCATGAAATTTTGTGCTGTAGATTTATATGATGAATTATTTTTTCAAAATGTTTTGAATTTATGTGATATTGGCATTTTGTTGCATTTGGTAGCTCAGATTTTCTTTCTCCAATTTGTACAAACTATTTCCTATTCTCAAATAAGATTACAGGCTAATGAAAAATATTTGCATTTTTCGTAAAAAATGATAAATATGTTGTGCAATAAGCCGAAATTTGTTAGAGAAACTTAAATGACAGTATATACAGAATGATTATGAGAAAATCGCATTTTTAGATGAGCTTTACACAAACAGTGAGGTAGAAGTTATTAATTGCATTTTTTGTGGTTAATTTTTGTGGCAAAAGAAACAAAAAACCCTAAACTGATAGCGGCAAACCGTTTGTGTAGTTACAATACTCGCACATTTTGTACAATAACCTCCCCCATGTAAACACTATGTTGCCTCATTACTACCTTTGTGTGCACAAGTTACACATGCAGTAACTTAGCTACCTTGGCCCCTGTGCAGAAAAACATCTTTATTTAAATGTAAAGATTCCTTCACTTTTAAGAATTTCCATAAAATTTGTCATCCTTAACTTAAGGAACTTAAACTAAGAAATTTCCTAAAATCTTCCTTCAGTTTAAGGTACCACTTTAGTTTCCTCAATTGAAAAGTTTGTCCTTAAATCAGTGAAAACATTAGCTTTAAGAGAAATCAGTAACAAGTAAACTCATGAGACAGACTGGCTCTTTTTCTATATTATGTTGTATAGTTAAAGCAGATGAAATACAATATATATGCTTTAAGGAGATGTGGTATTTTTGTAACCATGAAAATCCTATGAATATCTTGAATGGTCGAGAAATCTACCAGAGGTTTCGCCTCGAGAAATGGATCGTTGTACACTACTTTACAGGGGCAGATCCTATCATATTGACTTTGTTGACTTTGATAAATGCCAGATCATTCCACAAAAAGCACAAAAATCTAGTTTGTTTTTTTTTTCTAGAGTAGATTAGAGTAGAATCTGGATAGGGACAGGGTAGAAGTAAGGCAAGATAGGATATACTTATTTATGGAAATGTTAAATGCGGTGGCATACTGTTCATCACTAATCTTATCCTGGACAGAATTAGCCCCATCAACAAAGAAACCACACTATTACTCCTTTGCTTCGAGCATAGGTTTGCTTTGCTTCGTAACTATGAATGCAGTATCAACCTATACCTTCATGCACATACTAAAACATATGTCAAAGCACATCCTGTTGCACTGTTGATCATGTAACACTCTACTAAGACGGATGGATGAACCATTTGGTAAGATTTTCCATCACCATGTGCATAAGTTCTGTCAATACTTCTTTTCAAATGGCCAATTTCTCAAATGTTAAAGGCAATATTACATACTAGCTTACTAAAAGTGCAGTGTAAAGGATCATTATCATCATCATCATCATCATCATTATCATCATCATCATCATCATCATCATCATCATCGTCATCAGTACCATTTTATATACAAGCAAAATGCTATTGTGCAAGATATCCATTAATTCATATCAAATTTTCTCTTGTAATGGGAAAGGCGATTCTTAGGCCATTAAGGTAGATAATTGTTCTACTTAATTATATATATTTTATCATCATTATCATCATCATTGTTAATATTATCACCTTCATCGTTATCACCATCATTGTTAATATTATCACCTTCATCGTTATCACCATCATTGTTAATATTATCACCTTCATCATTATCATCATCATTATCTTCATCATCATCATTGTTACCATCAACGTCATCATCATCATAATCATCATCATCACCATCGTCATCATCATCATCATCATCATCATCATCATCATTATCATCATCATCATCATAATAATAACAACAGCTTCAACTATATTACAAATCATATAAACCAAAGATTTTTCTTTCCGTAGTATACAATTGTGATTATTTCCTGCAACGCTCGTCGCGCTTAATCATTGATACTTTGTAAGTTGGTTGTTAAAATTTCAAATGGAGACTCGACAACGTCTTCAAATAAAGACGAAACTTCGTCAAGATAATAATTTTCTTCACAGCCTTTTACTTATAACTTGTGAGAATACGAATTCTTTCTGTCTGCTTAGCAAAGGTTTTCTTACTTTTATGTGGACTCACTCCTGTACGGCCAAATGAAACACCACTACACAATCACTGCTACACAAACACCACTAAGCAATGTGACTTTGCCATAGGGCAACACTTGCTTGAGAACCCAGACTATGCCAAAGTGTACACGGACGATTGCTTCCGTATCATAGGAAAGGCCAAGTCTGTATTTCATTTGGCCGTACTGGAGTCAGTCCACATAAAAGCAAGAAAACCTTTGCTATGCAGACAAAAAGAATCTGTATGGGTGTAAACCCACCTAATTTATGTGGTCCCACTGTCAATCTCTCACCTAAATATTCAGAGCTGCCACCCCAAGTTAACCCTGTCTGTAGTGTTCCTCGTGCCCCCATAATGAACTTGGCTAGATCGAGTGTATGTACGTATAAATTGTTGAGGAGGTGTTGTGATCACGCTCACACAAGCAATGCTGATTCACGAATGAAGAGACTAAATACTCCAAAAGAGCACACGTTTCTTTAGGCATAACAGGCAGCGTGTATTCCCTCATTTACATTCCCATCGTAACTCCTCGCACTTGACAACTAAACTTCTATGCCTTATTTTACATGTATTTATATGGTTTTATCAACTGTCTAAAAATGTCTTAACAAAACGAAGTACACGTTTGATATCCAAAGTTCAATCCACATACACAAAGGTATGTTATTTTCCAAGCTAAGTTTATCCTCAAGTAATCAATAATTTCTACTAGTAGTGCTGGTTGCCATATGCTGGTACGTTCTGCCCTGCATACCAATTCTAATACCGTTGGGCAGAACTGACCCCAGCACAGCAACCGCGACCTTGGGGGAACTCCCGACTCTGGGGCAAACAAACTAAAGGGGAACTCCCAATACCCAGTTTGTCGCTCTCAAGCAAAACCAAGCGGAATACACATACAAGCAAACTTGATGCACTATATACCATTCGAAACGAAACTCTTGTGTAACCCTACGTAGCTACACAATTTCCCTACGTTACAATCCAAAAACGCCTTTGAGATTGATACACCCACGTTTTATCACGTGTAAACAAAAGAGTGATTAGATAAGTTTAAAGCATTTCCGAGCATTTCCCTGTTGGAGTAGACAATTTATGTAAATTAACAAAGTAACCGAGTAGCATGTAACTCGAAAGTAACTATAAACAACATGAAATTTAATTAATCTTCTCTCATGATTATGTATCTTAGTCAAGATACGGGTTGATATGCAGCAAATGTCGCAAAACTTCAACATTGAGAGAGAGAGAGAGAGAGAGAGAGAGAGAGAGAGAGAGATATGTTGAGACCAAGTGATATAATTGCCGTTATTGCATTGTTTTCTCTGTAGTGTTTTCTTCATGCTATGTGTATTTTTCATTCCAAAAAGGATGTATGAATCCAGAAAACCCTGCCAATGGAAATGCTGTAAATAAACTTTATGACGAAGGTGAACAGGTAATATACAGATGTGATAGAGGGTTTTCGCTATCCGGCGAGGCACCACGATGTGAATCATATAGTTGGGTCGGTAAAGCCGCAACCTGTCAGAAAGGTAGGTGCAATGTTTAGAAACGATTGCTATTCTTTGTGGTTTAGCGTGTAATGGTGGAAGTGAGACAAAGATCTTTACATAAAGGTCAAAGAAGGAGTAATCAATGGAGTCTGTCATTCTTAGAACATTTATTATTTGTTTTTAAGGGCGAAAATGTAACAATTTAATAGCTAAGGGGGTGGCAAACCAGGTTAGGAAACACTGTTCTAGATTGTATTTATAATGTTTTTTGGAATGATCGAAATGACTCAGAAGTCTGATAAAGATATAATAACAATGTCGAATTTGAATGACAAAGTAAACCACTTGAATGATTCAAGATCGGTATAATGTGAGCGTTTGGGGGCCTGTCCTGAAAGTAAAGAATCCCTCCAAAGAGTATCCGGGTACTTTCTTGAAGATATAGCACAGCAAAAAAGGATACATTTTGCTATGAGTTTGTTATAGGTAAGCAGGTTACGGTCATTCTACTCTGATTCAGTGATTCACTCTTCTCTTGACATGCAAAACTGAACCCACATGATCGTGGCTCTTCAGTTTTTGAGAACATTTATGGCCACAACACATTATATTAGCCATACCAACGGTTTAAAATTTATATCAGAAAGGATGTTATGATATACATTTTGCAGAGTCTTTCTCAACAAGAGGAAAGCAACGAGTCCAAATAATTATCAAATTTCTGATATTCATTAAATTGTGACGTCACATTTAAGTACTCTATAGGGAAGACTAAGAAATGACCAACATTCCGTTTCGACTCAACAAGAACTGTCCACTGCGCTAAATAATGTCGTGATTGACCAAAGATTTAATGCCTTCAAGACGAAACTAAAGTGATGCGTTTTCCAATTTTCTTACCTTCTCCTCTACATGACAACTGAACAACAACTAACTATTAAAACTAATAACACTTGATCATATACAGTACATAAAGATTACGTCATAACGGAAATAATCATAGGGAACCCTGACAACATAACACTATGCTTGTACTTAACTTTGTTGTATCGAAGCAGACTTGGTATCGAATGAACACAGTCAATCCGGTATTCGGTAAGAGCTGTCAAAGTTTTTCTCCTCTATTTCTCCAACGCTACCTCTCAAAAAATTGGAAGATGGAACATCTTTTGTGCCACCGGCCATAGGCAAAAGCTAAATGAGTCAATCATGGCGGCGGCCAGTACTTCAATTTTAACGAATTTTACGGGCTTTTACTGAAAGTACGGACAACATACTGCAGAAAGAATGGACGGAGGCATATCAGTTAAGTATAACAAACAAAATACCCACAACTTTTTGACCACTGGAGGTGTACTTTAAATGCTCCATTAACAACACTAATCCAACGACTTCAGTGACGTATCACAAGAATCATCATGAAAAAATTATAAAATTTCGTAATTTGAGATGAAAAGGCTTGAGAATAATTTCAAAAGGCCGTACTACCACTGTCTTTAGTTTTCTTATCAGATTTTGACGAATTGAAAATTTAATCTTCGAGAAAAGTGAGGGAAAAGTGCCTGTAAGGACGACTAGCCTTACATGGACCTAACGCAACTTAATGCAACTGACTTAATGCAAGAGCTCACATGCGATATGCTTTAACTGTATCTTAGTTCCTCTAAATCTAATGCCATTCAACATCTTTCCTCTTCTTCGTCGACTTATTGTGGCCAACGCATTTACTGTCTTTGTTTTCACAACGGCTTCACACCGAGAGGGGGCACTATCTGTCCTGTGTGTAAGCCGATAAAAAAGCAGAAACAGAAAACCGGAAAATAAACAGCCGTAGAAAGAGTTATAACTTGAAAATCTTTACTGAAACCGTAATATTTTGATCGAACCTATGATCACATTTCACGTTTGAGCAGATCTTTTATTTTAGTAGGTAACGCGGGTTCTAGTCATCAAAATGTCGTGACACCCCTTTGTTTTTTAACGTTTTACGAATCAGTTCGAATCGTGTTCATGAGGAAAAGTCGGTCCAGGGTATAATTGCACGTTAGAATGCACTGCTGCTATAGATATTTAAGCCTGCTCCCATGTTCAAATACTTACTCGAAACGAACGGAAGTGGAACAGGGAACCCCGAATATTGATTGTCGCGAGGTTCTGTATGAGAAAGTTAATCCAACGGCAGGGAATACCAAAAGGGGGTATCTTATTGACGGACCTCAATTTACCATTATTCAACATTATGAAAACCTTCGTGCACCCATGTTTACGGATTGCGGAGGGATGATCTAATCGTAAACATTTCTCTTGACAGATTCATTCGACGAGAAAAGGAAATTGCAGAAACAAAGAATGAAGTTGCACAGTCAGAGAGCATAAGATACAGACAAAGGTCGGAATTTCTTGAAACTGAGCTTGAGGAAACAAAGAAAGCCTTGGACGTTGAACAGAGAAGGACACAGGGTCACATGATGACGGCGGAGGAACATAAAGAGGTTACTGATAAGGTAGAAAAGTTGAAGCAAGTGACAGAAACGAATAAAGAGCTCGAAAGACAGAAGGGCAATCTAGAGAGAGGAAGTATCTTCCTTAGAGGAAAGGTAAGTGGAATTTCAATAGCCATGGTGAGCCTTGACCAGGAAAAAGCGTTTGATAGAGTGTATTGGAGTTTCCTCTATCAATTTTTGGCTTAACTTTGGTCAGGTCTTTTGAAATTGGATCCGCCTTCTCACCAAGGATATTTCACCCAAAATGAGAAATAATTGTCAACTTTTTCCAAGAAGGGGCCTAAGGCAAGGTTTCCCTCTCTCCCCATTATTAGACCTCTTGCTAATGAGATCAGAAAATGCCCAGATGCTACAGGAATTCCCCTGCCAGGTAATACAGATCAACTTAAAAACGTCTCAATATGCTGATGACACAACCCTATTTTTTGAACACCCTCTGCCTTAGGGGCGATAATTGTAGTAATTCGTCGCTACAAGGTAGGATCAGGTTTAAATTTAAACATTGATACAACTACAGGTATGTTGGTCAACCCCGCGAAAGGTCGTACACCTGGGCCACCTCAATCAAGATCCTAGGAGTCACTTTTGAATGCTCTAAAGAAACCTATAATGTTTGGCAGCGCCTCATCTATACAGATCCATGTTCTTCACCACTTGAGGTCATCCACAAATGGACCCATCTGGCTACACTAACCAGATCTATAGATCCAACAAATTCCCTCTGTCTTTAACAGGAGGCTTCTTTTTTATGACCAAATCATTGGTATCATTAAAATATGCCCTGATTTTTTTCACCAAAACTTCCCCAGGTTTATCCCACTTAACAAAATTTACAGTATGCTTCTTGCGAAAGATCTCCCTCCCCCTCGCTATCAACAATTTTGATTGCCTCCCTTTGTTTCAAGACAAAGGAATAAAAACCATAGCTCAAAGGCGACGTCGTGCTGTCATGAAACCTTGAACATCATCATACATCAAATACATCATACATTCTTGGATTTATTAAACACTTTTAATCTTCAGCAACATATAAATGGTGCAACCCATAAGAACAATCACACTCTAGGTAGCCTAAATTGAGGGGCGTTGCCCTTGGACGCCCCAACTGCCCTTTATTTAATAGTTAGCCTGTTTGGTGTTTTTTTCAGTTTATTTAGGGTAGTTTCAATGTCGGAACCACTGCTCATCAGGGGTATTTGATTGAGAGATTGTCAGGATATGAAACCCTAGGCTAGAGAATATTTGCATCTTGCTGGAACCTTTGTAGCAACTTTAAGTATTTCCAAAAAACTACTGAATAACATTAAAAATATCGGCAATTTCGTATAGAGAAAAGTTTTATTTCAAAAGTATACCGAAAAAGCAAGAGGGCCACCTTACATTGACCGAACGTTTATGAATTTAAGTCATGATACATGCGCAATGTTTAAGACTGATACGTGCGATGCTAGGTAGTCGCAAATGATCAGAGCTGACATAGGTGGAGACAAAGAATCTCCATTCCGAGCAAGAGTCTCACAACCACACTGCTTGGATGCTAGACAATCCCCTTCTATTTCTAGACGCTGGTATAAAAATCTGTCTTATGCTTTAGCAGAATATCATCGAATGATTTGTACCTGATACAATATCACCAATTCTCTCTGCTTGTGGCATCAAATTAGATATCATTATGGCTCCAGATGGACTCAGAGCAAGACTGTGCCAAAGTGTACACGGACGATTGCTTCCGCATCATAGGAAAGGCCTGGTCTGCATTTTATTTGGCCGTTCTGGAGCCAGTCCACATAAAAACAAGAAGACCTTTGCTATGCAAACAAAAGGAATTCGTTTTCTCCTTAAGCCTATTCAATTAATCTTTCTGTAATGGCCGCTGATTGGTCCAAAAACACAAGCCATTCAGGCAGTCCATATTCTGTTTGGCTCCTTCAAAATCCAGTTGGGTATACTCTTTCTCACATTCCATTTCGGTCATTCTGACGTTAGTACTCTGAGGAGTGTTAGACGAAAAAAGCTTTTCAGTACACAATGTGGCTGCATCGTTATTTGTTTACTAAATTCACTGTAACGTAATTATGTCATTAAAATACCTGAATCATGTATCAGATCTTTTACAGTGAAAGTGTATATTTCGTTATGACTTTTGGATAGCTGTTCTATGTGTCATGAAGGAGGACTTACGTACTTGTAACACTTTAAGTGACTTTGTTGCAAGTGTTGTTTACTACTTTCAGAGCTAGTATAGTACAAATGATCCAAAGTCTGATTAAATGTAGGATCACAGAAACGATTTTTTAGCTGTGAAGGCGAAGCAAAATAATTCTACTTTTAATCGGGATACAAGAAATATAAAGCCGCAAATTGGAATCAAATGGGTGTCATGCGTTATACGTAATTGATGATTTAGACAAACTATCGACAGTATAAGGGCATAGTGAAAAGCTTCGGGTAAACTTTCAACATGACTAAGGAAAAGTGTTACTCAACCATCTCACATATCAGTCAACTTCATAAATTGATAGTGGTGTCACTTTATAGTAGGGAACGTGAAATAAGGACGCGGAAAATAAAGGCTGGTGGCATGCAATGGGGGTGACTTTTCAAGGTTTATCACATGAATACGAAAGTTAGGGACATTTTCAAGCCAAGTCGGTATATTGATTGTTTTACAGAAGTAGTATCTTTTGATATATCCAGTTGATTTCTTGAACGTTGGGCGCTTCTAATGATGTATTATAACAGATTAAGCATCGGAACGATTTCTAAAGGTGATAAGACGAGTTTGCAAGTTGTTTCCGGGTACCTACACAACCTATAGGCTCAAGCACCAACCCATCAACGCTGATCCCTCAGATAGAGTAACGTCTCGGATCTATCCATAAAAACAAAGAAGTTGACTATCTTTTTCGAAATCTTTTACTGAGTCATTATCATCTCTAAATAGCAAGTGGCTCAGTTCAAGTGTCTTTCAGAATTGGCAATGAGTCACTAGAATGTGACTCCGCTGTGCTATCAGAAGCCGTGGCATGTTATCCCATCATATTGTGTGGATTTTGAACCCTCGTAAGGCCAACAGATTATCTTGGAATCAAGTCCTTTTCGTTTAAAATTTATTGTCCCTTCTTGACAGCTTGCCTAATGGCAGCTTCTTACCGTCAATTTCGAAACCAGCGATTCAAAGAATATAGTCGGTCGTAATGTATCATCACCACTTTCAGTTTTGAGTCCGACAGCAGTGCAAGTAATGATCTCCTTAAATCTTGGAAGTGATTTAACTCGCATCCCATCCTCTGGTGACTTGAAAGCCTTCCATCGCAATTGAGTTGCATATATTTACGTCTTTTTTCACAGAATGTCAGTATCCAAAAGCTATCTGAATACTTTTACACATCCAAATATTGTGCAATTTTTGCTTAGCTTTGAAAGACAGTAGCTTTGCGTACAATTACGCGTGCAAAGTGTTGTGACTGTAGAAAACCAAAACATTTCGAATTGCTTACATTGAAGATGGCTGTTCATAGCTTTCTTCTGTAGGTTTGAGTACGCTTCTAGAGAGAAACAGTAGGCAATGTAAGGCGAAATATGTTTGATTATCAAAGCACTTCGATACGATGGTGACACTGCTGGCAGATAGCTGACGTCGCTGTTTTCGTTTTCTGCCTACTGTTACCCAGTGTACCCAGAGCATTTTGAGACGCACCTGGGGGAAGCTGTTTTGGTTCTCCTTCAATTCTATAATACCTATCTGTTTGGGGTCTACTCATGTGACAGCAAAAGTCATACGAAAGGGCCAGTTCATTATCCGCCGACTAGCTCGACCCATAGTTAGGACCAAAATATCTCACGAGTATCCCTTCAAATGGTGTTTTACCGTTTATCAATTCTTCATTCCCAATGGCGATTGTGAGTCACGTGACATCAACAATTCCGCCATGTTGGAGTACAACCGCTGCTGCTGAGTCACGTGCGGGTCAATTGTTAAGTATGGGAGAAAAGTTTCATTTTAAAACTATCAGAAGTTAGAGGTGACCCCTTAAAGAAACATTTGGACGCTGGAGATGCTATCACCATCAGCTATGGAAGGCACAGAATTGAAGCCGTGAAAGCAAGCTTTAAATATCTAAGGATCGGAAAAGATATTTGAAAGGAACGGGGACGCGAGAGAATCTGAGAGCCTTACAAAAGCTTATAGGACTATTTTATTGGACATGTCGGACTTTTTATTTGGTCGTGTTAGTTTCAGGATTTTTTTACAGTAGTTGTTAATGTTGCGTTTATGTTACATTCTTTTCCTATATTTGCTGTCGGTGTAGCCTCTCCTTTCATTACCCCTTAACAGCTCATTTCAATGGTTGCAGTATATATATATATATATATGTCTGATAAAGTGTGTCGGTCGTTTGTTAGTTAATACGTTGGTGAGTTACTTTGTTAGTCCTTGTTCCGTTTGATGTGATATAGTCTGTAAGACCTCTTTTAAGTGTATTGTTGATTGTGTGTCTTCTTAAAATTAAATTTGTAAATATTTAGGTGCCCTTATGGCACAGTTATTGATGTAGAGTATTTTTAGACGAGTCTGCTGATTGGATGTTTTGGTGCTCTTTTGGCCTGTGTAAGATTTAAAGACTGCAGAGTTTTTTTTGACTGGAGATTTCTTCCCTCGGGTAGTACAGACCGAGGTGAGAGTAAAAGTCGTACTGCGACGCAGTGGGACATTGCTGGGTATCATCGTTTTGTGTTTTCTTTCCTTTGACGATATAGACCGAGGCGAGATATGAATTTATGCCGTGATACAGCCGGACATTGCTGTGTATCGCGGGTACAAGTCAAGATTATAGATTTGGAGTTAGTAGTGTGATCAAATAGTTTGTTTGTGGTACAAAATAAGAATATTGCACGAAATAGCGAAAACATTGTGTACTTAAAAGCTCATACATACATACATACATACATACATACATACATACATACATACATACATACATACATACATACATAAATACATACGTACCTTTATGTAAAATTGCAGATATTTTTGGGAAGATGGTTCAAAGCTTTTTGCTAACCAGTTAAATGCTCCCTGAAGTAATGTTCTGTTAATGGCTTGATGATAAATCCTTGGGAAGTTCAGCACGTAGTAACACTCGATTCTTTGGCCTTCTGGATCTCTTTAACAACGGCTCTGATACTTTGAAAGTGGGCATATTGAATAAATTTGTCCTTATTCAACCTGTAGATTAGTTCGATTTCGGGTGCAGAAGACTTTAATTTATTTCTAATTATTGATTGACATTGCACATACTTAGATTAAGCTAGTATAATAACATCTAAAGATGTTGATGGTAGCATTTCTAGCAATCTTCTGAAGAAATTGTGACAGGTAAAAATAATCATCATAATGTAATCATGTAATAATGATGATGATGATGATGATGATGATGATGATGGTTGCTGTAGCAATATCTTTAATATGAATAACAGAGAAAACCCGACAACTTTTAATTTGTTAATGCCATAAATGTTTCGAAGAATGTTCTTCATCCTCAGTTGTTAGTGGATATTAACAACAACACATTTCCATGGGTAGCTTTAAAGGTAGATCCGTGCGTGTGGAAAAAGAAAAAAGAACTACGAGGAATTTTCTTTACAATTGTTGTGTAAGCAAAGAACATATCATGCGACGTCATACTACTTACAGGAATGCCTGAATTATATGGAACTCGCATTCCGTTAGTTGAACTTTATTGTTGAGGAGGGATTTGGTATGGTTGATATGAAAAGCCTCATTGACTTCTAATTCATACCATTCACGATAATAATTTTTAAACTTCAATTTATTGTCATTATTCTTATACAATCCCAGTACTCACTTACAAAAAGGTATACAGGAACTATTCTGCTTGTATTGCTCTGATTTTGTGTCGAAGATGATAAAGCTGCTATCAATGTTTTCAGATGTCATGCAGGCATTGGAAGGAGATACTATGAACGAGCGCCAACTCGAATCTCTCTGGGTGAGCTATGCATCAGCAAAGGCTTGATACAGCATGAGACATTACACGCGTTGGGTGAGTCTTGGTAAAGTGTAGTTATATATTACAAGCTTGCATTTTGATTCACTTCCTGACCAGAAACATTTAAGAGAAGGTTGTTCCCTGATCAACAACTAAAATAAGGGAGAGGTTGAAGTATTTACAATTCAAGTTCTGGTAAGTCTACACAAGTTATCCCTCGGCCAGCACAAGTCACTGTTGCATCATCCCAACCCATTCATTTAAATTCTGAGATTTATTCCGTACTCTTGCTATCCAAGGGTTTTAGAAGGTATGGCAGAACGCAGTTGCGTATTTGTAGCAAACACCTGTTTCACATTGTGGTTAAGATGGGGCAGATTGAACAGACTTGGATTTTTGTCTGGAAGATAGGAAAAGATTTGGTTTTGTCTAAAGATTGGTAGAGGACATTTTTTGCTTGAAGATGGAAAAGGAGCTTTTCTCTGTTGGATTTGGGAAAAGGACCTCTTATTGCTGGGAGGATAGGGAAAGGATATTATTTGTTTGGAAGATTTTAAACGAACCTCCTTTTGTCTAGAAGATGGAATAGCTTGTTGACAAAGAAATAAACAGAGCCGAGAGCAAAGTTACCGTTTGGCTATGACCATTGCATAAATCAAACATCCTATTAATTTCCGGATCCATGCGTTGCACAAGCATTGTGTTGTACTAATTAAGTAAAAGGGAAACACTACGTTATTTCTTTCTATTCTTCCCTCATTGGTCAACAATCAAACAAGCATTGAAGGGGGCCTTGCAATAGTTTTTAGTTTCATTCCGATGGGAGAAACGTTTCTTGATTAGTAGTGATATTTGACAACAAAATCAAAATGAAAAACCAGTTAATCACTCATGTCAAACCACTTTGTCTGCTTTTAGTGCAATTCCTACTTTGATATTCCTGTTATTAAGTTTTATGTGCATGCATTTGTTTATCTATTATCAGACTCTTGCATACCTGATAATAGACTCACCTCTATCGATCAAAAAACTGTCCTTTTAAGATTATGATCAACATGAAAGCAGTGAATAATTAAGCCCACTTAGCTCAGGCGGTAAAGCATCAGACTGTTGATAGTCATGGGTTCCAGTCCCATAGTAGCTTCATAAGTACATTTACTCAATAAAGCTGAATATTTTTAACAGGAGGAGACACTAAATGTTTCCGAAGTGATTTCCCTTTTGGCCTATCTATCAAGACAAGTCTCTTTTCGGTTGGCATCAACGTGCTATAAGTAGAGTAAAACAACATGTCGTATCATTTATATACTGATAAAGTACAGCAACATGCCTCAATCCAACGGTGTGCTCCTCGTGATCTGGACGCTGCTGTTCAGGAGATCCAAACATATCTGTCTACTCTTGAAATTTCGATATCGAAAAATATACTTAAGCCGAAGAAAGACAAACAGAGCTGTTGCTTCTTACCTCGAAATTTGTGTCGCAACCTACTTTGGAATTTATTAATATCGGAGATACTATATGTCCTTGCATTTTGGTCAGAAACACGGGGCTAATTTTAACAAGCGTGTTCCAATGTCGGAGCATGTTAATTACCTTTGCAAATCGGTACCGTAGCCAGGGGGTGCTTGGTATGCTTAGCATCCTCTAGAAGTAGACCAAGGTAAAGTGGCATCCCTAGTTCATGGTCGTCTGTCCTAGAGCTTTGAAACTGAATTGGAGTTTTCGGTTAAGTGGTGCAAAAAGTCTCGAAAGCTGAATTTCTGACATACCTTTTCTGAAAATGTCCTTTCTGAACTACTTTTTATTGTATTAGCTCAATGTTCCATTCAAAGTAGACCTACGTTTGACAAGGAGAGGGCTTTCTTTGATAAGGAAAGAGGACTCAGAAGAGGTAGAAGCTAAGAATGTGGAATCAGAGTCATAAAATCCACTGTTCAATTTTTTCCCATTTCGGATTTCTTTTATAGGTTACTAACATGAATTTACAGTGGGCTCTTTCACCGCTTACATTTTAAAGAAAGTGTAGACTTTTGACGGCACTAGAAAAGCATCGACCGTCTTTTCCAACTTGCCTTTTGTTGATAACTTGTCATAAAAAGTTTTCGGACAAGTGTATAGTCTTGTGGTTGTCTCAATTCTTACCTGCCATGACAGGTACCTTCTTTACGTTGAACAAGATTCCGTCTCCTTTATTACCATCATCATGATCATCGTTACTTTCCTCAGTTAGATTCTTCTGGTAAGAATTAAAGCTTAAAAAAGATATCGATAGACAGAAATTTTACCAACCTTCGCCTTCTCTTGCTCTATCATTCTAATTCTGTTGTATATAAGCACTGAGCTCCTTTCACAATAGCACCTTTCATTGTTACTTCATTGGATAACACATAAGCTTTTTGCTCTCCTGATTGGCATCGTATTTCTCTTACAGCTTCGCTGCTCATGTATGCGTTAAACGTTATTAGCAAGTTCTATAAAAGTCTAAACATCAAAACCAGCATCATTATCGTCATCATCATCATCATCATCATCATCATTATCATTATCATCATCACCATATTCATCATCTATAGTTGTTAGGATCCGACGTCACGTCTAGATAGGACTTCCCCAAGACGTTTCAGCCCAGGGATGTCATGCCCAAAGTCTCTTTTAAAAACAGAGAGGTCTTCTATTGATCTAGAACAACGTTAACAGCTAGATTTGTGATCATTTGATGTTGTCTGAATATCTTGTTGAGAATCTGTCTTGATCGGATTTATTTCGTTTCTTGTTTGTTCCACTTTCTCTCACGTGAAGGAAAGGTCTATGATGAGTCAAAACAGCTGTCAGTTTCACCTTTACTTAACCTTGAGTAAGTCTTGCCTTATTGTGGTTATGGTTGTAATTATCCTCTGTCTTCAATGAATAGCACAGTTAAAGTTCGGAGTAGAATCCAATTTCATGAGACGTAGCAAAATATCGTACGTTGCATATCCAGGAAACGTAGAGCGCAGTTATGCTTTATTTGGAAAGGCTCTTATAAAAAAGTAGTACTCAGGTTCGCTGAAGGTCAAGAAAGTACTTTGTCTGTGTCATCCGGAACAATGTGCAATGATGGATTTTCCAGTTTTTTATTGATAAACATTTCAGTTTTGATGCTCCTTATATCACAAAATAGGCTCAGTTATCTAAACTGCTTCTTATCGTTTTTGGATATTTCGCTCAAGTCCGAAGCCAACCTTGGTACCAGATCTCCCAGAAAACATTGATTTGTCACGTGATATTTCAGATGCCTGCCACTTTTGGTTCCCATAACTCTCCATAGCAATGTTATCACACCCTAAGGTATTTTTTCCCTATGCATTCGCTCGCTGTCTATCGGGGTTAAGAATATCTTTAAAAATTTTAGCTCCTGAAATTGTGAAATTGAGAAGAAACTTCGAGAATTGATTTCATTTCTAACTTTATGATGAAGGAGAATCAGCGCGTAACGACTAAATGTTTTAGAGAAAGTACTTAGAGACGACGTCTCTTTTACAAATGGTGTTCACGAAAATTGTTTATCTTAGGACTCCTTCTTAGTCTCTGGTTGCAGATACGAACTTCAAATTACAAAGTGAACGTGGCGCAGGGAATCCTTTGTCTTAAAATGTAGCCGTATACCCTACGAGAGGTCTTACATAAGAGGTTAAGAAGGACACACTAGTGAAACCTTTGTACCATGGAGGTCCATGTAAACACTACTCCCACAGAGAAACTCGTGGAAAAACGGGGAAAAGTGAGCATTAAAGAGTATCTGGTCTAAGTATACAGGCCTTTATCATTTATGACTTTATTACCTATATAACAGTGTGTATTAGTGAGATGCGATTTATGCCCTGTCAACTAGAAGGAGTAGAGAGATCTAGCGGAAAATAGCTCGCAGCTCAATAAACGTAAGACGGGGGCTCGACGAGGCGCCTTTTCAAATAGAGTCGAAAACTGACTCTAGATAAAAATTCCTTTGATAAGTAAACAAGCTTTAGGATATTAGATGTTTCATGTTCCGACATATTTTGATATTTTATAATGAAACATCTGATTTGTTGAAATGAATCATCTGATTTGTTGAAATGGGGGTTACCGTTACACTGGGGTTTTGAATAATTACGAAGCTTTGGGGCAGGGGGCTTATACGTCATAGGAAAAGTAACAGAGTCCCCAGCAACAGGTACTTGATTATTTAATCTCTTTAAGATTCAGTAGCGCCTTTAATTTCCTGTTCTCATTGTTGGTACTGTTTACAGGGACTGCATGGGAAGGACCCCTCTCATCTTTGCAGCTGCTTGCGATCACGTTGGCATTGTAGGCAGTTTGTTACAAGCTGGAGCTGAGCCGTATGCCACAGACAATAGCCGTTATTCTCCTCTTCACTGGTGTTGCTACAACGGTAAGTGTTGCTGTCCTTCATATAAAATTAAACCGGTCTTGGCCACCTCTTGGCTTAACACACCCCACGAACCCGAAGCTAGAACAGCCTTAGTTACGTGGTGGCAACGACATGCGCAACCGCAATATATTCTATAAATTGCAGATCACGTTTGTCATGTTTAGAGTACTTATGCCCTATGAAAGATTAGCCGCACGACTTTGCAGCATGTACCATCGTTTATTCGCCAAGCATCAACTTCTAAAAGGAAACAACCACCTCGGGTTTCAGAGAACAAAAACACCACTAAGCAATGTGAACTCACCATCACAAATCCCATCGCTCTCTTGTAAAAATACGGATTCCTGCTCATCAGCACAAAATCCGGTGTCTGAGACATTCATCAAGTTGTCAATGTCATTTTCTTCGTCACTTTCGATGACATCAAGAAGAGAAAATATCTCATTACTTGATGTCCCTTCTCTGATTTCAACATATTTTTTATGTTTGTTAAACATATTTCAAATCAGCAACCCTGTACGTCTGTTTTCAAATTACACTGACAACACTACAAATTGGTAAATCAGTGTACAAAACATGTAACCCATTGTTGTGTGATCAAAACATATGATGAGCAGGCCAAGTTATTTTGTTAAGCTTTCACATCCTGGCACCAATTCCTAAGCTTTGTTTGACAATGAAATTAAACAAATTTAATTGACATTGAACGATAAAGTTGAATTTTAATGGGAAATATCTATGAGTAACTAAGATAACACACTTGAAAGCAGGCCTATTCATTTGGTAAAACCCCAAAATTTTTTACCATTCCGTACCATAGGGTCACCTGAGACCCAAAAAACTTTACTTTGAATTGTAACCCCCAAAGAACCCACACCGTAATGGGACCAATTCTAAAGATCAGAGATATAGATAAAAATGTATTTCTTACACCAGGCGAGGTATAAAATTATGTTCAAGGACATAGGAAATGCATTAAAATATGACCAATATAAATACCGAAAAATGACTCATATTAATTAACGAAATTATAGGGATTAAATTAAATTTTTTAAAATTTTTTACCACCACAATAATTTTCAACAAGATAGGTTGATGAGTGTTGATGATAAATATTAAAGATTTTAAAGCCGTTAAAAGACATTGGGTCACCAGTGCCCTCTGGTAATCAAAGGAACAAACTGCTAAATCTTAGAAAGAAATAGAAGCACACACATTTTACAGTCTGACATACCAAGAAAAACATCACTAAAACACACTAAAATAGTGTTCTTTTCAAAACTGACATTTCAAATCCTCTCATCTCGAAATACTGTTTCTTTGATGGCTTGCTAAAAACTATATTATGTCTCTGTCGGTACTCGCAAATTTTTATTCACTGCCATAATTTTCTCACTTGAAGGTAATCGTTGTCGTCTCATTTTAAAAATAACAACACCATCCGTATTACCAGATTATCCTTACTAACTTCTGTACTTTAGTTAAAGACAGACGATGTTAACCACGCTGTCCATAGGTTTCATGTTTTGTCTATCGTAGTTGAATGACCAGTGAAAACAGACATTTGCAAAAAAATATCCCACATGCTAGACATAACAAATGTTGTGGTGAGTCACTTCAGCACCGACGAGTTGAGGCTAAACGCCAATAAGGGCACTGTTTCTGTAACAATGATTTTGTTTAATGGCGGATTCAACAATTGATTATATGAGGGAACCAATTTTAAATGAGCCGATTTCAACCAACTACTTTCTGGATTGAACGTGTTTTACTCAGCCATGCTGTACTCTCAAAGTCGCCCTCGTACACATTGTCATCGTCGTTATTGAACACTGTAAAACCATCCAAACAACCTAGTCAGGCCTTCTTTAGGCAGCGTAATAAAATGAACTGGGGTTTTTAGTACATTTCCGTGGCTGAATGCCCTTAGATCCGTCGCTAGTCTTATTTCAGGTCTATCCTGGACTGATGACAAAGCCAAAAGTCTGGTCAAGTTACCAGAACGTGGAAAGAGAGCCTTCCTAAAGACGTTACAAACAACTTTAACCCTGCCAACACGTAAAGTAGTAGATTAATCGTTTATAAATCTAATTAACGTAACAATTCAGTTCCTGTAAGTAGCAAAAATTACAATTTTTACAAAGTTTGGAGGATTTTAAGGGTTTACTTGAAAGGAAGGACAAATTGAATCTTCGGATAATTTTAAGCATTTATAAATGATTCCCAAGAAGAAGGATTAGGAGGATGATAAGAAGGATTAGAAGGATGATAAGGAGGACTAGGAGGATGATAAGGAGTACTCGTAAGATGATAAGGAGATCTAGGAGGATGATAAGGAGAACTAGGAGGATGATAAGGAGGACTAGAAGGATGGTAAGGAGAACTAGGAGGATGATAAGAAGGATTAGGATGATGATAAGGAGAGCTAGAAGGATGATAAGAAGGATTAGGAGGATGATAAGAAGGATTAGAAGGATGATAAGGAGGACTAGGAGGATGATAAGGAGTACTCGTAAGATGATAAGGAGAACTAGGAGGATGATAAGAAGGATTAGGAGGATGATAAGGAAAACTAGGAGGATGATAAGGAGAACTAGGAGGATGAGAAGGAGAACTAGGAGCTTGATAAGGAGGACTAGGAGGATGAGAAGGAGGACTAGGAGGATGATAAGGAGTACTCGTAAGATGATAAGGAGAACTAGGAGGATGATAAGGAGAACTAGGAGGATGATAAGAAGGATTAGGAGGATGATAAGGAGAACTAGGAGGATGATAAGGAGAACTAGGAGGATGAGAAGGAGAACTAGGAGGATGATAAGGAGGAGTAGGAGGATGATAAGGAGGACTAGGAGGATGATAAGGAGGACTGGGAGGACGATAAGGAGAACTAGGAGGATGATAAGGAGAACTAGGAGGATGATAAGGAGAACTAGGTGGATAATAAGAAGGACTAGGAGGATGATAAGGAGAACTAGGAGGATAATAAGACGGATTAGGATGATGATAAGGAGAGCTAGGAGGATGATAAGAATGATTAGGAGGATGATAAGAAGGATTAGAAGGATGATAAGGAGGACTAGGAGGATGATAAGGAGGACTCGTAAGTTGATAAGAAGGATTAGGAGGATGATAAGGAGAACTAGGAGGATGATAAGAAGGATTAGGAGGATGATAAGGAGAACTAGGAGGATGATAATAAAGTTCAGATTTTGTCCGAAAATTGTAGCGTCAAAGTTAGGGTTAAGCATTTGGCAACCTCTAAATCATGTATTTGAATCAAATAAACTGCTGCAATAAATGTGATGGGTCGCTCTAAGTAACATTTAGAGCTCACATTGATAAGGCACTTAAAACCAGGCTAGCAGCTTCAATAAAGTTCAGATCTTTTGCGAATCTCGTAGCGTCAAAATTATGGTTAAACATTTGGCAACCTCTATGTCAAGTATGTTATATCAAAAAATCTGCTGCAATAGATGAGATGGGTCGCTCTAAGTAACATTTGGAGCTGACGATGATAAGACACTTAAAACCAGGCTAGCAGCTTCAATAACGTTCAGATTTTGTGCGAAAATCATAGCGACAAAGTTAGGGTTAAGCATTTGGCAGCCTCTAAATCATGTATGTTAATCAAATAAACTGCTGCAATGGATGTGTTGGGTCGCTCTAAGTAACATTTGGAGCTGACAATGATAAGACACTTAAAACCAGGCTAGCAGCTTCAATAACGTTCAGATTTTGTATGATTATCATAGCGACAAAGTTAGGGTTAAGCATTTGGCAACCTCTAAATCATAAATTTTAATCAAATAAACTGCTGCAATAGATGTGCTGGATCCTTCATAGTAACATTTGGAGATCACACTGATAAGGGTCTTAAAACCAGGCTAGCAGCTTCAATAAAGTTCAGATTTTCTCCAAAAATCGTAGCCTCAAAGTTAGGGTTAAGCATTTGGCAACCTCTAAATCATGTATGTTAATCAAGTAAACTGCTGCAATAGATATGATGGATCCCTGTAAGTAACATTTGCAGCTCACATTGGTAAGGCACTTAAAACCTGGCTAGCAGCTTCAATGAAATACAAATCTTGTCCGAAAATCGTAGCCTCAAAGTTAGGGTTAATCATTTGGCAACCTCTAAATGATGTATGTTAATCAAATAAACATATCAGACACTTGCGATTGAAGGACACGACTATTTAATAATCTCCCAGAAGGCAAGGAGAAAAGTTGGAATAAGCTCACTACTACTTAATTCCTAGGGAGTCAATAATCAGCAGTTCATCATCATCATCATCATCATCATCATCATCATCATAATCACTATCGTGCTCCGTTTTATGCCCGTTTTCCCTTTTTTGTTGTTTTCACTTATCAATTATATGGAAGCTGTCTTAAACACACGAAACATTATAATGGAGCGGCCTGCCCCCCCCCCCTCCTGGTGTCGACGACCCTGTCTGATAAACCTTAAAGGCTGTTGAAGTGTCCCACTAAGGGTTATCTCGTCCCCTTTCATCAGTTTCTAAATACGTCGTCCAGCACAGGCCAGTAACCTCGGGAGGACAACAGGGGGGTACTTCCCTATATATATCGTCAACCCCCAAAATTCTCTTGTCAAGATTTAAAAGTAATAGGCTTTCCTCAAGCAGTTGTAACCCACCCTCAAATTAGAATAGCCCCCTTTATGCTCTCAAAAGCCCCTCCAAAATTCTAACCCCGGCTACGAAACTCGTTCCGCACGTATTGATTTTAAGGAGATTCGGAATGGTCAAGCCTTTAACATATTTGGAACAAAGGCTTTAAAAGTTCTTGATGTGTCCTTACTGCTACATGATACAAATCCCTTTTGAAAAGAACACTAGAGAAATAGAGAGTACGTCACCACAGGGGCCGGAGACCGTATCTGAGAGCCACGCTTTGGCGGCGTGTGCTCTGCCAACTGAGCTAGGTGACCCCTGATGTTAGAAAACTCTATTCCACGATGATAAATCGCTTTATGCTCCTTCTATTCTAGTTCCGAAATACAGTATCTTGATCAAATGTCGAAAAATCAAAGTCATTAAAATGTAGCAAAGAAACTAAACTTCTAGGATGACATACAGACACCATTTCCATCCACTTCCTCAAACACGATTTCCTTTCCAACGTGAATAGTTTTAGTAAATGAGCGGAAGTGTTGTGGACTTCATCGTAAGCATATCGTAGACACAAATTCTGTATATTAGAAATACTGTATCTATAAAAGCTTGAAGTTTGATATATAGCTAGGATGTAAGCAAGAAGGACAGAAGCTATGCCATTTAAATATTATTTGATTATGTCCTTAAAGTTTCTGCCAATAAGATAGGAAAGGCTTAACTGAAAAGTTGAGGTGACACTGAAGCTAAAGGAAAGATAGGCAAAGTCAGGTGACACATGAGAGGTAGCCTTTGTCTTACACTGAAGTTTATTCCGTACCAATTAGCAGACCAAGCGATAAATAACAGTGAAAGATTTCCAGGGGTAATCTCTTGGCGTCTCTCAACAACTGTCCTCCCTTCCTCTAGATGTTTTTCGAAAGCGGCCTGCTATTTTTGGGCTAGATTATTCCTCTCATTTTCTGTCCTTGTATTTTATGACCGCTTTAAAAACTTTCCTTCTACCATTCTGAATGCACAGTCCATCCATACCAATCTTTACTTTTAAAGAAATTCCCATTTTAACTCTCTTTCTTATTTTAAGACTTTTAAGACTGTGTATGATGTAGTCAGGGTTATCCGCACGTAATTACCGTGGAAGTGTGCTACTTTTTTGTAATCTGTTTCTCTTAGCTGCCATCTTTCAGAAGCGTACAGTAATATTGACAAAATAGTTTTCTCATATATGTTCATTCTGCTTGTTGTCTTTTGCACTTCCGAAGATTTTTTATTTTTACAAAGGCTTTGCTAAAATTTCATATTCTTATGCTGATTTCTTCTGAGCGTACGTCTTCCTTTCTTATGATGCTTTCTAACTATTGGACATTTTCTGCTTCATCGATCCCATTTTCATTAATTGGGGATTCCTGCCATGCTCTCTGTACTCTTCCCAGCTTTCAACACTTAGGACTTTGCAGACGTCATTGCGGCATGAAAACTGAAAACAAGGAAGAAAGAGATACAGGTCAGAGTAGGAGTTAGAGGAGGAGTTCAGTTTGCGTCATTATGATGTAAAATTCCTAAAAAGTGCATCTAAAAGTTAACAGATATGTTTACTGTTGCTAAATAAACTCAAACTATTAGTAGAACATGCGTCATCTAAACAACGGGGAACTGTTTCATAATCAGGAAAGTATTTTAAAACAATGTAAAGCATTACGCTTGTAAAACTCAAATTTTTTTTACCATGACTACAACGTTACATTCAACTGTGCAATCTTTTGTACTGCTATCTAGAATAATCTCGTCTGTTGCTATTTTTGATTTGAACACCCGTTAATTGTTTTATCAATGTCATTGTAAGTCTTACCACACTCCTTGGTTGGGTGCCACATACCTTTAGTGATAAAATTTTGTATTTTTTACATATTGGCATGGTTTTGTTTCTTGTAATTTTTTTATACTAACAACTTACGATTATCATGACTCACATTAAATGAGTGCGAGGCTGGCGATGTTGGCCGCACGAATGTGAGGCTAATTGACCGAATTAAGCACCACGTACTATCTTTGATTCGCAAAACATCAACTCCTAACTGAAAACAACCACCTCGGGTTTCAAAGACCAAAAACACCACTCAGCAATGTGACCATAGGACAGCACTTGCTTGAGAACCCAGACTGTACAAAAGTGTACATGGACGCTTGCTTCCGTATCACAAGAAAGGCCAGGTCTGCATTTCACTTCACCGTTCTGGAGTCAATTCACTTAAAAGCAAGAAAAACTTTGCTACACGTTTTTTTAATAAGCTGCTCCATTTTCGGGGTCAGGCCTCGAGTTGCTTGGCAATTTTTTAAAATCAGGCATGGAGTTGCTTAAGTAGTTGCTTAGGTATCACTACAGGTTATCGTCGAATTTCGTTGTGTTGTAAATGATGAAATACTGAAAGTTGACGGTTAAGTTCAACAGTAGCAATCTAACTGTCAGGATGTCTTAATTCAACGTTAGTACTTCGCCGAGTAACAAATTAAACCTCGCAAATACATTTATAGACCAACAGTGATATCTTAATAATCAGTTTAGAATTAGAGAATGGCATCATGGGATGCCCATCAATCACGTGTTAGTCCAACATACCGCGATAGTGTCCTGGCTACGAGTTCTGATAAGGACATTCTTTATTTCTTTTGTAGAAGTGTTTTGATATTTCATGATATACTCTCTTCCGAACATGCAAAAAAATTTATCGATGATTTTATGATGCTCGTCTTCGCTGGGGTTACTGTTGTCAATGACTTTATACGAGGGTATTAACTAATTGCAAAAGAAGGAGTTTTTATATAACTGTAAGAAGGACGTAGCGTTAGTTTGTTATTTTTCTGTAATAAATGTGTTTCTAGGACCGAAACATGAGGCTAGTCACAGTATTTATGTCTATTGTACGTAACTACTATGTAGCTTGCATTGTTGACACTGTGGCCAAATTATAGGGTTGAATCGAACATGAAGATGTCTCTCGAGTTTTCCCAAGGTAGAGGAAACCAAGATAGGATTCTTCTGAGAGAAAAATAGTACAATAAAGTCATGTCTTTAATTGTGTTCAGTACTTAGTTTTTAATCTTTGAAGAACGTCGTTTGATATGATTTCGTAGTTACAAGCTAAATTATACGGCTAGACAACTTATATCTGATCCAATAAATCTAGAGATTCGCCATTTACGCGAATCTGATAATGGTGTATTCTTTTGTAAGGAAGTATTACTTTCTTGTTGGTATTTTTAATCCTGAAGTTGAGATTAAACTGTAAATTCTATGACATCTATTCTTGTTAGAAAAACGTTTCGATTAAAGCGGGAAAGATAGGCGATAGCTGCACAGATGATGAGTCGATTGAAGATAAAGTCAGAGATTCTGCTTACTATTACAACCTTGTATTAACTACCTATCTTATCAAGAAGGCTTGTTTCATAATGTGGCATGCAAAGTTGTTTGAGGATCCAAAACCCGATAGCCTTACTTCATAGTACGGTTTCTATAAATCCTAGAGACTTAATAATACCTTTCTTTTCATTCTCTCGTTAGCTGGTCCGTCTACTAGAGGCACTGGAGTCGACAATGGTACATGACGTCATCCGCCGCTTGTCGCGAGAGCAGACTCTTGTGATCGCCGAACGAAGCAGAGAAGACGCTACGCTACCGACGGATTTGTGGAAGAAACCGGTACCGATCTCGCTGAGAATTATTTTGTTTAACGTGAACTTTAAAAATGGTTCAATTATGCAAATCGAGTTCCCTCCCGTCCACAATTTTACTCAAAATTTCAAAATCTCTGTGGCTTTAAGCCCGGTGGAAACTAGAAAAACATCTGAGCCAACATTTGTTTAGTCGGATATTTTTTTAGTTTCCTCCACCATCCCAACAATCTTCTTCAGTTTTGGCAGTGCACAAAACTCGTGTTGGGTTGTGTTTTATCATGTTGGCGATGTTGGACCTTGTTGGATCGTGTCTTTGATTTGAATCAAAACCATGGTCCAACAAATCATGACTGGATGACATCGTCGAGCAGTTTTGCCACCCAACAGATGTCGGTTACATGGCAAAACTGATGTGTCAACAAACAGAAAACAAACAAGTTCCAGTTATTGCACGATGCAACACCTTTCTTGATTAATTTTCCTATGTGAAAGCCTCTGGAAAGGAGATGGTGACGGAGTGGCACGTCTAAACCCACAAATTGGCATCATTTCTGAATTTTCTCTTTGATTTCGTTGTTTTGGGAATTGAAAGCAACAAATGGTAGAAAGTTTTGAAGCAAGGAGCTAGGAGTCTTTCTGACGGCGAATAGGCTTGTAATAGCAGGACCAATGAAGTGCAGAACCTTTCAAGTGATGAAATGTTTTAATGGGAGAACTCTAAATTAGTGTTCTCTTTCTATTTACATTATTGGTTGGAAGCGGTGATTTGAACTTTTGGATTTGAATTTGAATTGAAATTTATGCCAAGAAATTTCTTCCAGGTGGGGGTTGGCCTTTAGAGTTCCAGGTGGGGGTTGTCTTTGTAGGTGGGGGTTGATTTTTCTAGGTGGGGGTTCAGACCCCCATGCAAACTATGGTTTGATGGCCAAATTTTAAATTCTTGTTTAGTTGTTGGTCTCTACATGCTGTGTCTGTCATAGATTGATGAGGGTTTTAATTGGGAGTTACGTCAATGATGCCTTTTGATGATTGTTTTTGTACCATGCAGCTAGAATCTGCATCTTATCGATTGCATAACTCTTATAGTTTCATGGCATTGGTTTGTTGTTGTTTTTGTTTTTGCTTCTTTTTGTTGTTTTTGATTTTTCTTTTTTTTCCTTTTTCCCCTTTAATATGCATATACACGTGTGCTTACATATATTTACTTATATTTGTTGAGGGAAATGAAGAGCCAATGTAATAAACTCCTGAGTATTATTGCTGTTATTATTTTTATTATTATTTTTATTGTTATCATTGTTTGGTTATTATGATTAAACTAAGACATTACCTTTTTTTAAAACTAGTATTGACGTTTAGTCTTTGGTTAACCCGACATCAATCTTGTTTGTATTGTTGTTATTGTTATTATTGTTGACATTGCACCAGTTTTCTTGTGATGATTAACGCATCCTCTACAACAGTAATTTGAAAAGGAGAGTGTGCTTTAGCTAATACCCAGAATATATATTTTTTGGTAATTGTCAGCACATGTTGGGTTTTCAAGCAAATATTGCTCTGTTGTTGACTCAGTGAAATTTTTAAAACGTTGCTGTGTTTATGCATGAAGGCTGGTTAGTGTGTTGGGAGGCTGGTTAGTATGTTGGGGGGTGTGGGGGGGGGGGGGGGGGGGGGGAGCGGGGAAGTTTGAAGTTATACTTTCATTGCTTTTATCCAGATGATGATGTATTGGAGACACAGAAAGCTTAGTAAATTTGCTTTCTGTTTTTAATGTTAGAGCTTCTTCCAAAATGTTTTCTACTTCCATTTCGTCCCCTTCATAACAAATGGCAATTCCAGCTTGAAAGACTTATTACCTTCTGACCCTCTCTCGCTTGACCTGCGTTGTCTTGACCACGGCGAAGTCTCAACAACTTTAAACGTTCCAGTCGAACTCGTAGCCGGAACGAGGTTTTCCCTTCGAGTTTCGGTTCCTATTTGGAGCAACATGTAAACATCTTGAACATTTACCAGAGACAGCTGAAATATCGTTATTGCACGGGGCAAAATGCAGGAACTTTATATAAAAGGTAAGTTCAGGATATTACACTATAAGAAATGTTGTCTATGGTCCTATCAAAGTGGAGTCCCGAACACCACAAACTGAAGACTCGGATTAAGGAGGCTAAGCAGCAAACGGCATGCCAACTGTTGAGCATGAGAACGTCGATGGCGATTACAATATACCGGTAGGCATCGACTAGTGAAGTAAAAAGGTGATGTTATTAGCTAAAGAAACATCAAAACTGAGCTTGACTTACACAGGTAGATTTTACTTAGATCTGGCCCTGAGAAGTTACTATTTCCCGCGTTACGAGTTTCTGTCACCAACTTCTTCACAGCATGACGTGCCCGTAAAATTGATAGGTTACAGTTCTGACCTAACAATATAGGTTTTAGTTGTTCAGTGACCCTAACAGTAATTGCATTAAAATAAATGCTGCTCCCGAAGCGCTGTGGGCATCAATTTGTTAGCTTCGTTACTGTTGGGTGTAGATATGTACCTTAACGTCCGCATGTAGTACGTCGGAACCCTAGTACAGTGCACTCAGTTCAGATATTTTGAGAAACGATTTAGAGCTCTCAACCTATTTCTTAAACATAGATAATGAATAGGAAGAAATTAAAGTATGTTTGTTTGATTTTTAAAAAGATAATCAGTTTATAACACTCATTTCCCAATATGTGTTTTGAATAGTCATAAATACTTCATTAATCTTTAACATTATCTTAAGTATCTAAACAGCCTTCAATTGTGGTTTTGTATAAAACAGTTAATGAGAGCACTCTATAGTTTTGTTTACTTTCTTGAAAATGTAAATATGTCTAACAGCTTTAACTGTTGATTTGAAGTAGCATAGGGTTGCCAATTTCTAGAACATGGGATTTTGGTTCCCTCTCCATCAGTCATGTAGTTATTACCTTTCAACTGCAGTTTCCTTCCAATGCGATCATAAATAGCGATAATGTAACCACATAATACAGAGAATGCAGAAGGGGCACTAGACGCTTCTGTTGTTAATAAGGTTTGTTTGTGCCTGAGCAAAGAACAAAGTCTGCAAACGAGACTGGCGGTGTTAGTAATTCACATGTTGTGTAGAAATTACTGTATACATCCGCTAACTCGAATGTTACGTAATTAGATTTTCCTATTTCGAAAGAAAACATTTCTCCCTATCTTGCCTTTTCGGATTAGCGGGTGTATACAGTAGATGAAAATTCATTGTCCAAGCAGTTAGTATAAATTTTCAAGTTTTCATACATACGTTAGTAGTCTCATAAGCTCCAAAATTTGTCCGAGAAAATTTATTGCTTTTCTTTGAACTGTAGTGATGACACAGAGGCAAATTCTCGACTGTATTTTCATCGATTTCAATATTGGCATGTATGACCTCGCCAGAGATTAAACAAGAGATATATCCGTTGGCTGGAATTGAATATAAGCCCCGTAATGAGTACAGAAATATGTTAGCATAGAACATGTTAACATCAGGGGACATGTACCTTACTTGATAGAGTACGCGATGCGAAAGGTGGGTATAATTTCAATCTATCGCAACTTATATAAGTATTACGATCTTCTTGATTTGCAGGGAAGTCCATCGATAACTAGACAATGACCAGAAGTGATTACCTGGACTATATCTTTACTCAGAGTTTCATTAACATGCTCACTCATCTTCATTACGGAGAATCCATACATTTTGGATTCTTCGTAATGAAAATCCATAGTTCCCTTTCGGTAGGCCTATAGGCGTCCTCTAGCAATAGGGCCTACTGGTTTGCCTCCATACAACCATACTCCATGGATGGTAGAGTACAGTCAGATATGACTATCTACTCTAAACGTTCACGTTGCGATCACTACGCGACAATCTGCGGCCGTAATTGATCAGTTAAAACACTTAGATAGAGGACTGGGTCGCTAAGGCATGTAGACTATCTGCGACTACATAAAAGTTAACAAAAACCATCTTTATGGCGGTCTTTTCTATAAAAGCTTAAAAGATGCCCCCTTCCCTATCCAACTCTCACGAACTCTTTCTATTCGTCTCTTACAAACAAAGCCGATTGCTTTTGATTTGTACAGCATGCATTTAATGCGTAACTCTACAAATCATGTTCCCTCTTCTGCTTTTATATTTCCGGTGACTTCAAACCTATATGAAAGTGCACAGATCGGATGTAGAAGGGAATTTCCCCTAAGTGATGAGTCATAGAAATTTCCTGAAATAACGTTTGACGTGACAATGGGAGGTTGATAAAACGGGCAAGCCCGAGCAGTGTCAAAGTAAAGAAATATTTGGCCCAAGCCTTGCTCCAACTCAGAAAACCTCAGTTTGAGAAAAACATTTCACCTTTTTGACCAGAAGTAATGGGCCTGATGTAAGTCCACGTACAAATAACTAGAACCAGAGCCTGGATATTACGTCTTAAATCTACTTACATATGGCAAGGTACAACGCTCAGACGAAGGTAGTCAAACATAGACGTGCAGGTAAATTCCCTTACAGAAATAGTCTTGACCTTTTATCTCTATAAAATATTGATTCAATTAACTGATTTTTGAAAGGCTAGTATGGATGTTCTGGTAATAGTAAATAATGGAACATTTGATATTGATCTTTCGCACCTTTGCCATTAGAAAGAGTGAATATTTCCTTCTTGATACGTTTTTTTATAAGCAACTCCATTTCCTGAGTCAGGCCTCGAGTTGCCTAGCAATTTTCCAAAATCAAGCTTGGAGTTGCTTAAGTAGTTGCTTAGGTATCACTGCAGGTTATCTTCAAATTTCGTTGTGTTGTCGATTGACAAATGCAGCCCCTGGCAGTTGTGTAGTTAACACCTTCATGCCACTTACTGTGGTATAGGGAGGCTGGAATGCCGCTTTTTAGGCGTTTCAAAAACTGTCCCTCTTGAATATGAGGCTCCAGTTGCTTAGCTTGTTGCTTAAATTTTGGACGAAATCGAGGCCTCACACCTAAGCAACTGAATTGCTTATATAAAAAAACGTGTAAAAAACTCGAGCATTTTTTTATTTTCCACTGGCGTCCGAGAACTTCTGTTTCAAACCTCTACTACCTTTTCAACAGCCACTTGCAGCAGCTGACGCGTAGCAGTAATTATAGGGCGTCCAGTTTTAGCCGATTCTATAAAACCTTCCACGAACAAAGCATGCGGCACGTGGCAATGACAACATAATTACGAATATAATGACGCAGATCATAACTTCTGCTACGGTTCAGAACTAAATTGTCTGATAGATATTTAAACTTCATTACATCATCGTCATGATGTGTCTATGAGCATCATTTGTAACTTAAATGTTGTTTATCAACTAAGGGGCATCCGCTAAATGCTTATCTAGTTTTCTTTAAAATGAAATAGTTATGGGTTTCCTGGAGTCGGTTTCTGTGTTTAATTAGCCTAGGGAATTTCAAGTAATTGTCCTTAAGTAAGGTTGATCACCGGTCTTAGTGCTTGAAATGTATGCCAAGCTTAGTGAACAGAAGGCAAATAAACGGTATTTAAATTGTGTTGTTTCATGCTGAAATTTGGAAATGTTGAGATAAAGTACTAAGAACTCGCGGAATATTATTTTCTTTCTCTTTTATCATCTTTGCTTCCAGTCGATGCTAATTTTCCATAGGCAGATCATTTTGATTTCAAGTGCCCTTCTTGTCTTATTTTCATGAAACATCTAAGTTCCGAAGTAGGTAAGAAGGAATATGATTTTTCACGAAAAGGGCAATAATTTATACCAATTTTTATTTAGTTTTTATTATTCCGTCATTTATAGGGCTCTGGTACGTATAAGTGTATTGATGTGAATTACTATTGCCAGGATTTCTGCACATCTATGTACATCAATGAAATAGCAAGAGAGCAATGATCAGTCTTAGGTGATGCGTTACGATATCAATCAGCATATCAGCACTGCACTGCACTCAGCACTTGATGTTGATAGGGTAAATTGGAAACTCTTCTCCCCATCCCCTCCACCCTCCTTCTAAAGAAAACAGATATAGAAAACCAAAGCACAATTTAATCATTTAAAAGAAATATTCAACGGAACCTTATATGGCAAGGTAAAATTCTGCAAAATATTCTCGAGTTGTAAAAATACACTCTTTTCCAGTAAAGAAGTAAAGGAAAAAAAGAGCGTTCCAATCTGGAAAGAGTTTAATGTAAACAAATTGCAGTTCAATATTGTAACCGTGGTACTGTATACAAGGAGGGTGTAAGGAGGGTGTAATAAATAACTAAATATTTGGTTTGATACCGTGATATGGGCGTGTATTCTGGGAGACGAAATGTACAATAGGTAGAAAGAACAATGCTAATGCCGCATGTATTGATAACATTTTCACTAAGGCTATTGATGTATATAAGATCATTGTTTTTTCCTTTAGTTACTACCCAGCACTAAAAACTCTGCCGCGTGCCTGTACTTACTCCTGTTGCTCATTCAAAATTACTTTCTGAATTTGAATTGAACCTGGAGGCGTATTTCCTGAGCTGTATCCAATGGGGTGGGAGACATTTTGGGGCCAAATCCCCAATCATTCTGGACCCCTAGTAAAATATCGCCAAAGTACTTTTCGATCATTAGTAAATATCTAATGATGTCAGTTATTGTAAACAATATTTCAATATCAATACTCTCTTACATTATAGAAAGTTATCCACATTATTAGTAAATAGTAATCAGTTAACATTTTAATTTCATCCAATTGATTAATCGCCCATCCCCTATACACAACCCACCCCCATACTGATAGTTGTTGCTTTTTTAAAGACCTGGTATTCCCCTATTTAATACTTCTTTCATGTGAAAACTTCAGCTGTGGAATGCAATGTGTTCGTGATGCATGACGAAGATGCACGAAAACACCCAAAATACGCAAACTTAGGAAATCTGCTTGACAAACGGCCACCTGGGCAAGGCCCAACGGAGGTAATAAAAAATAGTAAGTTATCTTAAAATGCGTATGTTCATTTTCGATACCATTTTCATATGCTATATATCACATAAACATTGAAGTACCTGGTTTGAGAATCCACATTCATACTATTTCCTTACCACTGAATGATTGATTAATGTATACCTGTCAACGTTTTACTAACAGGGACAATAATAAGGCTACCATACTAAAAAAAGTATCGAGGACGCTTTATGGAAATTTCTTTTGACAGGTACCTATGACCTGTTAAAGCCAAATGAAAGTTGATTTCTTGAGCATAAAAATTAAGAATAGTGAACAGCCATGGAGAAAGATAGAATAAGGGTAGGTAGAGTGGAGACAGGGCACTTGGTATTTGCAGAGGTCTCTCTCCACAGCAGAAGAAATAACGTGGACTCTTCAACGGTTGCTGCAGGCGATATTTATTATGATGCAATTTCAGATTCTTTGAGGTATTCCAGTCAGTTGTACGACATAATTGGTTCCAAAAGTCATTTAGTGGTTTTGCTTACCCTGATGTGATTGCCATAAAATTTCAACAAGACATGAAATGTTTAGGATACATATCTTGGAACCATAGTCAGGAATGGAATTGAAATTATTGCCATGTATTAGCATATGAATATAGACTGGCGCTCATGGTGTGGGATCATACGAGGTTTGCCAACAAAGGCATAAACGGGTTGGAAACTCTAGGCACTTTGGGATTTTTTGACGCCCACCAATATCCTTATGGTTAGTAAACTACACGTTTTTTCTCATATAAGCAACTCAGTTGCTCAGGTGTGAGGCCTCGATTTGGTCCAAAATCTAAGCAACAAGCTAAGCAACTCGAGGACTCAAATTCCGGTGGGGCAATTTTTAAAACGCCTGAAAAACAAATCAAGAAACGTCTTCCATTAAGAATTGATTACAAACTGTTGATATATAACAAATATCACACTATTGATAATGTTTCAAACAAAGAGATCAAACATCCAACTGTCATTTGGTATTTCATCGTTTACAAAACAACAAAATTCGACGATAACCTGTAGTGATACCTAAGCAACTACTCATGCAACTCCAGGCCTGATTTTGGAAAATTTTTAAGGAACTCGAGGCCTGACCCCGAAAATGGAGTTGCTTATAACAAAAACAACGTGTATTTGTTGTGCAAAGATAAGTGATTTTGCACTAGATCTAGAGAACAGTTGGCCATTAGCAAGAGTGACCTTACCTCCCGGAAAAATTGCCCGCAGACACCTATCTGCTTGCCCTTTGTTTCCTGAGAAATTTTTGAACCACAACAATTTAACCCCCCTCCCCTCTGCCTTTGTTAATAAATTGTCGATATTGTCTCAACCTGTAAAACTTACCGTCTATGTAATTATTAGGAATTTTTGGGATTAAAAGTAAGCGAATTTGATACTTCAGGTCGTAACGTACAATCACAGAAATTGATGGTTGAAGTTGTAAGATACAATCGCAGAAATTGATAGTTAAAGGCCAAGATACAATCACAGAAATTTTAACTTCAGGTCGTAAGAGAGAGGCAAAAGCGGTATCGCGTAGGACTTGTGATCCGATTTGTCCCTAAGATCAAATTTTTGATAGATCCATATCTTATAAGAAAAACTGAGATTTTAGTAGTGACGGTAGTTCTACGTTTTATAAATATTTTCAAGCCTTTCCAACCGGCGCATTTTCATGCATGCATTCACTGTAATCACTCTTGCAATAATTTAGTAACGTCAGCGGGTTAGGACTATTAATGAAACATAAGAATTCCTCGTTCCACTATTCGAGATCTGGCCACTGGGGAGAGGTGAGATCGAGACAGAAATAAATGACAAGAAGAGATGCAGAATAAACGGAACCTGTGCTAAATCGACCACAATATAACACTTGAAGGACTGCTGCAAACTCTGTGGAAGTAAACGTGCATGATAAAAGATACGAAGGGGGAAAAAGAACGATATTGCAGGACACTTCACGCAGAAAGAAGCAAATAGTGCAAAAAGCACTAGATAATGAGGAACAGAGACAACTGATATGTTCAGGAACTGGCTACGGGTAAACCACCGAGAAGAACGGAAGAAGTTACGACTTAACTTTAAGGTTCTTACTTGATAACGTGGTAACAAGGGCAAGAACAAAGAGAACATAGTTGACGCTTAGATATGATTAGGACTTGGACAATTATAATTATACGACAAACATTTTGAAATGTCACTTCAGAAATCGGGCATATATATATACATAGGAAAGGCCTTTTGAAGATTACTTGAGACTATAAGATGTTAACGCTTAAAAAGAAGATTCAGTGAGTACTAACAGTTAAAGAAGAAGAAGAAGAAGATGAAGAAGAAGGGGAAGAAGGAGAAGAAGCAAAGAAGATAAACGATCGGTTAAGGTTAAACGTTAAGAAATCCTCAGTTAGGACTTAGGAAAACTCTTAAAATTTTATAATCATACGTCAAGTCGTTAAAAAGTCTTGAGCCGAAATATATTCCCGCAGGCATACTAGCTCCGCCACCCCTGCCCCCATCAGATATATAAACTACTCAACCCCTGTATTCATTTCGCGGATGCAAATGACCTCCATATGTTTAGAGTTGACCGGTAGCAATACACAAATTTAAATAATTTTGATGTTTTCAGCCTTGAATGAACTGTTATTTATCTATTAAAAATAAAAAAATAAAATTCATCATTTTAAATTGTCTTAAACTATGATACTATGATCCAATAGTCCTCTACTCGCTTCCTTCGAGAATGGTGTTAATATGACAACGAAAAGAAAGTCAAAGCTTTAACTTCTAATTTGGGTCTAACTATCAGATTATAATACCGGGAGTAATGTTCCACTCCCCGCCTATTCATGTTTTTCATTGGCACTCAACCTTAATCGATTTGTATGTCAACATAGGCGTTATAGAGGGAACTGTTCCCCATTAACTATCAGCAAAACGGAATGACCTATCTTTTGTTCCCCTTTAGAACTAGCATGGTATTTCTTACACGGTACTCCAAACAGTCTTCCCGCATGCATACACCCACCCTCCCCTACCACCACCACTAATTTCTAGACAGATCTATGCCTTATGACTTATTAATTCTCTCAAAGCGAAATTTGATATATTCACTCGCACCATCAGAACAACAATTCATGGAACGCAGCCATAAACAGGTGATACACCAATAGCATAATTACAGTCTCTGCAAGATGAAAACAGAGTTACCTGCTTCAATCAAAGTTGTTTATAGATAGATATGTACTAGTATTGGTCACTGATAATGGTATTCTCCGACCATGTTTATACTCTCGAGAGCCAAATAATCGTACCCCCGTTTACTTTACACCATAGTATGATCTTTAAAGCGTGTCACCTGGTTGCAATTTTAAAAAGGTAAATTCGTGCAGGACTATTTTTCGCGCGGACTTGAATTCGCACGTTTTAAATTTGCCCACCAAAGCAACGATTACAGGAACTCAAGTCGTTGGTCATTTGCCTCGATAAATTTCTCGTTTCTGCAAGTTCTTATGGAACTACGGAGACCTTTCAGCCATGGTGAGGGATCCGAAGTATCGATAATCCCCAATACCCCAGGGAGGATTAGAGATCCCAATCACGCTCACGATATTCAAAGTAGACAACGAGTTTAAAAAAGATAAGAGGACTTTTAGGGAAAGCTTTATTTGGAAATCAAAATCCCGCAAACAGAAGGCCTTGTGAGCGATGAAGAAGACGATGATTTGTAAATTTACGGTGGGATTTATCAATATAGTACCTAGTCATATTTTCTATCACTCGTTAGTTATTCGACTGACCTTAAATGGCCGGTCAAGTAACCTTTGAACAATAATATTTGAACTCCTTGCCTTAATGTTCTTTGGCTTAACGCATAAAGCCGGTTTTACAATGTATTCTGTACCATTCTCACAATAAGCTGGAAATTTTACTGTTTGCATACGTACTATATGAATAGTCCCATGAAGACATGTAGAGTTAAAGGAGAGCAAAATTTTTGACTAATTCCTGGAAGAAAAAAAAAATTGTGATTTTGATGTTGGACCTTTTCGCGCAGACAAATAGTAGCGCAGGATTGATATTCCCTAGGTGCGAAAAATAGTATTGCGTGCATTTAAATACACTTAAGCTTTAAATCTACGTCTATAAACCAAATAGCAGATTTCTACTATTACGTATGATGCGTTGTAAAATACATCAAAATGTGTCGGTGACGAAAGGCAATGCTTTTATTTAAAGCAAAACCAGAGATAAAATCAACTAGGATCAACAAAATACTGCGGGCTATAATAACGTTCCGTTCAAAAATTATAACAATTTAAAAGTTGGCCTCAGATAATTTCCCCCAGCTTTTAACTTTGTCCGTCCGGGGATTTTTGTAGTCTGTGGTCCAACTATATAATTGAAGATTCATTATGTATTATTTATAGACAAATTTTTCTTCATTTAATCCCCCAAGTCTACCCACACCCTGGCTTTATCGTCTGGTAAATGCGTTCTTATATTGGCCCCTTGACTTTGTTTAACCATTCTGGTTACTTCTATCGAGCATAACTAGACATAACTACTCATCCCTACTTACTTCAACCAAACTACCACTTACCACATATCTACTCTAAACTATAAACATCGACCCCACGACGCTCTATTCTTGTCCCTTACTGCAACCACCGGTGTTTTATACCAGTCTCCCTAATAAGCAGAGGAGACTCTGCACCCACAAGTCTTTACCGCATACACCTAGTTATTAGTCTAGCTGTATCTTGTCCATTGACTTTTGCTTATCTACCTGCACAACCCATGTACATCCAGTAACTTGCACCACCGCTACCTACTGTACTTCCCCCTGTCTATCTGTACTTAGCCATTTGAGTACCAAGCTCGAGCTTCCTGTTCTTTTACCGACAGTTTTACGCAAAGGTAAACTTTGAAAACAACTCTATGGAAGTATTCTCGAATAGTGTCATAAATTTTGTCTTATCTCGGCATGTTACGGTGCCATATCTCTTATTACTTCTGTTATTTCTTAAAACTGGTGAACACTATATTTAACCTATGTTATAGCATAATCCTATTCTTTATTTCAAATGCTTTTCTACAGCTGAACCACTTCATTAATTGCTGTTAATTGGCAGTCCATAATTTGCGAGATATATTTAGAATGAAGAGCAAGAATAAAAAAATATGCTAAAGAGAAAATCTTGCAGCACAAAAGAATAGAGTGAAAGCTTAGAGGAAGAGTTGAAAGCGCACAGCAACTGCGCCAAAACAATAGAAACGACTCAATCATATTCTGCAAGGTTAGAATACATAAAAACAGAAGTAGATACCAAGGCATTACTACGTCAGTAGTTTTAGTTTGCGCACAGGCTAGGGCATGCAGGGCATCCAGGGTTGGTAACCCTGACAAATCTTAACATGTGTATCCAGGATTTGTGGCACAGTTTTCAAATAATATGACCCTGATAGCTACTCTTTGCCATACAACAACTCAACTTCGAATAACATCCTGGTGGTGCAGGAGCCTGGGAAGCAGTAACAGTCCTTGAGCCTTAACAGTCATTGGTCAACTGTTACTTTCATAAAAAATTACTTTCCATTGATATGATGAAGATATATACCCTTTTCTAATCACATAAACTGGAAACTTCCACCCCTCCCCTTTTTTATCCGAAGCACAAAGTGTACTCTTCCCAAAATGAACCCCCAAAACAACTACTTTTTCCTATCTATACCAAAAGCATCTTTCCCTTTACAAATATAGATGATACTTTTCCACAAGATAGTGTCATCTCCGCTTCGTACACCCTCCAGGTATCAGTTCTCCCCTACGCCGAGAGCAAATGGTAAGCTAGCGACTTTCCACCACCGAACCTTTCCACATCGGAAGCCTTTACACCTCCGAGACGTAGCTTCTGTCCTAAATAAGTTTTCAACTGGGTCAGAAAACTTTAAAAACTAGGGTTGTGGACCGAATCTCATGTGATAATTATCGGCCGAACAGCTGACTAGTGCTGCCAAGGAAGCCCTTTCCTTTTTTTTGCAAGAAATCTCATTCTCAAAATAAGGAAGGGCACTAAGAAATTTGGTTCTGCAAAGAAACACTTGAAGTTCCCTTGCTAAGCCTGACGCTAGTAATAAATTAGTACTCCTGTCCATTGATTCAGGAAGGTCAATGATGGACTGCTATCGACCTCTAGCATCCTATTATCCTTTCTCTGCCACAGCATACAGCAATTGAAACGTTCCACTTTCATTAGTCAATACTTCATTTGTGGTACGGATGGACACTATTCCACTATTATCAATGAGGACACTTTTGTCGCTAAACAACGAACCCCTCTCTAGATTCTAACTAACGTTTTGGATTCGAACTATCCCCTGCCAATTGAGAACCATGTAGAGGATCAGATCATCCCTTCATCTTCTGTTTTTGGTCTCCCTCTTGGTTTTCAGCTTTTGCGACGTGTCCGCTCTGTTGTCCGGATGGTCCACCTATTACCTTCCACATCGGCATTGGATTAGATGATGGTTGCAGTGAGATCAATAATTGCTGTTTGTTGGCGGATCCTGGTTTATGTCCTTCCGTCTCGTAGCACGATGCCCGGTTTTGAACTCTCCATGTTTCTCTGCGTTACCGCTAGAAATTCACTTTGACTCGATACCAGAACCAAAGTCTCACTGCAGTGCGTTGTCGCCACAGGTAGTATGCACTCATTTAAAACCATTTTCGGTTGCCATACTTGTTTTCCGGTTTTCATGAAGCAGTGTATGCAACTGCTATTCTTCTCTTTATCTCGGGTAGAAGATCTTTGTAAAATTCGCGGTGTCGCGGTTTCGCGTCTTTGTAAATTTCTTTCCAAGGTAGATGTAGTTTTAAAGTTCTTCACTGATCCTTCCACCCACAATGATTGGTGCTTTAGAGGTATACTGGTTCAACATTACTTTGGTCTTGCCAAGATGCACGTTAAAGCAAGCGATTTACTTTTGTAACGGGTGGACTTACCATGTTATTCTGTTCCTGCATGAAGTGTGCTAGCAGTATCATATCATCAGTAAAGATTTGATGCGAGAGGCGCATACTTGATTCTTTAATTATTGTATCTTGAGAACAAACTGTAAAGAATTTTGGCGAGATGTTGTCATAATCAACAAAGGTAAAGCACAGCGATATGTTCTAATTATTACAAAGGAAATCCAAGACATCACAACAAGCTGATTTGACCGAGGGGTCACAATCCACAGAAGGGGCTACAATCCACATAAGGGGTCATGCTGCTGCTGCGGGTCAGTTTTCAATGTGACCCCAAAACACTGTATTCCCACAGTACTATTGCAAAATTTGAGGTGTCACTTCTGATAGCAAGAAAACTGTTTTACTTCAGTTTGTGTGACACTAGCTAGTGAATATCAAACAAATATCCTAAAACTAACAGCTTGCTTAAAGTGTAGGGGAAATATTCCCATTCCAAACAGAAGTTTGAGATTAGCTTAGACCTTACATTAATAGGGTTAATAGGTAGAACACTATAATTACTGATGTATATTTGCCAAAAATCTATAAATGGCTTTACCCTGTGTTTTATTATGTATTTAATTTAGATGTCTACCAAAAGTAGCCATGCTAAATCTAAATTGTGATTTTTTTTGCCATTTCAGTTACTAGGAGTTTTGAATGTCCAACAGGCAAAAGGTGTGGAGGTTGTGAAAGATGCTATAAAGAAATTAAAGGTTAGTGGACAGAGTTTGAGATATACAGTATTCCATCATCAACCACCATTATCATGATCATGATGATGATGATGATGATGATGATGATGATCATCATCATCATCATCATCATCATCATCATCATCAACAACATCATCATCATCATCATCATCATTATCACCATCACCATCATGATTATCATCATGAATCCTCCTCCTCCTCCTCCTCCTCCTCCTCCTCATCATCATCATTATCATCACCATCACCATCATCATCATCATCGTCACCATCATCACCATCATCACCACCATCGTCACCATCATCATCATCATTATCACCATCACCATCATGATTATCATCATGAATCCTCCTCCTCCTCCTCCTCCTCCTCCTCATCATCATCATTATCATCACCATCACCATCATCATCATCATCGTCACCGGAGCATTTCACGTCAGAAATTCGTTGACGGGGGTTTACATCCATCTTGCTGATTGTGACACTTCAGTCTACAGACTCCAAAATCAATTATCACGCCCAGGATACAAGCCCCGTGCTTGCTTAAGAACCTGATCTCCCCTTGGTATCAAATAGCTGTCAAAATTTGCACCTGTCATCGTCATCATAGAATTTCCGCGTCAGAACAAAAGGGGCGAGAGCATTTCAAGTGATAGTCGGAAATCACTAGAGAAAACTCGTCGGAAAAAGCACATTTTTTCGTTACTTTCCGACGACTTTTGCTTTGGCATATGTCAATCAAATTTGCGTTCACATGCAAGAAAACCTGCCTCTATCATGCCAGATGCTTGTCTAGCGACGGATTTTACTCCTATGTGAACCTGGCTTAAAGATTTTTGACTGCCTCCAAGAATCATGTTGCAGTATTTCCTAGAGCGAGAATACGATGAGGTTGAGTGTTGAGCCTCTTTGAAGCCATGGCAGGGCGCCAGAATACGACACTGGCAGATAAGAAGGCCATCTTGATCCGGAGGGCAATGTTTCCAATTTGTGATCATTCAGTTTTTCTTAATCCGCTATATAAAGGACCCGGACTTCGGTTAGCAGACTTGAACTGCATTCCTGATCCTGGTATGAATACCAAACTGCCTTTGTCCAAAATGGGATTCTTCACCCTTGATAACATCAAGGGAAAGAGACGCAGTTGTTTGGTTGGCGTCAGCTTACACGTCCTTGTGGAGAACCATTCTTTGCACTAGTCTGCCTTGGATCTAAAGCAGCGCAAAAAACAGGCGAATATATATTGCCCATATACTGCTTATGCCAAAACAATCATAGCCATGTTACATTATATATATATTTATAATTATATAATTTCCCCTTTCCCACTGAGTGGAGGCGAAAACATGGCAAGATTGACTTGAAAATTTCTCACCTTAATTATTGGGCAATGTTATACCCCTTTCACAGTTAAGAAAATGGGATCCCAGTCCTGATTATCCCCCAGAATTTCCACTCATGTTGAGAACTCTTAGCTTTCATCTACTGTCTCTTGCAAGAATTCTATTTCATGTTCAAAATAAAATGATGATAGTTTGGAGAGTAGGATGTCATGCCAGTTGTTGGTGTTGAAGGAGATTCTTCCCACATTGGGACCCTGTGAGATACACAACAAAGTCACACCACTGAAGACCACTAAGGGCAAGTTGTCTTTGAACTTGTGCATAGTATCCACAAGGGTGCTCTTGCTTAAGCTTTGACACACCTTCAATAAGTTGGCAGAAAAAATTTGGACTCTGGCATGCTTCCTCCATGGAGCAATGTCTAAGGTTAAAAGGGCATTTAATTTCCAAAAGGCCAAATCTGTTAGAAACTGTTGAAATACTTTACCATCTGGAGTTGCATCAAGATAAGGATGTGTTGGAGTTACAATGAGTCCAACATCTTAAACACGGTAAAGTTGGTGCACTTGACTTTGCACGTCTTTTGAATATATAGATCGTGCCACAGACTCATTTTTTCTTCCATGATTTATTGATGGCACATCAAGGTGCTTGGACTAGAATAAACTTCGGAGAAATGCATGGGTTGGTGTTTTTTTCTTATCAAAATTCCCCCAAATTTTAAGGCTATAAGTCTTAATTTTCTTTGCTGATGCCACATTGTCTCATTTGTTTGACACACAGTTGCTTGCTCAGTAGCCCTAGCAGCAGTAATGTCCACAACTATGTTTTTCAGAAAATCTAATTGAGACTGTTGAAGGATTTCAAGTGGAACAAATGCGCCTTCTTGGATTTTGGGGAGGTCAGAGAACTTAATAATTTCTTCTGCATGATTAATTTCTTGTATTGAACATGCACTAAGCCGGTCATGAGTAAAATTGATTCGGTTTGGAGCACTGTCTTCAAGTTGATACAGGTTGGCCCTCCCTACATTTAGGCTGGCCCATGTCTGGCCCCCCCAGAATTCAAAAGCTAGAATCGCCCCTGAGCACACCCGTACAAGCTCCTCCGCCATTTTCTATTGGAAGTGAGATCTTCTAGGTCTTCGCTCAAGAAGGCTAAACTTCATATTCACTGTCTATTTACGTTTCTAACTCTACCATATGTGATGCGGGTACAATGAGTTTCTCTCTCGTATAGGAAAGGTTTGATATCTTCTTCTAGGTATCTAGAAACCTTGGTTTGGAATAAGCTGGGAGTACTGACGTGGGTCAAAGCAAAATAAAGAGCATTGCATAGCAAACGACACCATTCTAGGCAAAACTATAACAAGCCTCACTTTTATGGTCTATGCTCATTGCAAAAAGTCAGAAAATCTATCCATGCCGAGAAAGTTTCAAATTTCAATTAGGGCGCTCCCTGAGTCAACGCGGTGACCGGACCTATGAAGTCAAGCGGAAATAGTTTTGATAAGCGAGGGTTGGAATAACAGCGGTTGGATAGAAAAAATGCCAAATCTCAATTTGCAGGAGGAGACAATTAGGTACCGAAAAGTTCGACGGGAAAGTTAGTTATATTGGATGTGTGATATAATGGGTGTGATATAATGGATGTTTCATGGCCATAGTCACTTCCAGGTACCCAGCCTTGATGATAGTTCTGTAACTCTGTTACAGAAAAGTGGCCCTGAGGTGTCTTTGTAAGTTATTAACTTTCTTGATAAGAAAGTCATTTTTTGCGCCATACTGGAAACTACTTGATATCGTTCCAGTTTTTGAATATACTTGCGAACATTCTTAACAAAATAATAGGGCCTCTGACCCCTTGGGCTCCGGCAGACTATGGCTCCTCCACTTTTTAGTTACAGTGGACTCTCTCTATCTCGACTACCCTCTATCTCGAACTTCTCTCCATCTCGAACAAAAAGCTTGGTCCCATGACTAAAAAGGCAAAAAACTTGTTACTCGATACCCACGTTACCTGCTGGCTTGGAAATTGTGCGAAGATTGACGTGATGTTGGCAGCATATTTAGCCAAGTGATTTTTAATCGCGTCCTCGACAGTCTGAGGAATTCTTCCTGATATCGATGATAGCATTTCCTAAATGGATTGAAAGGTGCAGCTGTAACTACTAATACGGAAAATCACAGGCTGTATGCACAGTAAAATTGTAAAACGCCACCTCAAACTCCACGAATTACCGTCTTAATTCCCAATGCTAACACCGAAAACATTGCCCTTTCGATGCTCATGGTGGCGAATTCCTCAATTTATCAAAAGCTGAAGGTCGATCCTCTGAGAAGGTTTCGCGCCTTTAAACAATAAAGTGAAGACACGGGCCTGTCTTTGCCTCTTTTTCTGTGTGTTTCAGTGTTCCCATTTGTAGACAAAATCATACCTTTGCAAAAGTGAAGGGCCCCAATCGTCAAGGTCATGCAGCTTTACAATACTTTTAATTATTACGGCTGCTGCACGAGTAAAAGTCGTAACTGTCCTCCCCTCGAATTTTATACAGGCTTACCCTACCCCTGCATGAATGTTACCGGTTGGTCCCCCTTCCCTCTAACGCTGAACAGGAATAGGGCAATTTTAAAACAAAGATTTCATAATGGCTAATGCACCGAGACGTTTAAAAGTCGGTTTTTAAATGCATCAATGTTGTGGCACAAGAATAATCTCTTGCTGTCTGTAATATACCTGCATCTCTAGTAAAGGAAGGCTTGGGTCTTTTAGTGTCTTCACCAAGGTACTTAATTCTAGTTTCATCTGGAAAAAAAATAAAATGAATAGAAGAGATGGCTCGGGTGCACAGTACAATCAAGGACAGCAACGATCTAGAAAAGTAGTGGGGGTTACACTGATGAAATCACTTCGTACACATTATTGAATTTTACTGAAAATTCAAACTCTAACAATCCAAAACTGGTCCACGAGGTAAATAGGTTGGCTGCCTCTCAATCAAAGACCCCTGATGAGTAGTGAGTCCGCCATTGAAACTAACCTAAATAAACAGAAAAACTACCAAACAGGATGTCCACCCCTGTCTTAAAGGCTACTTCTTTATGCCGATTTCAAATTTGGACTCCATCGCTACGCAGCACGTTTCAATTTTCTGATGGACACGTGCTTATAGTACATTATAGTATATGTTATTTGATATCATAAAGATAAGGAAAAGTAACATTGTAATGCTATATAAATAAGTACTGTGCAAGGTTCTTGATATGATAATTGTAGTCTGTTACCTTCCTGCTGTACAAGAAATTATTACAGACCTAGTGACATTTCAGGCAAGCAGTTCTACAACATGTAGTAATTTCTTGAAGTTCAGCTTTTTCCAGAAATTCCTTGATCTAATGCTGAACAAGGATGCCCTCTTTAAACTTTGCCTGTCTAATTTTGGTAAACTTCCCCAATATACACTCGAACGATTTGGGGTCTTTATGCAAGTGTCTTAATGAACTTCTTTATTTACCTTTATATGCAGAGGAGGCAAAGGGAAATTTGATTTTTGACAAGCAAGATGTTTCGAACAACAGACCTGGGCGATATGATAGTCTTGGTGACCAGTTTGATTCCACACGATATGTTGGTTTGCCCAACTGTACCAAAGGCACAAGCAACCGTTCTTTGTGAATCCTAACGGCATTCCTATCAATTTTACAATGACTTGTCGATCTCTACTTTCCTTCCAAAAGCTTCTCCTGCAAGAAATTTCATCAAGCAGAACTTCCATGTTATTAATCGTCGTGTGAAGTTTTACTGAGCATACGATGGGAATCGAAGGCTTAATATTAACCTGATGAGAAAGGACAGCTTTTAGAATTTACTTTGAAGCAAAAAACAAACGCCACTCCACGGGGTTATAGTTAATGACATGAAATAGTATAAGATTCCGATTATAATTCTCAGTTTTCACTCTGCCCCCACAGCCATAACGAATACGGGAAAATTGCCTGAGGTATATGAGCAACTATGAAGTTATGGAAGAGATGATGACAACTCTGCTGGCTAGTATGGAAGTAAATCGATACGAGGTCTCTGTTGTTAGGACCAGGTACGATGGAGAAATGTATGTGTTATTACACGATATGCTTGCCAGGATTATGTTGATAAAATTTAATTGATAAAAAGTCAAACTTTTTAGGATTTTTCAGCAATTTTTGTTATTATCTCGGTAACTTTTATGACGAAAATAGAATTTGTACGTGGCGTGTAGTAAGAGTTTTGACAGCGCGATCACTTTTCCCTTCTGACTTATTTAGCTAAAAGGTAGGCGGTTTGTAAAGAAGTTGAAAGTAGAAAGTGGAATTGTACAGTTCTTTGTCGTGTGTTCTTAGTGTGAAATTGTAAAAAAGGCACCACTGGTACATACCAGGACTTTTAGGATTCTCATTATTTGTAGTATCAACTTGTCCCGCTATACTGACATCATTCGACTCTTTCTCTTTCGCTCCTTTCGGTTCTTCTTCTTCTCCTCCTGCAATTTGGGGTACGTTGTCGCAAATTGCTGGCATAAATTTTCCTTTCAAAACTGCTTCTTTAAATTTACCAGGAATGTTTCCCTTGGGTTTATATTGGGCGATATAATAAGTACACGTCATGTTGTCTTTCTTGGTTTCACTCTTCCCAATACCAAACTTTTTTGAATCCTTCCATACCAATTGTGTAAAATGCCGTGCACCATTTTGATCTTCGCTTGAATCAAAATCATAACCCTCGGAACACACTTCATTGTACCTTGAAAACAGAACCAAGAAACAGCGAGTTTATAATATATCAAACTTCAAATAAAAAGAGGTATCTAGGTAAGATTTGTATTTTCTTATCTCTATTGAGTTACTTTTCTTACAATCCCACTGGTCTTTCTGGAGTACGACCCTCTGACAACATTGCTATTGCATCCATGAGGCTTCCCACGTTCCTGTTCTAATAGACCTTAACCATTCGAACATCTACTTACTTCCTTCAGCCTTTCTGATCATCAGTACGTTCTTTATTCATTGCTACCCTTCTTTTTTCTTCCTCGGTTTCCTTTTTTGTTTCTTCCCTGATTTGTTTGCTCCTTGTGTTGTTCTTGCCTACTTGCTTTATTTCATTGTTTCTTTCCGTGCTTGCTTGGTTTTGTGGCCTCCTTGCGTGTTTCCATTCCTGCTATATTTGTTTCCATCATTTCGACCTTGCCTTCCTTCGTCTTCAATCCCATCAGTTTCTCTAGATATCTTCTTAACATAGCTTCTCTTGGTGTTTCTTTGTCCGTACTTTTAAGTATCTTCTTATATTACACGATTCTACAGCCTTAAGTTCTCTTTCGGTTTCTGACAGGATATTCAAGCACCCACACCTACCCTTCTTAGCGGCATGACCATACGTAAGCTTTAAGGCGCTGATGTACGTTTTCATAGTGCTATTTGCTTTTTGTAGTACAATAAAATTAATTCAGTGAAGACGTCCTAAGTTATTGGAGATCATGCTAATTGTTTATCGGTTAAAATATTACTAACAGTGCCATTTTCTAAATTTTATATATGCAGATGCATTCTTAATGTTCTCATTTTATAGCCGAGGAAACAAGAAACCGTCTGTTACAATTTGTATTCTCTATGAATCCTGTCGACGTAGCAGCGGACTATTCGGTTGTATTTCGGCTGAAGCCTCTAAGAGCTACATATCATATGGTAATTTCTTTTATTTAATTAACTAGAGAATAATACTAGTATTTAAGACTGGGGCATTTAAATTATAATATGTATGATAGTGTCATCGAGAAGAGAGGGTTTCAAATTTCAGTTTTGAAAAGAACAGGGGCTTTGACTTGTTGTTAAAGGTACTCGCTCGGTAGGGATCATCGTGGACGGCAGATGGAGTCCAACCTTCATTTAGCTACTGCCGTAATAAAGAATCCTTTAAGCATCGGAACATGGAATGTCTGGATATTGCCCCAGCCTGGAAAGCATACAAATCTACAGACAGAAGTGCAGAGAATGGAGATCAGAAATATGGGAGTAGAAGAAGTTAGGTAGAAAGGAATGGAAAGACTCAAACTGAGAGTGGTATGGCGTTCATCTATGCAACCGGTAACCAGCATGTTAGGGGTGTAGGACTCATGCTATACAAGCGACAAACATCTAATGGGATACTGAGCAGTGCCAGGCCGAGTGCTTATTATCAGATTGAAAGGCAAGCCTTTCAACATGGCTATTGTTCAGGTATATACACCCGGGCCTTCTATAGACTTGGGCCGCTTGGCTATAGACTGGACCGGTTCTGTAAAAGCTTCGATCAGGTCATGCATAGGTGATAACACAGAGATGTGACCATAGTGACAGGAAGACAACACCTCAATAGAAATGGTTCCAGCAATAGAAGAGTATGGTGTAAATAAACTCTACTCTTTGACAGATTCTTCAGACTTCCGAGATTCCAGTAAAAACAAATGCTTAGTGATATACAATATTCCCAACAAATTTTAACTAGTCATTTAAATAAATTGTTTGTGGTACAAAATCCAAAGATTGCTCTGAAAAGACGACTCATCGTTATTAAATTGAAAAGCTTTTTTCGTATGACTCTCATCAGAACCTGGCGTCATAATTATAAACGAAGAAACAAAGAAAGTGATAGAAATTTACAAGATGTTAAAAAATTAAGTACGCGATTGGTTACAAACAAATATTGAATAGACGGGAAATTGCGGACGTAACGGACGACACTACTTAAACAAAGAAATATCATAAACAAAATCTTTTTGGCGGCAAAGTTCAGGCAAATCTTAGCTATGCTACAGGAGTTCTGATGCTGGTCAAAGAACAAAATTCTTGTCAATACGTTGTTCTCAAGTTGATTATTTCTATTTCTATTGTCTAGCAATACTCATCTTATGCTTTTACGTCATATGCTTTCCAGGACACCTGCGCATGCGCTCTCAAGTGAATCTATGTCACGCTTTCTTACATTTTAGAAACAAATAAGGCGCCATATCGCTATTCAAAGCAAGGTGTGAGGTGTTGGCTGACCCACAGCACAATAGCTGTCATTTGCTACTTGCCTGCTATCAAGCAGCTCCATTTTTTTATTAGTTACAAAAATTTGTTTGTTTAAAACAGTAATGCAATGCCCCCTTACAGTTCCATTATCTGTGTTATCGTCGGTGCTTTCAAGGAACTCCTCATGTCCTCAGATTTATAAAGATTCGAGTTCAACGTTTTCCCTCTGTTATCTCCACCTAATTTGGGGGAACAATCAACACGCCTACTCGTGACAAAGGTTTCTCTAAATAGCACCAATGGTGTTCATTTGACGTAGGAAAACAGACTTTTTCCCACAGAGTTCAGCCAAGAGAAACAAATCTCACAGAATAAAATGTAAAGACTAGAAGACATGCTTTACAATGGATACCTTAAGAAGACAACTCGCACAATATGGCTTTAATCTTGTTAATTATTGTTCTTTAGAGTGAGAGTCAAGAGCTTGCTTAAAACAAGGAATGTAGAATCTCCCTTAATAATATCAGAGTCCATAAATTTTATTTGTGTTCTAAGTATTCTTGAGTAGATATTATGACCATTCGTAAATGGTAATGATGTGTATGCCCATATGATGCCATTCTTGTGGCAAATTGACATCATTACCATTAATCATAAACTCAGCTGATCACACCTGCCAATATTAAAACCATAATAACAAAAAGTATTATACGCTAAGATTAATTTTATCATAAAAATAATCATCAGGAACAAGTAACGTTTCCATGACTTGTGTCGCGTTAACAATGTGCAATGAGGGATGCGAATCTACTACAATATTCGATGCTAAGTTGTCTATAAATGCTTGAGCTATCTTTTGTAGACATAGGCTTTCCAGGACCACTATTTTATGATCACAAAAGAATAGCATGCGTTTTGCCAGGATAATTATTCTGGGTTCTACTAATCCTACAATCTATGCTAACCAATGGATTAGGAAATCATTAAGAATCATCAGGGGGCAAGACAGAAAAGAAATGATTGAAGACAAAGGAACAGAAGCTGGGACTGAAGCAGCCAAATAAAGGGGAGCTAATTGATTCTCCGACCAGAGACGGTGTCGCTGACCCAAATTAATGTGGGGAATGGTCTATATTATCTATCAGGTCCCTCTTCAGTAGCGGCAATTCTGAGAGTTTGACCCCGGGCGTGGCACTTGGAGTAAGTGGAGGTAGGGTGTGGCCACGCCGCCGTGTGTTGAGAACAAGCCTATTGTTGAGGAGGGCTCAACAACATCCCATGGAGATGACGTCATTCGATAAAACGAAAGGATGAGATGATCATGTAAGGAATGATACAAGTGATGTCCAGATGGATGATACAAATAGGGTGCAGATGGATGATACAAATAGGGTGCAGATGTTGATATGACTTAAAGCAAGTAAGCGGTCTTTTTCGAGTAGGATTCTGTCAGAAGAGTCAGAAGAAAAGATACAATTTACAAGTAAGAACAAAGGAAGTGCTTAGCTTCGCCTGATTATTTTAAGATGATTATCCAGTTTTGATTACTTGATGTTCTTCTGTCATGTGTGAGCGTGCTTTCGCCGGAGAAGTCTGAAGAGAGCAAAGCAAGTCAACACGCACGATTATCTAGTTGCCCTCAGTTTATGTTAGCCTATAAAACATGTCTTTTTTACAATAAACATTCTCGAACTTATACTACTTACATACAAGATAATGCCATGCTGTTTAAGTATAATTGATTAGCCAGACTAGGGAGGATAATCAAAGGAAACGTTTGTTAATACCTCCAGTCATTTCGGAAGCGCTACTTTGTGGGAAGTGTTCCACTGCGACGTAGCACGCCCTAAGCACGCCCTCGTCCTGAGATACGATCAGTAAAGAATACTCATCACCAAAACGAAACTTCAGCAAATATCTCCTCCATACTAAAACAAAGGTAACCAATTACACATCGGTTTCTTATTCTTTATACAAACATATCTACCTATCTTCTACATTCAGGGCACAGAAAAGCGGCTGACGCTCCTCCCGCTGAAATTGTGAATTCAAAACCATCATACAGAATATGGTAGTATAAGAAAATGAAATCAGAAACTCATTTTGTTTTAACAGGGAACAAAAGCAAACGCACAAACATCTATCATAAACAGCTTTAGTACAACTGATTTATAAAATGAAATTATTGCATCATTAAGTTTGCTCCAACTCGCACGTTTTCGGACCTCTGTCCATATTGATAAACTTCATTACTCCGGTATAATTTTAACCGTGCGTTACAATAATGTACAATATGTTCCCTACTTCGCAGCGCTGATGTCCTTTTCCCACAAATGATGGGTCTATGTACAGACTGTCGTAATCCCTTAATCTTCAATAGCTACTTGATGTACCGTTCCATAAATCGTTTGTGAAAGTCTGATCTAAGAGTATCGTTGACGAACCCTTTGGGCTGCGGACGAGAGAAAGGTAAGATTGGTGAAAAGCAAATCGAGTGAGTACATCGTCATCATTAAGTATACACAGCTGAATCCTGAAAGACATCCCTTCTGTAGCCTCTTTCTGAGAACGCCAAGGTATCAGAAAATGACCTTCATACGATAATAATTTAAATACAAAGAGTCTTTAAATTTAGTTTTTCCTGCGACGTAGTTTAACAGTAATCACAGTCTGTTAAGTTACTGAACACACAAGGAAAAGAAAAAGAAAGAAAAACTACAACAAACAAACGAAGACAGAGAATAAAAATAACCAAAAAATTAAAAAAATAAATATGAAAATAGTTAGAAAATATGACTAGGATGCAGGGAAGATTAAGATTTCTCCTTCGGTTCACCTGGCACTGATTCACCTGGCACTGATTCACCTGGCACCTGCTCATCTTCAAGAAAAGAAGATTTGCTTCCTGACACGCAATGATTGGTAGTAGGGAGAGGGGCTGGCTGCGTCCTCCTTATAACACACGTACCCATACTAAAGAAATCATTAGTACCACTAGTAGCTTGGCTACTTGTCCCTGTATGACACTCAGGTACAGAATCTACCCTACCTCCACAGGTAAGGGACTGAACCGGTCGCTGACAATTGGGGCAGCGACTTCAGGCAAATCAACGTGCCGCCGAGGTGGAGAAGCAACTGGCCTCAAGGAGACCAAATCTGTACTCCCACGTTACCTAGCAGGTGGAGGGGAAGGAGAGGTGGCTGTCGCCACCGGGACCGAGGTGGGGGGAAGGTACGGCTGAGTCAGGGCTCCACATCATACCGCACTGGTTGAGACTATGGTAGTCATTACAAACAACACAGTACGAATTCTGCACCTGGCATTTCTCTGAAGAATGGTTCTTGCTTTGAAAGTTAAAACGTCGCTTCAAGGAGCAAGAGACTGCCATGTGACCAATGCCTCCACGGCGAAAGCATGTCTGTGGTTGGCCCTGGTGCTGGACCCTTACAAAACCCATCCCTATTTGCTCTCTACTCGGAATATTGTTTCGTAATCCCATTCTCAAAACACGATCGCCCGTTTCTATGCCTTCAGAAAGGCAGCGTCTATAAGACTGAACTGTACCATACTGGTTCGTGCTTAATTTGATTTAAAGGATACAATATAGTTGCCACCTTAAACGTGTTGACAACTTGCCAGGATTGGAAGGATACATGGAGAGATTACAAAATTAAAGAAGAAAAAGGCTGTTCTCAAGTCGTCGTTCACACGGACTAAGCATCAGCTTATTCAACTACTGGGAGATGACGAACTACCAAGTTGACAAGAAATTAAGGAGTTACGGATCGAACTTACGAGAGAACAGGAAGGAATTACAAATCTTCTTATGGAGATGTCGAGTGAATATGAGATTTTAAACGACTTACAGCACGAGGAATTAATTTGTGAAGAAATCGAAAAGATTACAGCAGAACACGAAGCTGTGATGGAAAAAACTAATGGATTTCTCGAAAGTAATCAAAGTGAGGTTTCAAGTCTGGCTACGTGGATGAGTACAAAACTTCGTAAATTACATATGGACGAAGCAGCAGCACGCGAAGAGGCTAGCACGGTCGAAAAGAAGTTATAGAAAAACAGGAAAAGTTAAAGAAAGCGAAACTTGAATTAGAAGAAAGGTACAGAGCGGAGCAAATAAAGCTGGATAAGGAGTTCGCCAACGAATTCGAAGCGACTTCAAGAAGCAAATAAAAAGGCAACTTCGTGCCGTCAAATGTTAGAGAAGGAAATCGACTACGAATTAGGGAGCAATGATCAGAGAGCAAGCGGAGATGATGACGATGCTAATATAATGGACGAGGCAAGTATCGAATCAGCTATTAATATGCTCACACCAAAGCCAGCGAAGATTGTACCTCATATCGAGGCTAAGGAAGTAACAAATGCTGAGGAAAAAAGAACAAAAATAGGGCAAGACTTGTGGAAACAACTGAAGAGAGTATCGATCCCAGTGTTCAACGCTGATAAAAAGGTGTATGAATCATGGAAGGCCGCGTTTGAAGCCTGTATAGATCAAGCCCCTGCAACTCCGGAGTACAAGCTTCTACAACTCCGACAGTACTTAACAGGAGAAGCATTGAAAGCAATCGATGGTTTAGGCCATTCGGCGTTTGCAGCGGATTATGGAAAGCATCTGTCATCAATGAGAACAGATACTACATCCATTCCTTGCCAAAAGGCCGAGAAGCTCTTGGCACTTCACCAGAAATCCTCTAGGCCGCCGTGAATAATGCCAACAGTACAGATTTCTTTGGGGGACATGAAATAGAAATGAAGTCAGTCCCTATCACAGTTTGACTCCAGCTTTGCTTTATTCTATTTCTTTGGTATCATTGCCATTACCAAGGTTAACAGCTTCAAACGTTCTAACAGCGTTGGTTCACTCATTTATAAAGTACTTTACCATAGATTGGTATTTGCCAAGCAGTAATTTTGAGTGTCTATGAAAAAAAGCACAACTAACAAAACTTGCCACCTTGCTATTTAATCAACACTGTTATAATCGATCCACCATATCTTGGCACTTTCTTTTCGGAGGTCATACGAAAGTAATTGTCTATCAAAAACAGCCGCTGCAACAAAAAACGTAGTATACTCACATTTTGTAACCCTCTGTGCTGCTCTAAATATTTTCTGGGGAGAAAAGTAAAACATCCTATTCAGTGTATAAATGTTCATGTTAGGAGATCATTTCAAACAAAATTATAATACAGAGAAAATGTTTCTTTATACAACCTAAGTGTAAATTCAATGAATATTTCTAACTTTTAATTTTAATTACGGGTATATAAATAATACGCAAGTGTCGTCAACATAAAATTTCAAGAAATCAAATCTATTATAAGTAAAACGCCAAAAGTGGAAAATTTCATTGACAACGTCTCGTCTAACAGACTTCTTCAGGTCACTACTGAAAATTGGGTAAACGAAATTGGTTTACCCAACTTTTCAGTAGTGACCTGAAGAAGTCTGTTAGACGAAACGTTGTCAATGAAGTTTCCACTTTTGGCGTTTTACTTATAATAACTTGTCGATGGACTATTCACCTTTCATTCAAATCAAATCTACATTTTCAGTTTCGCTACCGAAGTTGCAATGATTTGTTGCGCTTTTAATAATTCATCTTGTTCCTGAGCCATATTTGTTATTTTAATTCAGTTTTTTTTGAAGTTATGCGGTATATAAAATTTTAGTTTTCATTTAACGTTTATTTATATTTAACTACTGAAGCTTTAATTTCCTTAAGGTGGGGTACATACAAAAGAATACATAAGTAGAAATAAAATTATACTGCACTTAAATAATGTAAAATTAAATGCACTTAAAATCAAAAAATAATTTGTGAATAATCATATTTGTCTAGGGTAGCAGGTAGTCATGTTGTTAGGCATATACAGTTCCTTTAGTGTCTTTTTTTGATGGCCGCGCCAAATGTTACGGGGGGGGGTTTCTTATGAAATTTGTTCGACTTCTTATAGTTTTACTGGTTGCTTATAAGGTTTGCTTGATTTCGTATATGGTTTAAGTTGTTTGTAATATGGGAGCCTTATAGTTAATGGATATAGATTGGGAGGGTTCTATTGACCAGTCTCTATAACCCTGGAGACGAACTCATCATCATGACGTTTAGGTTTGCCGAGATGGGCAGATTCCCTTGGGAACGTACCAACAGACAATAGGAACTGTACCTGTACCTTAATTCAAAGACAAACACAATTATTGACAATATTTTTATTTTCTTACTTCATATACAACTCCAGGTAAAACGGCTCCAATAATTGGTATAACAAGTGCATCAAAGAGTGTCTACCAAAAAACTGAATTATACACCTAACTTTTAGTTCACCTTATATATCCCGAATCAATCCGGATTTCTAAATTAAGCACAGGGTAGACTGACCTCAGAAGAGTTGCAACACAACTCTTTTTTTTGACTATACAACATATGGCTTAACCTCCTTGCAAAGATCTATTATAACGAGGGTTTTCACCTTCAGTTTGTTGACCAGACCAGATGTAGAAATCTGGTTTCTAATTGGCTTTATTCTGCGGTAGAGAAGGTCAACGGAGAACCTCAATGAGGAGCCAATTATCCTAACATAACTAAAGCATTACCTTGATCAACACCACGTCTGCGGCTTCGACAGCCACATCAGTACCAGTACCAATAGCAATACCAACATCAGCTTGTGCCAGTGCAGGAGAATCATTGACACCATCACCAACCATGGCAACTTTGTGCTTCTTCGTCTGCAGAGCTTTTACTGCTGCCACTTTATGAGAGGGTAATACCTCGGCAACTACCTCCTCAATTCCAACCTGTAATGTTTAAAGGAAATAGAACTACATACTTCCAAATTAACATTCTCAAGAAATTCGGTCTTTAAAGTTTTAATGGTTGTATAGGACACATCTCCTTAATATTAGCTGATGTGTCAACCACTTCCACACACTGCCGTTATCAAAGCAGCGGCCATGGACTGATACTCACATTCGGCGGGAGTGGAAAGAGGAGATCAAAATCCGAAATGCTCATCCGACAGTAAACTTTTTACCACTAAACAGCATTAATTCAGGCTATGCGAGACGAGTAACAATGCCAAAAACAAAAGGTAATTTTTTCTGCTAATAAGGGAAATTTTTCTCGTTTTGACGTCCACATTTTCCAACACTGACCAATGAAAAGAAAACATTGCAATGCCACTTATCATGGGAATCGGTTGGTGATGGACGGCGGGGGCAACTTCCCTCAAAGTTTTGAAGATGGGGTTTAATATCTCTCCTCTCTCCTCTTTTGATATTCGTAAATATTTATGGTCTAGAAGTACAAATTTTGTACACGCTTTAAAGCATCAGAAATTTTAACTTTTAAAACATATTGCAATTACGACAAATTTCTAAAACAGACCACAGTCCAACTTAATGTTGTTACTTTTATTTCAGTTACTTCCAATCATGCCAGTAAAAAAAGTCCACACTGTTGAATCCATTTGGAACGCAGTACAGAATACAAGAAGGAAGTACTTTCCACCTTTGACAGAAGCAACGTGATATGTATAAGTATCAGTGCATCTCAAAGGCTGCTTGACAGGGTCAAAGAACACGTACCCGGCGAATACGTGAATGCCGAACAGTCATTCTTAGGAGACAATCAGGAAGATCAGCTAACGTAAAAGAAAGAGTGGAAAAAATAACCAGATCGTCAATAGAGGACCACCTAATGGGAAACACTGACTGTGCAGAAAACAGTAAAGAACAATTTTTAATTTTAGGTAGGGGATGGTCTTAAATTTATTTAGCTGTTTAAAAATCGATTTTTATTTCTCGTCTTAAGCCTAGTCTATGTAGACAGAAAAAATTTATTTTCAAGTTATCAATATTTTAGCGCACCATCAATTTAGGTTGTGTAATTTCGTCTACATCCGCATTTTGTTGTAACTTTTATCCTATTATATTCTTTAGTTATAAATTCTTTCTCATGTATGTATTTATTACCTATGTAGATCGACTGACGAGAATTAGCGAAAAGTTTTTCATCAAAATGAGTTGCCTGCTGAATTTTGTTTTCATTTTCTCCTTTCGCATAGGACTATGTCCTTAATGACATTTCTGAAGTCTTTCGATTTGTGCCTGTCAAACTAACTGCATTCAACACGATGATACTTAAAAGGCATTAGCAAACAATACGCTCCTTTCTATCTTCAGCTGCAACAAATTTAAGACTCAAAATTGATAAGTAGAATAAGTAGTTTGTTTGCCGTACAAAACAAGAATATTGCACGAAATATAGAAAGTATTATGTACTTAAAACCTTTCTCCGTTTGACACACCTCAAAGTACAATTGTCAAAAACGATCGAAATGAAACCGTAAGAAATAAGAAACCCAATCAGGATTTGGACTGCTTCAATAGCTTGCGTTTTTGGATCAATCAACGTCCAAACTACTACTAAATTAATTGAATAGGCACAATGAGAAAATAAAAGAAAAAAACCCAACCTATATTACAATACTTTAAAGTTTAATAAAGGCATCATTGATAATTTCTGCGTAGTGAAGAAATCAAATGGAAAATAAACTACAGTACTTCCCTAACGTTTTAAAATGTTGGGTACATCGGACCTCAAACTTCAGAAGTCGACTAATAGTTATCGTTAAAAAAGCAATTGTCATTTTACAATTTGGAGGAAACAGATATTGTGCAGGTAAGTATTTTTGATACTCATAGCTTCTATCAAACTGGACAAAGACGAACCAAAAGAGTCCAAGTTAATAAGGAGAAACAGACAATGGTATGGGTAAAACGCCAAGATATTGGATGTCACAGTGCCAATCAGTGTAAGAAGATAAAAAGTTGTCTGAACTATAGTTTCCTTTTTGGCGTTTTACCCTTAGCTTGTCGTTGTTGTTTTCACCATAATGCAGAGAAACAGACGGCAATCTTCGTATACATCGAAGTCCCTGAATATCTTTGAAACACAGATCTGTCAGAGAAGCTCCAGTTTTACCAGTGTCAACATTGAGATGGCAAAACCATAACATCCGTTACAAAGTTTCTAAAGAAGTCCTGTACAAGGGCCACTGCCTTGATCAAACGTGTAAACCTTTAGGAGGGGTTAAAGGTAAGTACCGAGAGGGCGAAAGTCGTGTAAGCTATTGCAGTCATCATTTCAGGTAGAGTTGAAAGCCCCGTTTATGGTCAAATTCTGGAACAGAGTTGGTTTCAGGTCTAAGCATCTTAAGTAGGCAATAACAACATAATTGTGTCAAAAACAGATGTTTACGCGAGACGGAGAATATTAACAGCTAGACAGCTAGACAGAACTCCCCCAGAATTGGAGACCTTATTGTAACCGAGAGCTTGAAACTCGAAACAAGAAGAAAAATCAGTCATTTGCCTTGTGTAGCCTATATTTACTTCCTGATGCTGACACTTCGCTCATTAATAGCAAGAAAAAAATTAAAAGAATTGCTTGACTTGGCTCCTAAAATGCTAAAAAAACGTCACTGAAAATACAGAATTTGATAACTAAGTTTCGCAAATCATATTGCATGTTCATTCCATTTCATTGCACGCTGTGAAGGAGTCTAGCTTGAAGTGAAATTAGAAGTTATACTATTGGAAGACTTTTTTCCTCGGGGGCAAATTTCTAGGGTGTAATAATTATCCTCGGGAATTTTGTCCATGGAGCTTTTTTTCTAGAGCCCTGAAAATATCCAAATAATTCTATTAACACATCCAAGGGCTCTAAAAACCAGAGCCCGTGCATGCTGAGTAATCCTGTCCAAAAATATATTTTTCTCTCAAAATAAGAATAAGAATATGCAGGACTTGAAAGGGGTTCTGTTAAAACGTCGATGAAAACATTGACCCCGTTTGTAAACGTCGGTTCTACATGGCTTGATGATATTGTACAAAATCAAGTGAAGTCTAGAGGGAAATGGAGCCTGTTTTTACAGGGCTTAAAATGTTCAATTTGTTCATTGACACCAGATTAAAACTAGGAAATAGACGTCCACACTTAGGGATGGGGGAAGGTAAGGCTGATCAGGGGAGCAAAGTAAGCTGGTTTCAAATTTATTTTTTCACGTTACACAAAGGTGCCTTTTGCCATTGTATGGAAAGGGGTGTTTCGCGTTGATATGCATAAATTGCTATGAATGTGACAAAATCAATATCAATTTTAATTAAGCTGAAAAGTGGTCACGGCAAAAATGACATTTGGCAAATCATTGAGAGGTCGTGGCCCCCTCTGCCCCTTTTCCCTCGTCCCTGACACTAAAGTTGTGGAACGTGTTTGAGCTCGGGGGAAAATTTACCAGCTACTATTACTATGTTCCTTTTTTCTGTTAAATCCTTAAGCTACTATAGGAAATATAGAGGTGTCCACTTTTTTCTGCTAAATTACGAGCAGACGTTTTGTGGTTTTATGAGGCCTTAATGTTGCAGGATTTCCAGCTTGTAGACTTTCATTCAATGTAAAATATAACGTTATTCAGTCCTTGAAACAAATACATTTTTTAAAAGAACACTAGAGAAATAGAAAATATGTCACCACCGGGGATCGAACCGGTGACCTACGCTTTCGCGGCGTGCGATATACCAACTGAGCTACGTGACCTCCGATATTAGCATACTCTATTTCTCTGGTCTCCACATTAGCTCCTGGTCATCCACCTGTGGACATCGACACCCAGCTCAACGCAACAGGACACCAGCCTCTCTGCGCCATGTGACGTGACCAAGGAAAGACTGGCATCTGGCCCGTCTGTCTGTCCAAAGTCCATTGAAAGTTAAGAAGTATCATTGAGAAGAGAGTATTGGAGATGTTAGTTGCCGGGGATCAAACCGGTGACCCACGCTAATGTCTTTTCCAAACAGATATTTCCAATACTCTCTTCTCGATGATGCTTCCTTAAAAATACATCGTTTTGCCCCTGCTGTGAGCGATATGCCATTAACGTTATTGCGTCCTAAAATTTCTTTGACAGTGGGTGATTGTTGATCAAGGGGCAGTTATGTTTTCAATGGCACTTGTGCCACTGTATGAGACTCTTGGCGCTGATGGTATGGTGCACATATTTCAACAAAGTAAGTTGCTTCTAGTGAAAAATCGATTTTAAAAACGTTTACTCTTCTGCTAATTGTGTGTTTGAGTTTTTCATTCCAAAGATTACTAAACTTTGTAACATATTCTAGGCATCCTTTTGTTTGATTAGGTCGGCTTGCATAGCGAGGAAATGGCGAATTGAATAGCAAGTGTGAATGTTGATATAGCGAAATAGGCTCCTCAGACGTGACGTCACAATTGCATATTTTTAACGCGGCTGCCATGTTAGGGAACAAATGTTTCCATGTTTACAGTGCTTTGACCGTGTAGACATGCCTACCTTCTTCACAATGCTAATGTATCTATGTCTTTGCCTACCTGATTGCCTTTAATTTTGCCCCCCCTCCTGAACTTTAAACATTTATTGATTTTTACTCCCTTAAATTTTCGCCCCCTCCTCCTGCCGACCCTCCAATTCGCTCCCTTTAATTTTTGCTCCCCTTGGGGCGAAAACTACAGGGAGACGAAATTTGAAAGGAATAAGGTATGTTAAATTTTTCGTCACCTCTCACGTGAGTGATAAGAGTGAGTGAATAATTCTCCAGACTTTTAAGTACTCGGAAACATGTATAGCCAACTAACGCACGGATTTGAAGAGTAGCAAATGAATAACTTTGCTTTGATTTCATTTAAATCTTTTGTGTCTAGCTATTTTTAAGTCTTGAACTGATGAACTACACGTTCAATCTTTCGTCGCCACTCGTGTGATCAGAGTGACTCAACAATCACCATTAGAGACTACCGAGCACTTTTAAGTACTAGGAAACACATATAATCAACTCGCGCACGGATATGAAGAATAGCAAATGAATAACTTTGCTTTGATTTCATTTAATTTTTTTTGTGTCTAGCTATTTTTAAGTCTTGAACTGATGAACTACACGTTCAATCTTTCGTCGCCACTCGTGTGATCAGA
>JAAAKM020073195.1:164885882-164902220 GCA_010016025.2 Alatinidae sp. Z8VKAUB7J3 | reverse complement strand
GTGACTCAACAATCAACATTAGAGACTATCGAGCACTTTTAAGTACTAGGAAATACATATCATCAACTCGCGCACGGATATGAAGAATAGCAAATGAATAACTTTGCTTTGATTTCATTTAAATCTTTTGTGTCTAGCTATTTTTAAGTCTTGAACTGATGAACTACACGTTCAATCTTTCGTCGCCACTCGTGTGATCAGAGTGACTCAACAATCAAGGGTATCATAGAACACACAAAGATCCTTCAAGTAACCATATCTGATTAGGACTGAATATTCCACATGAATTTCACACAACATTATTCTAGGTATTACACAATCATCATATGACTACCAAATATGGTAATACTCAGGACACCCTTGGAGGCCACTGGGAAAGAATAGAATAAAGACTTGTGTATACACTGCTTCTCAAATCGGTAGGAAACTTTGTTAGATTTTGCAATTTCTGTTGTTAACTCAAGTTTGTAGGAGGAGACAAATCTTTGGTTGAAAACGAAGCCGTTTCCCATAACTATGTTGAAGTACTCAAATTTTGGAATAGAATGAGATTACTTAAGTGCAAAATTCATCATTCACCGAACATAACTCAAAGTTTGGTATACAATTTGCACGTTTAATGTCTACCTATCGGCCGTTTTCTTGTGAAATGTTTGTTGAAAGCATTGCTTTTGTTTACATCCTTGCCGAGTTAGCCTCGTTTTCGGTTATGATGATGCAACCTAATTAAGAAGGGTCTATACTCCTTCGTGGGTCCGGCGCATCTGCAGATTTGGGGACCCCTGCCATCTAAATTTTAACTGTGGAAGATAAAATTATCAAATACAAGATGTGGGGAGAGCAGCTGTTTTTCCCGAAAAAAATTTGAAAAAAAGTTTATTTTCAATATTTGACTAAGTGATTTTTTTGATAAAGGTTTTTATGATCAGAAGTATTATCAATAGATCTCAGCGGCGTCTCCAAACTTTTTGCGATCCGCCGAATGTGGACCTTTGACCCACATGAGGGTTACGTCCTATCGCTTTGGAGTCTGGGGCATGGGAAAAACATGAATAGCAAATCCTTTGAATTCTAGGATGCATTTCAAATTTAAGGAATTTGCAGGGCCAGTGGCAGCCCTGTAGAAAACAATTCAAGACCATGTTACACAGAACTTTTAAAAACAGGAAGCAACTCCAAGCCACTCGAACTCTAACTTGCCTACCATTTCATCAGTTTCTTACGCCTTCCTTCATGAGTTCCCTTCTCATGCACTTAGATCTATCTTAGATCTTAGCTCTATCTTGAACTTCACCCTATCTCGAACTCTAACTTGCCTACCATTTCATCAGTTTCTTACGCCTTCCTTCATGAGTTCCCTTCTCATGCACTTAGATTCCAAATGCAATAATACCCTTGAGAACATGATCCTAAGCCTCCCGTACACAAACAAGTTCGATTTCTCTCATTGTGATAATACTTGACCTACTTTTCTACAGTTTGCATGGAAACTCTACCTTCTTATCTCCGAATATCCAAGGAGTTTATCGTCAAAATTAATCCAGCTTACACTATCGTTGCTCCATGCCAACGCCAAGGCGACGACTATCAGCTGCCATCATGGAACCCACTTTCACCATTGTTGTTAGCATTAGAAAAGATGAAGAGAAATTCGAGTAGCAGCGGCTGCTCATTTTTGATCAAATCCAGGGGATCGCTAAAGCTTCCAGAAAATGTGTTTCTTAATCGAAAGCACGTTGTATTGCAGTTGCCACGCTTGAACATTGTTCAAGGTGATCATCAACGGAGAGGGCAGAACCGAGGCAATGCAATAAAATTTGTGTGTTCCTGTATTAAAAGCTAGTGCAACATATAATCGAGGTCAGAATCATTGTTATTAGCATTAGAAAAGTTGAAGGGAAATTTGAATAGCAGCGGCTGCTCATTTTTGATCAAATCCAAGGGATCGCTAAAGCTTCCAGAAAATGTGTTTCTTAATCGAAAGCACGTTGTATTGCAGTTGCAACGCTTGAACATTGTTCAACGTGATCATCAATGGAGAGGGCAGAACCGAGGCAATGCAATAAAATTTGTGTGTTCCTGTATTAAAAGCTTGTGCAACATATAATCGAGGTCAGAATCATTGTTGTTAGCATTAGAAAAGTTGAAGTGGATAATAACTAGAGGACGGGACTGGTAATGATTTAGAGAATGTCCCTCTCCAAGTTTTGTTAAGGAAAGCATCAAATTTAGCACTGTTAAAACACGTTTTACTTCCACTCAGATGTTGAAGATGTATTTCACTCAGTTCCGTAGCCAACGGAATGGCACTCAAGGGCCATGCCCCCATGATAAAGATTCTCCCCTCTACCCCCCTCTATCAAAATCTTTTCCCGAAGCAACTTCTGTTATCAGCTATTTTAAACAAATATTTTAATATTATTATTTTCTTACATTATCATATGGTACTCAGAACAAAGTTTTCAAAGTCCATCAGCTAATTAACTACCTCTGCCCCTGATATCTCATCGTCCCCCACATCATGATTGACTTGCCTTGCCACGGGCATGATCACCGTTTGCATGAGATTATGGGGGTCAACCTTTTCCTCGCATTAATTAAATAACAAACTTTAAGAATATTAATTTTATTTTTGATATTATTCTTTGCGTTTCTCCCTTGTCGCTGATCATCATAAACAATAAACATCTCTCGAACCCCTTCCAGTAACTGACAAAACTACAATTGTCGTAAGCCAATCTGAAGTAAAGAAACACACGGAAGCACAAATTACGCAGAGCAAAAATTTCACGCCGTAGTCGCCAAATTTTGTGCTCACACGAACCTGACGAATATGTGAGCATGCGCATTACCATCATAGGCACAATTTTGGCGCGACACCGGCAACGAGCGAAAGTCAATATTGAACAAAACACCCTACAAATGGAATAAATTAAAGTTGTCCACCTTGCGCATAGGGCGCCGTTCTATACACTACAGATTACCTAATTGAATATAGCAATATTCTACCCTTTTCTACTTACGTCATTGATATCGTACCATGTACCCTTGGGAAAATAACCAGTAACTGATGTAGCTCCCTACAGAGAATACAGTAGTCAAAAGCATAAAAAAAATCCCCATGAAATAGTAAGTACAATGGCCATTGGTTTTAATGGCTCTTGGTCTGGAAGACTCTTAAGGACTTAAGGTACTGAACGATCCACCTTTCTGTGTGTGGCCCACTACCTGGCTTTCCCTTCCCATATAATTACTTTTAAGTAGTGAAAAAAGTTTAGGTAAGGTAGCAAATGACTTATTGTTATTAACTTGATTTTATGTACGTTAAAGTCACTCCCCAATCCTCGATGAAGTTTTATAAGGGGTACCACAAAATGCGCTTTCTGTTTGACCAGGAAGAAGGCAGCACTCAAGACTTGTGGTCTCAAGAAAGGAATGCTGTGGCTTTTAAGTTGAATCGGGGACAAAGTACATCTTTGTAGAGAGAGATTGCAAAGCACGTCGTTTTGTGAGAATGATTAACCCAGGAGTGTCTCTTTAAGATCTGTATCGCTAAGTGCAATTGTGACAAAGATAAAGCCAACTGAAAGAAGATAGCTTCTTTTAAAACAATATAATTGGCCCTTTTTGGAAAAGATAAGCTATGCGATAGCTTCTATAACACTTTACTAGTAATATCTTGTAAACACTCTTCAATCTCACTTCCCGTGCACAGTAGAATTCTTCAGAACTGGTTCATGATTTTATTGACAATTTCCATGGTATCTATTCCAGAATGTTCAATTTTTGGAGAAAGTTTGGGCCCCGTTGTTTTCCGGAAGTGATTTTGTCCCAGGCATGGACCTGGTGTACGTGCCCAGAATTTTACCATATTTGCGAGGATAATATTTCAAATGACCAATGAATAACGTAAATTGTGTCATAAAATGTCATAAAAATCACAGAAAAAATGTCCTAAAATGTCCTAAAAATGCAGCAAAAAGTGGCATAAATTCATTAAAAACATTGTTAAACTTGGAGTGGGAGGCCTGTGTTTAGTTTTTTTATTTAAACCGAATGGGTGGTAAAATATTCTTTTTTTAACAGTCTATTACAGATAACAATTTTTATTACATTATCAACATTAACATTTAGAAAAATATCAACTTTACCTTACCTCTCTAATTCATGTAAACTATATGATCTTCAGTTGCTTCAATACCGCTTTGTAGGTATAATAGCTTTAAGCATTCATTCACAAATTTGACTTTATCAGATAAACTTTCTCCAAATATTCTTTGATACAAAAAACCATAATCCTCTGAGGCCTTCAGTCCATCAAATATGGAGAAAGAGAGAGTATCAGATGAGTGTCTCCAAGCAATCTGTACCTTTCAATTCTAATGGTCATTGTTTTTGCAGGTCTTCTATCTTCTTATGTTTTCTCCTCTTGACAATCATTGAGACTGTTACATAATTCATTCATTCAGATACAATATTTCCATTGCGGCTACCTTCGATATTCTTCTTTATACTCTCCCCAGCCTTCTTACAGCCCTCTATGTGTTACTTAACAAAGAGCCTCCTGCATCTTTCTAGAAAACTTTCTTTAAAACGTTAGTGGTCTGACACACTACTGGACAATCTATCCAATCTGTTCAAAGTTTGTTTAACAACCATCTGCGGTCCTCAACTGCAACCTCATTTCATGATCATAACCACCGCAGTCATAGTTCTTTTTAAACTCTGTCTACCTAAAAGAAAAATAATGCAGTCTCAATACAGATTGAATACCTTATTATTTCTTGTATCAATGGTAAAGACAGTGCCAAAGTTTTAACTCTTATATTTAAGAGGGCAAAGGTGAAAAGGTCAGAGGTGAAGACTAGTGTAAACGAGGTTGTTGCATTAGGGGTTAAGTACGAAAGAGTGATGGTAAATATTTGATGGGGCATTGGTAACAAAGAGAACGTAATGTGGAATAGATGACAGTTACAGAGGAAGTAGCGGGATGAGAGTGTGAAGTCGAGAGAAGATGACGAGGTGAGAGGAAGAGGTCATAGGCAGGTTATATTGTTTGCATACACTAGATGCGTACATTCCTTTGTGGACAAAGCATTCAAAATAGGCTAACTGGGCATATTTGATGTAGTTTGCATACACTAGATGCGTACATTCCATCGTGCACAAAGCGTTAAAAATAGGCTGATAAGGCATATTGGAAAAAGTTTGCATACACTAGATGCGTACATTCCATGGTGCACAAAGCGATTAAAATAGGGTGATAAGGCATATTTGACAAGGTTAGCATACACTAGATGCGTACATTCCATGGTGCACAGAGCGATTACAATAGGGTAATAAGGCATGTTTGACATAGTTTGCATGCACTAGATGCGTACATTCCATGGTAAACAGAGCGATTAAAATAGGCTAATAAGGCATATTGGAAAAAGTTTGTATACACTAGATGCGTACATTCCATGTTGTACAAAGCGTTTAAAATAGGGTAATAAGGCATATTTGACATAGTTTGCATACACTAGATGCGTACATTCCATGGTGCACAGAGCGATAAAAATAGGCTGTTAAGGCACATTTGACATAGTTTGCATACACTAGATGCGTTCATTCCATGGTGCACAAAGCGTTTAAATTAGGCTAATAAGTCATATTGGAAAAAGTTTGCATACACTAGACGCGTACATTCCATGGTGCACAAAGCGTTTAAATTAGGATAATAAGTCATATTGGAAAAAGTTTGCATACACTAGATGCGTACATTCCATGGTGCACAAAGCGATTAAAATAGGGAAATAAGGCATATTTGACAAAGTTAGCATCCACTAGATGCGTACATTCCATGGTGCACAGAGCGATAAAAATAGGATAATAAGGCATATTTGACATAGTTTGCATACACTAGATGCGTACATTCCATGGTGCACAAAGCGATTAAAATAGGGTAATAAGGCATATTTGACATAGTTTGCATACACTAGATGCGTACATTCCATGGTGCACAAAGCGTTCAGAATGGTCCAAGTAGTTAGAAACAGTCGTTCAATCCAAAGAATAGCTTTAGTCTCAAATGAAAGAAGAAAAATCTCACTCGACAGCCGATTCGTAGACGTTAAGTTGATGATTCTCCTCGCGCTCAACAAACCGCTGTAACTTTTCAAAGCAACCATTTTCTTGATACGATAGCTTGATCCTAGGAGATGAAACAGAAGAAATGACTTCATAGCCTTTGCAATTCTTGGTACGATCTCTTCCTGAAATTCTTGCGATAACTGTTTACTCAGAATACTCCAGAGTTCTTCATTTCTTCTAACATTTTCTTTCAAACAAACGTCCTCTCTTTCTGATAGAAAGATTCACAATGAGAAAGTATGTACTGAATGCAGTTTTCGTTTTCCACAATCCAATAAGCTTTGAGGACGTTCCCGCCTTGTGTCTAGGCCTTTTAATAGTTCAAAAAGTACTGAGAATGAGGCGGGAAGGTATAACCATCCTGATTGGATATTCTTGTAAAGAAGCCTCTGTTCATCACATACCAGCTCATTTTCAAATTGGCATTGCCAAGGTATGTTAGTCCGCACACAGCAAGTACCAGCAGGATACAAAATTAACTTCGTGACGAAATTTGTCATGTTTAATCTAAATTAGTTGAGGAGCTCGATGTATAGACTACACTGTTTACAGATAAAGACGAGGTTGCTTGATACAAACAGTTAAAAAAGCTTGGAAAATTGGAGACGATTTCACCTGCTTCAATGTCAAGCATTTAGAAAGGATTAAGTATCAAGTTGCTGATGAATGAACAGTGTATCGCAGAGAAGAAGTCGCGGCTTCTCTCTACTCAAGCAGATTGATATTTTGTCAACCGTTTTGAGGCACGAGTCTTCTCATGGTATTTATTATTAATCTTTACAAAGAGCACGTATATTTGGAAGGAAGGAATTGGAAGGGATCTCAACAAAGCTGACGCAGTGAGGACGGGTGCGCATTCCTTTCGGTTTAATGAATGCCCCTGCGCAATTTCAGCGTTTTATGGAAACTTGTTTGGAAGGAATCCGAGACGACGTCGTAATACCCTATTTAGACGATCTACTTGTATTTTCAAGCACCTTCGAGGATCATATATCACACCTACGTGCAGTTTTTCAACGACTCAAGGAACATGGTGTTAAACTTAAAGCAGCTAAGTGTGATCTTTTCAAACAGCAAGTCAAATATCTAGGGCGAATAGTTACACCTAATGGTTATTGTATGGACCCAGAAAATATCAATGCGGTTACTAAACTCCTTTCAAGCACACCATCTACTATCGGGGACTTACTAGGTAAGTTACTAGGTTTCCTAGGATATTTCCGCCGATTCATACAGGACTTCTCCAGAATAGCCAGACCGTTATATCAAGCCCTCGAGAAGTCGTCAACGTGCGATTTAAATGACACACCAATACCTAAACGTAAGTCTAAAAGTGGCAAGCATATTAGCCAGCTACCTTCATCTTCACAACTATTGTGGTGCACAGAACATCAAACAGCACTTAAAAGGTTGGTCAGATCAATCACTTCGGCTCCAGTCCTTTGTTATCCCGACTTTTTACAACCATTTGTTGTTCATACAGATGCTAGTCACCAGGGTCTTGGCGCTTTATTATATCAGCAGGAAGGTGACGGTCTACGTGTTGTAGCGTACGCAAGTCGATCTCTGGTGGGGCCTGAGCGTAACTACCATAGTAGCAAATTAGAGTTCTTGGCATTAAAATGGGCAATAACAGAAAAATTTCGTCCATACTTGTACTATGCACCATCTTTCACTGTTTATATGGACAACAACCCCTTAAGTTTCGTAAGGTACCAACGTGGTGAGTCAAATCCAGATGCTGATTTCCTTTCTCGCTATCCACTGGACATCGATAAATATATTCCAAAATGCACCGAGGAAGTACAACTCGTATAATGGACATAATCCATCGCCACAAATTGATAAAAAAAAATAAAAAATCCAGAACGATGCTAAATTTACAGTACGATGCTAAATACAACCATCCATTGACCATGACGAATCATCCTTAATAGTTCTGATAGTTTTATCTGATGCTAACCGATAATGCATTTCGACTTTGCATATCGACAACAGTGTCCAGATAAAACGGAATGACGATTAGGTAATTGTAAATATTTATAAGGACATTGTCCATGATGATAAGGCATAAATGAAAAATGTTGTCATAAAAATATTTATTACTTTTATATAATTTATTTTTTCTGTGATTTTTATTTTTAGTTTAATACCATTTGTAACTTTAGAGATACAAGCAATAAAAATTCCTTGAAGCGAAGGTAATGCTGCTTTGGGTTTTTCGTTCATATATGTTAAAAACCTGCAAGCGGTGTGGAATTTGGCTTAAAGAGAAGCCCTTCAAGCAAGGTTGTATCCAGACGGGGAGGGGCTACCGGGTTCGAATCCATCCCCAGGAAATTCTGTCCGACTCGTAAAAGGTAAAAAAAAGTGTATATAAAACAAACTTAGGATGTGTCTGTTTAATTTTTTTGTAAACCCCCTTGAGAAAATCATCTCTCCCGGACGAAAGTCCTGAATACATCCTTGTCTCCATGTCTATAAGCCTTTCAAGGGTACCAGAAATCATTTCTAAGCAACGAAATGCAACTGGCTATATTACACATATTAGAATTTGAATGAGAACATTTTATTTAAACACAAATATGTATACAGTCTTAAATAATAAAAAAAGCAGTGCACATACCTTGTGGCATACTTAAGCACCGCCAATTAGACAATACCAAAATTAAGCAACCATAAACCAACTACTTAAACAACACTTAAACCAACTTAAGTTGGTTTAAGGTATGCACATGCCTAGTAGCATACACCGCCAATTAAACAATACTAAAGTTATATCTTTTCCACTTAGTCTCTTGTAAGCACATGATCTTCACCTTTCTCCTCTCCATCAAGTCAACCGCCTCGTGGCCCCCCATTTCTTTGTCCTTGTAATCCACATTGTCGGTTTTGCTTTTTATGGGCAATAAAATATACCTACATCCATAAATACCCTTAGCTTTAGCAATAGTAATTGTAGTAGTAGCAGTAGTAGTGGGAGTAGTAGTAGCATGAAATAGTAGTAGTAAAAGTAGTAGTATGAACAAAATATCTTTTGGTTACTTCAACATCCTCCTTAACATCCCCAAAAAATTTCAAATTAATGCTCTAGGCCATTCCTGGGATATTGTTGATATGCTCTTTCACAGCCTGCATAAACACATGTCTTTTGGTTTAAGCAAACATCTCAAAACATTACCTGAAAGTTTCATCTTAATACCCATAGTCTCAGCAGCAAAGCCTATGATACCTAATAACTTCAAAATATGGTCTTGATAAAGTGAAACTTACTTCGAATAGTAAAGAAGTTAGGACATTTTCTCTTTTTAAACTCATACAAGTGATTTGCGACTAATGCAAAAGGTTGAATGATGACCTTAACTTTAAACCTCCTCTATCAATAATTATTAAATTTGTCAGCCTTTGGAATTGTTTTTCTCAACTTAAAGAATTCACTGTTCAAATGACAAGTTCAAGAACTATTTACTTCTCTTGCGTTCGAACCTCACTTGAAAGCACTTCTTCTATTGGTATCCATGGCTCAGTAAAGATAAGACAGCTAAAATTAAGAAAATTCAAAAAGGAGATAAAAATTATTTTCAATCTTCCTTCATTACTCATGAAAACGTTTCAAATCAAGTTCATTAGACCTCCTTGAAAAAGAGACGACATTATCCTACTAATGAGTTTGGACTAAAATACCTGCAGTTCGACTTTCCTTACTAGATTCTTTATCCCTACTTTGACATCATAGAAAATAATTGCAGAAGCTCTTTTTAATTAAATGTTATTTATCATCATTATTTACCAATTATTTTCCCATCAAAGAATTTCTGAACAAAACTTTTTTTTAAGTTTTTTTTTTAACAAAACCTTTTTCCTTATATATTCAAAATATAAATTGCACTATAGGGGCACTATTGGAAATCTTGTAGTTGTCCCCATTGCCCTCTGAAGGGTAGTCCTGCTGTGTGAACCCCTAAGAAATGATATTACTGTTTTTCATCCTGTGATATAAATATGAAAAACTTAATTTATTTGACATGATTCACGTTTTTGGAGATATTGACTTGTCTCAATAAACAGCGGAGACCCTGAATAAGAATTTTTGTGTTTTTCTACTATTGTTCAAACAGTATGTTTAAGTTAAGTAAAGAGTAAACTGGCTGTTAATGGACAAAAGAGAATTTTCGGGTCTTCTTCAGCATACGTTGCTTGATTAATATACTGACCGGGCCATCTGTATTTGCCCCGTTGGGTATGACGGGGAGCTATGTGAAATGAAAAATCCATGTTTCCATAACCCGTGTTCAAATTCAGGTGTCTTCCTCAGGGATGGTGAATCTTTCACGTGCATGTGTACACCACCTTACATCGGTGACACCTGCAGAGATATTGACGCCTGCTGGAACCATTCATGCTCTAACAATGGAAAATGTGTGCCTGAAAATGGTCAGGTGACATGCTTATGTAAAGAGGGATACATTGGTGAGGAATGCAATAATTTTGACCCTTGCTTTAATAACCCATGTCTAAACCATGGCAGCTGCCACAGACTTATTGACTCTGATTTTTCTTGTTCTTGCTCTAATAATTAGTATGGTGATAATCGTGAAGAGCACAATTCTGCTTTTCGTTTACATGCATGAACAGAGGTACTTGCTTTATAATCGATATTGAAGATTTGTGTGTTTGTTGCACCTGAACAGGGCCATATCTAGGGGGTGGATCGAAGAAATAATAACAATATTGTAAGACTTTCCATAAGACTGAGCAGTTTGAAGCAACCCCCACATACAGGAAATCAGAGAATTTTAGCATACATGTGTTCTGAAAGATAATCTCGGACCAAGCACAATTAGGATTGAATTTCAATCTGGAACTTCCTTCGAGGTTGAATGTTACCAACGCTCATGGAAGTGAACCAGGTCACATTGTTGCTTTGAAACGAGCATATCAGTTCAATGTCTTACAACACCACGGATCAACTTACAATAATATTTGCTAACATGCTTTAAAATTATCGGCTTCAGACCACAAAACCATGGAGCATTGTATAACTCTCTCAGGTGGCCAACCCAAATGATCTTGCTGGCCATTTTGGAACTGTATCATTACTCCGCGGTCGGCACATAAAAATATATGCTCTCATATTAGATTCAGACCCACCATAGACATTATTCGGAGTGAACAATTAAAACATAATAATATATTCTTACTTTGTTTATATATATTATTACTTGCAACATAGCTAATATAACGATAATGACACTATATGCACATCGTAAAGAAATACTCGGCGCTCAAAATGAAATCTAAAATATATTGATATTACGTGAAATAAAGAAATGTTCGAAAAATATTTATTTCATTTAGGTGGTATTTGTTTTTCCACCCTTACAATTAACGTTTGTAAATAGGGCTCAAAATTGATATTTCCACATAATATTAGGTATTTCAGGTGGGCGCCCGTTTGTTTAGGCGTGTTTTGTGTTTGGTCGATTTCACTGCGAAACAAAAACTATTCGCTGATGTTTATTGAGCCACAATTGGTACCAAGTTTTTGTACCAAATTCCTCAATTTTAAATAATTTTTCTTTAGTGACGAAAGGATTGCGAAAAATGGTTTTTGATTCTAATGTTTCAAATAAACGTTAATTTTTTACGAATATCTTTAGAATTGAAGTTAATCTTTTCTCATATTTCATGCTTCAATATTTGTTGGTCTCCCCAACCTTTAAGAAAATAATCACGCTCCTAGTATGAACTGAAACATCCCGAATGAATAAAAACCTACTAGAGGATTTAAGAGCACAATAAATCAGTTTTAAAAAACGTCCCTGTTGCTAAATTGCTACTATCTAGCGTAGTCTAGGTCTCCATTTCAAAAAATTCTATTATTAACAGTATTTAAGAGTATCCCAGAACGAGTAGTACAACTCCCAATTAAATCAATTGATGCTACTATGAGGAAATTAACTACTTTGGATGACGAGACTTTCATGGAAACCACACCAATTTCTTAGATCCTACATTCTCGAACTTCTATTTTTGTCCTCTAAGTGCAGTAGCTTTTAGTATTGTTTACTTGTCGTTTATTAAGGAAGTACATCTTTAAGGCGGAAAAATAGTTGATTGAGGACTTTCCGTGTGCTGCCGATTAACGGTACTTTAAGAACGATTTTTTTCCCCAAAGCAGGTGGGAAATTCAATGGAATACCCATAGACAAGTTTTCAACTCTGATTGAAAAATTTATCTCTTTTTCTGTTTTTGATGCATCGTTCTGTGTCTACTGCTTGAGAAGTATGGCAGAAACCCAAATACGAAATCTTCCTTACTTGACGTACATCCTCCAGAGCCAATGATGGTGAATAGTGTATTGACAAAATCGCTCCACTCATCCCGAAGTGGTAATGCAGTGGTGATATGTTTCCATTCAATTGCCGAAGTCTGTCCAGTTTTAAAACATAAAAATGACCTTTTGTAAAGTGAAGTCTATGTGGTTTAATTGTTTACAAGTGATATATGCCAAAACAAATTCTTTCCAAGCTTATCTCTAGTTTGATATTTTTGCTATAATTGTGCTGTTACATTATTCAGTAACAACCAGGAATGTTCTAGTAACTATATCCTCTGAAGTATCTAAATTACATATTGGCATAATCCGTACAGCGTCATGGCCTCGTTCGGTTGGCGGCTGAAAGTCGAAGACCTTTCCGAGGCTCTGCAGAAATTCCGGTGCGGGGTTTTCGGTGATGCCCATGGTGCGATCACCTTGCACATTGCTGTGTCCGCGTACCGGACAGGGGCCTGCGCCTTGCCTGCCGATGTTTCCCCGCATCAATAAAAAGTTGATGATCTCCTGCATGTTGGCCACGGCGTTCTTATGTTGCGTCATGCCCATGGCCCAGGTGCAGATGATGCTCTTGGCATTGACGACGATGTCTGCGGCTTTGTGAATGTCTTCCCGCGGGATGCCGCTGCCTTCCACGATGTTGTCCCACGAGACCTGCTGTAAGGCTTCGGCGAAGCGCTCGAACCCGTGGGTGTATTGTTGGATGAAGGCTGTGTCGAGGATGGTGCCGGGTTGTTGATCTTCCCGTTCTAACAGTTCTTTCATCAGGCCTTTGAGCAACGGCACGTCTCCATTAATTTTGACTTGCAAAAACAGCGTGGCCAGCGGGGTGCCGTGGCCCAACCAGGTGGTGACTTCTTGCGGGTGGATAAACCGCGTAGTGCCGGCTTCGGGCAGGGGATTGATGCTGACGATCTGACAGCCCCGCCGGGCTGCTTGTTGCAGCGTGGCCAGCATGCGGGGGTGATTGGTGCCGGGATTCTGTCCCAAGATGAAGATGGCATCGGCATGTTGGAAATCGTCGAGCGTGACCGTGGACTTGCCTATGCCGATGACTTCTTTGAGCGCCACACTGCTGGACTCGTGGCACATGTTGGAGCAATCCGGTAGATTGTTCGTGCCGTAATACCGTACAAAAAGCTGGTAGAGAAATGCCGCTTCGTTGCTGGTTCGCCCGGATGTGTAAAAAATTGCCTGATCCGGAGACTCCAGGGCATTCAATTCCGCTGCAATTAGCTGAAAGGCATCCTCCCAATCGATTGGCTGATAGTGCGTTGCGATGTTTCCGATCGTCTTCTTCTTGTAACCGTAAACTCTCTTTCGCTCAGCATAGTATGGATGCTCCGTATACCTTACGGATCCTTTCCCCATAAACGAATAGAAGAGATAACTCGCCCCCACGAAACGACCCCGATTTGGAGCCCGAAACGTCAGATCCGTCCGGACCTGTGCCCGCGCCAATGGATCCCAATGGGAATTAGTACGGATGATGTTCTTCGTCCCTGGGCATCGAAACAACTCGGCATCAGAAACGTAAAGCGGGAACAACCAATTCAGATCGGCACTTGTGTAGGCATCACCGCCTTCCACACGGGGAGAAAAATACCCATATCGATCTTCATCAGCGTACATCAGATTGGCAGCTCCGATCTGTTTTAGGTTGTTCAAACACGCACCTCTTTTTGCCACCGATTTCGCCCTCACAAGACTTGGCACTAGTAAACTAGCCAGAATACCAATCACGGCAACAACAACCAAAAGTTCAATCAGGGTGAAGCCGCACCCGAACCGCAAATGGAATGCTTTTCTATGACTTGCCATCGTTATTCCTTCCTGAATTGCGATTCAGTCATACAGCAAGTCCTGCTTCCAGATACCCTCGACATCCCTCGAAAAAGAACGCAGACAGAACCTCCAAAAAGACAAACAGCAACCCCGAGAGCAGCCACTTCGAACATCGGCCCTCCCCAAGCAGCGAATACGGACCCGAGACAATCACAGCGGGAGTCCCGGAAGTAGACCCATTTCGCACCTCGATAGCTCAGAAAACCGCTACTTAGCAGCAACAACGGAATGCAGCGAACTTCAGAATCTCGATCAGATAGCACCCATAGAGCTACCCAACATTCCAGCCCTATCACTAAAACGCTCAGAATATTTGAAGGGAGAAACCAAAGAATTGGATCGGGCGTCGCCGAACCCGGAAAATCGACCAGGAGAGCCAAGCCTTTCAGCCCGGCCGCGTCAATTTGATATTTTCAAATCGAGAGCGGCTGGTATAAAACCGAGCCTTTTCATCCGATTATTGAACGATATGTATGTTTGATAGCTTTCCTACGGCAATTATTTGTGATCAGGCTGGTCGGGTTATGCATCAATTTATTAGACAATGGGATGCTCCCCTCCTATGTAATTATCGCAAAGCGGCTGTTCGGTAGAAAGTAAGCCTTTACTTGATGGAAGCTATCGTTAACGACTTAACCCAGCGTTCTAGTTAATGCCTTCTTCACCCTTTTTTTCAGAAATAAGCCACGATTCTTCAATGCGATTTAAAAGGGGACAAATTTTAGAGTAAAATATATTCTATCATGATAAAATTAGATTAATTCATCAGTGATAAACTTTTAATGAGAGTGGGGGTTGGGGTTTTACTTCTTAACCTAATATAGGGATTATATACGCTCAAATTTGGGTATGTACACCTTTTTTGGTGAGGGTATATAGAAAGAGAGAAACTCACCAGCGTATAGGTGGAAACCAAATTTCCCCTAAAATTTCAGGGAACAGGTTCTGTTAGGTAACAGCTGGTATATTCACTTCTAGAGTTTGACACTCTCGAGTTGGGAGAAGTTTAAGACTTGGTCAATGTTGAAGACAAGATTCCTCTTCAGTTTTAACTTTAGCTCAGTTTTAGCTACCTCTACCTCCCCCTTTCATTGATAGGGCACCAAGCTGGTTTTCCCAGGCATTACAGCAAGTCTGTCAGCCAGAGAGTTTGCCCTATCTCACAGCAGCCATTAGTAATAGATTTTACAGGCCAAGTAAGATGGCACCACTTAGGTGAAACCATTCATAGTGCACTAGATAGACTCCCCCGGAATAGTACTGGAGGTAGAGCAAGAGCTAACTTAAAGAAGAGGAAGACTGAAAAATGCACATTTTCGCAACCTACCAGCGAAACCTGATACTCATAAACAGGATATTCCGACTCGTCAAGCAACAAAATGTCCACAGGTAAGTGCTGATCAAGCATGTCTGTTATAACATCATAAGTCTTTGGCAGATTTGTTTCTATAGACTTTTTGGATTGAACACCATGTTGGCTGGGCAATAGTATCCCATTAAGTTTGAGGTGCATCATGACAGAGTCATATACCACCCTTTCCAGGATTTTAGCAACAGCAGAAGTTATACTTATGGGATTGTAGTTTTCTGCACTAGCTTTATTTCCCTTTTTGAACAAAGGGGTGACAAATGCTGTTTTCCAATCTGTTGGCTCTCCTTTGGTACATTTGGAGACTTTGAATAATTGGGAGAGTTGCTTGGCAATGTCTTCAGCAACTGCTTTGTTGGTATCTAGTAATTTAAGTTGTTTGGGGATATTCAAAATTTCAATCTCAATGGGCTCCATTGAATGGTGGATTTGTGTAGGTTCAAAACATTGGGTGGGTCTGTATCTGATGTGCTACTAAAACAGACAGAAATGGGAAGTTCAGCTCCTGAAGCAGTTAGTTTAGATATTGATTGCCTACCAGGACTTTTACATGACACATATTGCCAAAATTTCTTTGGGTTATGCTTGCAGTCTCTAGCTTGTGTGGCTTCATGGTTCTGGTTATGTTTCTCACTTACCTCTTGCTCTTTTGAA
>JAAAKM020073195.1:164859108-164879415 GCA_010016025.2 Alatinidae sp. Z8VKAUB7J3 | reverse complement strand
AGCACCCCGAAAGCGTCGCAGGTGAGGAAGACGAGATTGCGCGGCGCGCCGGCCAGCCCGGTCGGGCTCGCATTCGGGATCGCCTCCAGCGGATAGGCGACGCGGGCGTTTTCGGTATAGCGCCCGTCGTCGAAATCGAGCGTGCGGGTCGCATCGTCCATCACCACGTTTTCAAGCACGGAGCCGAACATCGCGGTGGTGGCGTGGATCTCGGGCTCCGCCTCGGCCGAAAGACGGATGGTCTTGGCGTAGCAGCCGCCCTCGAAATTGAACACGCCGTCATCCGACCAGCCATGCTCGTCATCGCCGATCAGCACCCGGCCCGGATCGGCCGAAAGGGTGGTCTTGCCGGTGCCCGAAAGCCCGAAGAACACCGCCGCGTCCTCCGGGGCGCCGACGCCGTGATTGGCCGAGCAATGCATCGGCATCACGCCCTTTTCGGGCAGCAGGTAGTTGAGGATCGAGAACACCGATTTCTTGTTCTCGCCGGCATAGGAGGTGCCGCCGATCAGCACCATGCGTCGCTCGAAGGAAATCGCGATCACCGTTTCCGAGCGGCAGCCATGGCGCGCCGGATCAGCCCGGAAGGACGGAAGATTGAGCACGGTGAATGAAGAATGGTAAATCCCCAATAGAAAATCGTATATCAGCAAAGATGATAAAGGTCTCAGTTGTAGCACTAATAACATCCTGGACCGCCTTCTTTGCTACAATATGGGAAAAGGAAAAGGTACCAGTTGATTGGAAGTGCAGCATACTGATAGGTCTGTTCAAAAAGGATGATGCCACTGTCTCAGGAAACTGGTGAGGAATAAGCTTGCTTTCGTTCCCCGGTAAACTACTGAGTCATGACATTCTGAAGAGGATCCAAAATGAGCTCAAAATGCTTCTAAGGGATGAACAATACGGATTCCACCCGAAACGTTCTTGACCCCCGACTTATATTTACTTTGCGAGTCCTCACTGAAGAAAGTCGGGAATGGCGCTCAAAGCTTTAAATGAATTTTGTACATTTTCAAAAGGCCTTCGACTTTGTAGATCGGGCAAGTTTGTGGGATATCCTTCTTTATTACAGGATCCCGAGTAAAGTAATCGCAATTATCATAGCTCTTTGTATTGACAGCATGTTCTGCATCAAGAAACTCGAAGGCCAAACCTGATACTTTCGAATTCTATCTGGAGTCAAACAAGGTTGTGTAGTATCGTCGTTACTTTTCGAGATAATCATCGACTTTATTCCCCACAAATCAGTGACCAATGGTATCAAACTTTCTGCCAAAGTGACAGTTGGTGACCTAGACTTTGCAGATGACATTACAATGCTACAGTTGTGCAAGCAACGTCTGCTTCTAAAAAGAGTTAGTGAAAAAGCAAGTCAACTTGGCCTAAGAATAAATTCGAGCAAAACCAAAACAAAGGTGAATACTGATTCCCCACTTAATATCAGATGAGGAAAACAGGTTGTAGAATTTAGGTACTTTGGAAGCATAGTGGAGAATATGATCTCAACATTCAAAGAAATAATGACCAGAATTAGTCAGGCGAACGCCACCTTCAATAGGCTCAAGTGCATGCGCATGTCCCCCAATAATTTTGAAAACAATGGTGCCACGCTACAAGCATTAATTAGATGTATTGTTCTCTATTATTCTAAGAACAATCCCCCAATCAGAAGCTGCTTCCTACGGCCCTGTAAAAAGGTGAGTGCACATGCATGATACGAGAAAACAAATGCACACAAATGCACATTCTGAGATGCAATATTGTGATCATGGGATTTACCAAAGACAAGTGGGGTCAATGCCTGGGTCAATGCGTGGTTTGAGAGAATGGTTCTATTTACATTCCCAAAATCATCACTCTCTCTTTCGAGATTACCTTACCCCATATATCTGCCAATTACCACCTTCACAATAAACATTTCGAACAAACATGTTATCAAAAAGCTGCATGCTAAATGATTTTGCAGTCCCAAACTAACTGGCAAAGAGTCAAGAAATTGAGATTGTGGAGATGGAATACAACGTGGCTGGCATCACGACGTCATTGCAACAACTTGAATCACCAAGCAAGGCAGAGAGGTAAAATATTTAGGCCATGTAGTTAAATGCTTAGGCCCAGTGGGCAATGGCTTGAGGCTGGATCAAATTTTGTCTGCTGGTTAGACGATTTCATATACCATGCATTGCTGCGATTGTTGTGGCATCCAGAAGGTAGAATTTATTTAAAGCAATGACTGTCTTATCTTACTTTGGAGCGAAACTTCTGTGTTGGCCGCCATTGCAAAAAAACGCTGGAAGGAAAGTAATGGGTATTCCCCTAGGGTCTGGTCCGTTAGGGTCCGGTCCTACTGGTCCTGGGTCTGGTTATTCCGTTATGCCCTTATGATCAAGTGAAAACACCAAGAATTTTAATCGTAAAATGATTAGCACTTGATTTTATCTCTTAAAACGCGTGACATAAGGATCGTAAAGATGAAAAACTTTTTCATCTTTACTATCCTTACGACCGGATGTGCCGCATTAAGCCTTTGTTTCTTCAATTAGCAAAGGTCAAGGACCAGCCGCTGGCCGATACAGCGTGAGACGCAAGGGGTGATGAGTTTGCCCGAGGCCCGTTCCGCATCGTTAAAATAGAGATCCCGGTGGTCCGGCTCGCCCTCGATGACATTGGCAACGCAGGTTCCGCAAACACCCTGCTCGCAGGATGTCAGTACGTCGATGCCGGACCGTTCCATCGCCTCGATGATTGTCTCGTCGGCCGCGACGATAAGCGTTTGACCGGAACGCTGCAGAACGAGTTCGAATGCGTCTCCTTCCGCAGCAAGGGATTCGGTGTCGGCGGAAAAATATTCCAGATGCACGCGGCTCTCCGGCCAGCCACTTTGCGCCGCCGTCTGTCTGACAAGGTCCATGAAGGGCCCCGGACCGCACAGATACACATGCGCCCCGTCGACCGGGCCGGCCAACAGGGCTGCCAGAACATCATCCAGTTCAGGCGGAACGAGGCCGGGATGAATGGTCGCCTGGGCGCTGGCCTGAAGCCGTGCCGCAAAGGGCGCGTGTTCGAGATCGCGGGCAAAGAGGTGCAGATGATGGTCGCGGCCCTCCGCCTGCAATTGCCGGGCCATGGCGAGAAGCGGCGTTATGCCGATGCCACCGGCGAGCAGCAGATGCGGACCGTCCCCTCCGAGCAGCCGAAAATTGTTGCTCGGCGCACCAATCGTGACCGTCTGCCCCTCCAACAGGGCGTGCATGGCGGCAGACCCGCCGCGCGACTGCGGCTCCCGCTTGACGCCGATGAAATAGCGGTCGGCGTCATCCGGCCCGTTCCACAACGAATATTGGCGAATCAGTCCCTCACCCAGATGCACATCGATATGCGAACCAGCACTAAAAGCGGGTAGGGCTCGCCCATCTATATCAACAAGTTCAAATGACATCATTTTTGCAGTCATCATTTTGATGTCACACAATCCTGAAAAAGGCTTATGCCAGCTTTGCTTCTCGCTCATACATCCCACAGCATCAAGAGAGTTCATGCTATGCAACTGTTCCAGGATAACGTCCTCCTACTGGCCCCTCTCAACTGAATCAACAAACCTTAATGCTTCCTGTAAGTGAGAGTATGTACCAAATATCCAGATTCGACTTTTGGATAGGCACCAAATGGTACATTTTACGCCACAACGAAAGCTTTCAAAACAAAGATCTGTATATATCTTCATCATAAACTTTGGAATAGATGCTCCCTGTTCAAATACTAATGACTGAATTATCACTAGTTCTGCTGTCGTGGAGTATGATACTGTAGCCTAGTCGTCCAACGTAACTTGTTGGGCAAGGAGCTCCAGGCGCAACTTATCAAACGAGACTTTGTTATCTTTACCTAGAAACTCCTCCAATTCGTCTGGGACTATACTATGACTATATGAACAAGAATTTCTTGTTCTTCCTGCTGGCGCCGGTACAGTGCAGATCAGACTGGCCTTTACACAAGTAAAGATGGAGGCTGGATGAAGAGGGCCCCTTTCGTCCAAATACATTGATCGTTTCATACTCTAGTGGGAAATGTCTTTTACATACAACTGTATAGTTCGCATCGGGACTATTGCCCCACGGTATAAATCTTAGCCATCGTTCCTGTTCCTCCTTATCACTTGTTACACACAAAAACACGTTTCTTGTTCTCGCGTAATAACTCCTATTAAAATTGGCGGCACAATACCTTCTTGGCATGACTACTAAATCAACTGATAAGCATCGTAGACTTAGGTTCAAACTAAATCAAAGCAACTAGTAAAATGACAATACGTGATCGTAGCAAAATGATATTTGTAATTCTCAACTTACCTCTCACTTTTACGTAGAACTGTAGGCGTTAGGAATGTCGGTGCCATTGCTGCATTCAGAGCAGTCAGAGTGACTCACATCCGGCAGTACCATTTTTTTCCACCACGTTTTATATCAGTTCTTTTCCTGGATCATCAACGCCATCGAGCAAGCCGCCGGCATGTTCGACGAAGGTGGCGAGATCCGTTTTGACCGCCAGGGCAACGCCACCATCCTGATGGGCACCCATTCCCACGGCCAGGGCCATGAGACCGTGTTCCGCCAACTCCTGGCCGACAAGCTCGGGCTGGATTTCGAATCCATGCGTTATGTCCAGGGCGATACGGATCTGGTGAACTACGGCCATGGAACCGGCGGTTCGCGGGTCTCCGGTCTCGGCGGCGGAGCGCTGGCCGGCGCGGCGGTGAAGATCATAGACAAGGGCCGCCTGATCGCCGCCCACGCGCTCGAGGCGCCGGAACAGGATATCGAGTTCGCCGAGGGAAGCTTCACCGTCGCCGGCACCGATAGAGGGATCTCGCTGAAGGAAGTCGCGGCTCTGACCTTTCAGCCGGCGATGTTGCCACCGGGGATGGAGAGCGGGCTGACCGGCTTCGCGCTCGGCTTGATGGCGGTCACCGTCGGTGCCCATCTGAACGTCCGGCGGCTGCGCAACGCCGGCAAGCGGCTGTTCTACCTGCTGCTGTTCGAGTCGCTGATCACGCCTCTGATGGTCTTCGGTGCACTGAACTTCGTGCCCAACCTGCACTGGAGCACCTCGCTGCTGTTCGGGACGCTCGCTATCTCGACCGCGCCCGCGACCATCGTCGCCATCGTCAAGGAGACTCGCTCCAAGGGCGTGTTCGTCAAGACGCTGATCGCCGCCGTGCCGGGCACCGGCGCAATGGCCGAGCCGCTTGCCACCGGGATCAAGCCGATCCTCGAGGTGAACAATGTTTCGAAGCACTACGGCGCCTTCGTCGCGCTCGATCTGTTCCTCTTCTACGTGTTCTGGGAGCTGATGCTCGTGCCGATGTTCCTGATGATCGGCATCTGGGGCGGCGCCGAGCGCATCAAGGCTTCGGTGAAGTTCTTCGTGTTCACGATGACCGGCTCCAATAAGAACCCCTTTTAATATTACTAAAAAATTTTAGTGTAAAGAGCGAGGTGTTGAGGAGGAGGCATCATCCTTCATATACGTAATAATTTCTGCTCGTTTTAAGTTTTAATGTTGCTCCTTACTTTCAGTTGAAACACTTGTTTCTTATTTAATTATTATTAGAAGTGCCTTTCAGTACATTTGAATTGCATTCAGTATCCTACGTTGAGAAGATAATTATCCTGACTAATTTCTCAGACTATGAGAATTGATTAGAGTTAATTCAACTTGTTAGCTTTCCTTGTTCAAAGGTTCCTTTGACTTTTTTCTCGCCATAAATTAAACATACATTGGCCGTGTAGTTGATCTGTTCGATCATTGAGGCCAAGAGCAGTGCTTTGAATTTATCTCATGGGGGAGGCAAAAAGTGCTACCAGGAGGTTTCTACTGTATGATTATTTTTTTCCTAGAGGCCATCCTTCCCCCTGGTCTCTTCATGAGGGTGCCCCTGGTTGGGACACTATCTACAATCTGTAGCTGAAACTGACTTTTTACCTCAATAAGTCAATATAACCGACATGTTTTCTTTTTTTGCTTTTAATCCAACTTTTCACCATTTATCAATTGGATCTTTGTTCAGTTCTATAAAATTATACAATACAAATATTCTGTACAGTTCTGTACAATAAATTGAAAAAAAAATCTAGCTTAAGCAAAAGAAAGAAACCAACTTCTTTTACTAGTTTGATCAAATAGTCTCATTCGAATTCCAAAATAATCTTATGCTGCTTTTCAAATGTCACTTATGTATAAATCAACAATTCATTGGTATTTATTATCTATCACAATTAATCTTGCAAGTAAATATAAAAAATTGCCTGTACCATCTTATGCTAAGGGTTAAGATGGTTTCAAATCTGTAATCCTCTAGGTTTAAAGATTAGGTATATAGGCAAGACGGTTTGCCTCTCTTTCGATGGTTTTCTATTATCACTTTTTTTCTGGCTTCATAGTCATAGAGACTTGGGGGTATGTCTAACTCGATCACAAATTAGAAGCTCTTGTATTCTTGTAGAGTTGACAACCCTTTTTAAGGGTTGCAATCAGACGCCTTTCAACTTCTAGTCCACCACCGGGTGCCCCTCCCTTAAGCTCTAACCCATATTGAATCGTATCAAAATTTAAAAATAGCTGTTTTGGTCAAAACGGTTCTAATGTATGAAAAAATTCCTCAGTGTGTGCAATGATAAGCGTAGCCCCGAGGATTCCCGTTCTTGCTGATTAAAAATCTGATTTTTATTGGAAGTGGATCATTGGGGGGGGGGAATAAAGCTGTATTTGGAAAAACTGGCAAAATATTGCTTCACAAAATTTATTTGATTCGTGTCATCCGAATGACTCTTTAGTTTGTTTTTGTTGGAGTGCTTTCCAAGAAAAGAAGAACTTGCAGTAAAGCCTATGTCTTTTTATTGATAGATCCCAAAGATTTATCTACAAATTTACCAACTATTATTGGCTCACAGTATACAGAATAACTATAGCTAATATGTTTTGACTGCAGCTCCACCATACTTTACCCCCAATCCCCTAGTATGCAAATATAAAACCCAAATTATATATTTCCCTTACATTCCGCCAATGTGTCTCTTATTTTAAACTGTTTACCTATAAATTGAATCAGTGTGAAAAATCTCCATTTTTTTTTTGTTTCTGTTTTGAAATTGCTCTAAATATATTATGCTTTTAGTAAAGACAAATAACACTCTTGCTGTACTTGGGTTCAAGGTGGACAACTTCTATTAATTTCTGTTTGTTTTGAGTTTGAGTTGAATATCAGTTTTTTTTTTTAGTAGATTATAAGTTCATTATTGGTTTCATTTCTTATTAACTCTAGTATCTGTTTCTTTTAACTGTTAGTTCATTATATTTTCTGGTTATGTTTTTTTTGCCCTATATTGGTGGCTAATGAGAAGATTAAATTAATAAAGCATTTTGCTAATTTTCTTTTATTTATTGTTTTACAGGTTAACATTTTAAGATACCTCTCCTTCATTTCACCTTGTGACTGGTAGTGTGGAATGTTATTCTCCTGATTTTTTCTGTAGTGCTTGGAAAGGCATTCAAAATGTCTGATCCTCCTGATTCAAGAGGAACAGTTTCATCTACTTTTTACAGGGGAGGACATTATTATTAGAGCCTGGTTGACAAAAACAGGGCAGCCTGGTCTCCATAATCCACCACTGGGTGTAATTATGAATGAAATTTTGCTGTTAAGAAAGCAAATTAAAGAATGCCAAAAAGACACAATATTGGTAGGATCATTGAATGGTGCTAACTGCTTTAAGATAAAAAATCAAGCAGTGCTGAACAAGGTTTTAGAGATAGTGAAGCTAGATTTGGATGATAATCTAATGTTAATGTTTTCCTGTGTAAAGGATTTCTCTGCCCAAAGTTCACAGGGATTACATTCAACCCCCCCCCAAGGGCTACATGCCTGAGGGGCTGGTAGGCCTATTCTTTGATAATGGGTATGCAATTTTTAGAATAGAGACTTTATTAGATTAACTGAAGGACCAAGGTTTCACAAAAGTACATCCACTCTTTGGTCAACAGACATCTGATAAGATGAATACTGATGGTTTTATCCTTATTCCCTCACTTGGCCATCCTGAATTTATTGGTAAACTTTTTGCAGTTCATATTATTGACTTACAAATAAAGTTAACATACCACTTGATGCCTCTTTTATGCTCTTTATGAATATAATAATTGCTTCTATTACAAATTCAAATTTAAGCATTTTTAGACCAAACTTAAATATAGATAATTTTAGCACTGAGAAAATATAGTATTTTTTCTCAAAAATAACCAAAAATGCATACTTTAATTGAAAATTCAGCATCTGGTAAAAAGAACACCAAATTGAATAAAATGTATGCAATGTTGAACACAAAACATATAGATTTTAGACCAATGGGAAATTCTTCGAATAAGCCTGTCGCGTAGCAATGTTTCTAATGGAAACCAGTTGGGGAAAATATTAGCTTCCAAGCTCGGTGAAAAGAAACCCCTGGTACCGGTTGCCGCCATTCCCTAAGAAATATCCCGATGAGGTTCAGGATCCCCCTTTCCACCTCTGTGCCAATTGGCATGTAATTGTAATCTTTTGTGCTACATAAAAGAATATTGTTGCAGGGGGAGGGGCGCCATCATCCCCCAGCACCAATTACAAATGTTTAGACCAAAAGTCCTCCCGGGTATCCCCGCCCCATCCCCCAAACCTATCCTATGTATAAGTCACAAGGCTAAATAAGAATTAAGAGGTTCTGGCATTAGACTACACTCTTTGAGGCATCTGACACCCCACCTATTGCCCTACACAAAGACTGTGATTTTATGATACATCATGCGAATCAATATAGTTATACGAAGCTTTGAAATAAATACTAGAAACTTTTTTCTACGATAAAAAGGGGACTATCACCCCGCAACACCCTAATGTAGGCTTAGTGTAAATGGAAGGATATTAATTCCTACCCTCCCTCCTTACTCCCTCTCTTTCTATACTTAATGGAATGCTTATGAAGGCTTAGACAATTTGGGCACAAAAATGCGCTTTCTGAGGCATTTGGCACCCTTACCTTTACAGCAGCCCAACACCTCTCCTTCATAATAACTGACGTGCAACAATGTATCACTGAAGATACAATTTTTTTGCATGGATTATGTGGCCTTTCAGGAGTGAATCCGCAACCGTGCAGCACAACCTTTTCTACAACCGCAAAGCTCAGTATATAGTTTTTTGGTAGCCTACTCGCTATAACGATTGGCTTTCTCCGACTTTTTAATCAATAGCAACTTGGTCCTCTTTAGGATAAACTCAAACAAATTGTTTTATATTTTCACAATTTTTTCTCCATAAAATTTGTCAGCCCTATTTAAATTTAAGTTTAAATGCGGTCGAAAAAACCAGCCTGGAGTTTTAAGAAGGCCAAAGGATTTTGGTCCGATTTGGCCCAAAGCATTTCTTTACATTATGTTCACCTTGGTCCTAGGATTTAAAGCTGTAATATTCAAAATAATGAAGGGCAACAAGCTTGTGGGTTTATTTTTGAAGCCCCAGAACCTTCCTCTTTCCCCCAAAAATGTGTGATCTCTTAGCCCAAAACAATGATCCTTGAAAGTTTCAAGTCAGTCGGAAAACAAATATTTTGCCCTTTCTTGGGCCCTATTTTCGGAGCAGGGACCGTGGTCCCAAGACTAAAAAAAACAATTGTAATTTAAGGTCCACTTGGCCAGGGGACTTCCGGTATTAAGTTTCAAGCCGTTTAGAAAAAAAGAAGAGTTGTTGTATTTTAGGGCCCAATTTTCAGGGCATACACCATTTTTTAGTTTTTGTTTTGCAAATCAAGATAACCCTTGTCCTAAGATGTTTCAAATACAAGTTCTGGCGCAATAAAAAAAATCTGGCCCAGTCTTTGAGGAGCCAGGACCCCACTCTTTTCTAGTTTTGTTCTTCAGCGTTTCTTTAGCCCAGAAACTTAAGGAAACCCTAGACGGTCAATCATTTTGATCAAAAGCTTCCATCAATTGATTGACCGTCTAGGAACCTGTTTGACGCTTGAGTCAAGCGTTGATGGTGATTGATAGAAAGTTTGAATGACTCAATCATTATCATTAAAAGCAGTTTGTTAGAACAGCTTTGGTCGAGATTGAAGGGCTGATTGAAGGTTCGATTGAAGATTCATTGAAGCACCAGTAAATGGATTGACAAAAACTTCTGATCAAAATGATTAACCGTCTAGGGACTTCTTATCAGTTGCAAAGTTCTATCTCTTTTGCGGTCGAAAAGAAATAAATGAGTCTTTTCCATTCCCAAAGTACTGTGATAAAAAGGGGAAACTTTTTTTATTATATTGTTCTAGTGTAATAACATCCATTCCCAGCTTGGTGGTAAGCGAGTGGTAAGTTTCAAAGCTGTGATCCAAACTATTTCAGTCACAACGTCTACTATAGCTGATTGTCTAACCGTAACGTAACTTTGTAATCAGGAAGAGATATTTTTCTAGTAATGCTTGTGAGAATCAGATATGGGCAGAGGGCAAAAAGGAGGGTTGTTTAGTCTTGCTATCAGAACACCTAGCGGAAGAGAGTTACTTTAGTACCACAGAGATATGAGATTAGTTTGGACAAGTTTTGAGACAAATGGCATTGAGCGTGCAGCTCGAATATTCAATTCGATGACATATACATCATCACAACGTTTCAAATGCCCATTATAATTATTTCTGACTTTCAGACAATACTTTCCTCGGAACATTATCTAATATTTCCATACATTGTTTCGTTGATCCACTTGGAGGACTACAAATATCACCAATTATTATCTTTTCTTTGAAGCTAGTAGCTAATTATGTGAACAGAAATTCAAAAACCCTTTCAACGTTTACAGGCAGATCATCTCTTCTTACAACTGCCAGATTACGCAATGCATAAAATCCTATTCACCCCCCCCCCCCATTTTTGCTATTTTTCTATTTATAAATATTGAATTATATCCAGGAATATTCGTAATTAGCTGGTTCTTTTCATTTAGAAAAGTTTCACAAAAGCCAATAATTCCAAGGCGAGAATTTCTACATATGAGCTGTATATCATCCAGGGAAGAGTTCAGCCATGGAGCATTCAAATGCACAACTTGGAGGACATCCTCCCACCGAACTCCAACATCCAATAACCCACAAACCTCCTCCACAAAAGTACTATCAATAATATTATCTAAATTTTTGTCGAAATTCATATTCGGTGTTCTTCCTATCCAAGCACACGTCAGGGTATAACCTTGATATTTTTGCAGTGAGTCTAAAGGCTAATTAATTGGTGGTGTTTGATACGTAGATGGACGTTTAGCTCCCCTAATTATTTTTCAGAATGAAACAGTTCTTCAATTGTTTAGTCAGGAGTGGGACTCTGAATCTTCTTAACAAATTGTTTGTAACATAGCCAAGGTGTAATTATTGGTTAATTATGGCCTATGTACAGGATATTATATGGCCTGAGTTACAATATTATATAGTCTACGGCTAGGGTCTATGGCCATTAGGAAACTGCCTTTTTATAAAAAATATTATGGTTTAGATTCTTTCTTCCTCCACACTGAGTGTGTCTAGGCTAAACATATGTTTGATTGTTCTGCTTTGTATTTCCTAATCGCTTTAGATCCATTGTTTTTTCAAGATCGTCTTCGTTGTTTTATCCTAATAGACCAGTTTTTTCTTAGATACTTCATTGTTGTTAAAATAGCCAAATGGGTGTTCAAAAGAATTCCTTATGCTGTGGGTAGTCAGGGTAGCGAAATGGGTAATCAGAAGCTACTGTCTTTTCCAATACGGACTTTACGTAAGGTTAGTGTTGTGGCTGGCACGGTTGTTGCATATATTGTTGGTTTTGTGTGTTGTCAATCATCAAAAAATAAAACAACGCACGAATAAGTTTTGGACTAATCAGACTGACAAAAAGTTATGTCAGTTTAAACTCTCTGTCAATAAAGTCAGCGAACATTTTGGCAAACAGCAAGTCCTAAAACAATACAATGCGACAAAAAACTGCCTCTACAAAAAGGAAAAAATGAGCAAACCTTAAAATGGAAGAAAAAGAAGTTTTAAATTAATCAATTAATTAATAGGTAGTTATTAATTAAAAGCTTTTGGGACTAAAAATCGTCGAGCAATGTGGCAAACAATAAATATGCAGATAACACATTAGACAGAATAGTAAAATATAAGCGGCTCCGGAGCGGGAGGCGGTATCGGTGGACGTGATGGATTTCATGGCACTCGATGCCGAAACGGACGGGGACGAGTCTCGGCCCGGGGCGCCGGATGTGGCGACACTTGCCGTTTGGGACGATTGAGGAAGCGCGATGAAAGAAACGATTCCCGAGTGGGAGAAGGCTTATCCGATCAAGCAGCAAGACGAGCACAGAGTCTCTCGTCGGCAGTTTGCTGCGTTTTGCGGGTGCTCCGCGTTGGCCCTGAGCGCGGGAATCCCGTTGCGTCAGGTCTTGCGAGCGATTCCGCCGGCAACGGATCCGATCGCCGTAGCGGCCGTGGAGGAAGTGCCCCGGGGCGGCTACAAATTGTTCGAATATCCGGAGCCGGGGTTTCCGTGTATTTTGGTTCGCAGTCTCGAAGGAGAGTAAGCGGCGTACAGTCAGAGTTGTACGCACTTGATGTGTCCCGTGCACTTTGACGCCCAAGCGCACCAATTGGTGTGTCCGTGTCACTCGGGTTATTTCGATGCCAAAGACGGTCGAGTCTTGGCAGGGCCGCCTCAGCGGGCATTGCCGCGGTATCAGGTGGCGATCGATGAGGGCCAGGTCCGAGTGGGCCCGGCTTGGGAAACGAAACCGACGGAGTCGATCGCGGAAAGCGTTTAGAAATCTATGGTACCTGTTCCTGTCATTCCCGAATCCTCTCCCTTTACCCGCCAACCGCGGGCTTGGCTCAACGGTTGGCTGGTAGGGGTGATGGCCGACGGTGTCGCGAGTCCCGGGGCCGCGCCCGCTACGGAAGCGGTGGAGCTGCTGCCCTTGTTGATCCTGTTTGGAAGCCAAAGTGGTTCGGCGGAAGGGTTGGCTCGCGGACTGAAAAAAGAGGCTGGGCCGCACGGTTTTGCGCCTCGAATGATGAGCTTGAATGAAGCCGTCAAAATTGATCTGACTCAGGAGTCTAACGTGGTGATCATATCGAGCGTTTAACATAGGTTATTCTCCTGTAAATAACAACTAATAGAATAAATAACACTAATAGACTAACACTGAAATAGAAATTTAGTGATAACACTAAATAGACAAAAAATAACACTAATAGACTCCTAATAAACATTTTTTCATGTGGATAGAGCATTGGTATTGACAGTCTGGCAGATATTTCTGAATGTATTAGAAGTATTACGCATTTTCCAGCTACCTGGATAAAAGTTATAGTTTTTTAAACCCAAAAATGAAACGGGGGCAGTCGTGAAGCACTGTACATTGTTCAAGGACTATTGTCTATGGCCAGAGATGTTGACGGTTTCACTTTAAGCCATGGTTTGACCTTAGGCCTTGGAAAAAATTCCTCTTTTTCTGGTAGGAGACTGAACCTGATAGCCAAAATGACCAGCCCTTACCCAAACCCAAAGAAAATAGTAAGAAGAGGCGGGAGAAATATAATTTAGGAAATAAACATGCGTCACACATAATTTGACTGCATAATAAGTAACAGAAATATAGAGTTAATTCCGATTAATTGTGGAGATTATGAACATCATTTCTAAAAGAAAAACAAACATAAATTGATTTAGAGCCAGTCAAACAGGTACTAAAATCTATCCTTAGAAAATTCCTCTGGAATAAGATTTAAAACCACCTTCATTCAGCCTTTCGAAGCATCCACGTTTCAGAACCATAGTTGAACTATTTTAGTTCGTAGCCTCATCTTCTCAAACCTTTCTTAACTCAGAGAAGAGTCCTAAGCCTTAGCTATTCTACTTATTACATCTTAATTACATCCAACATCTTTAATAGTAGTATCCCCTTTCTACTTTTAAACGGGCAATACCCCCGCTATACAAGCGGCCAGTACCCTTATATGGGCGTCCATATAAGCAGCAAGGTATACCTTCGATCCTCTCAAGACGCAGGTGTCTTGTTACGACAGTGTTAGTTTTGTTACATTGCAGTCACGAGTTGTCTCGTTCACCGTAAGTGGTCCTTTTTGCAGTTACAAATAGCCACAAATGCAGGCACAGTAGTAGTAGCAATAGTTGCCGTGAAAGTATCAAGTTATTAAGCTTAGCCAATCCTATGATATTCCTTTTTGATATTACCTATGATATTCCTTTTTGATATTCCTATATACCTTCTGATATACCTTATATACCTTTGATATACCTTTTTGATATTCCTATGATATTACCTTTTTGATAACGTGGATGCACATAGTGGACACATTAAAAGTCTCAAGTAGGGGTAGTCAAATTCACATTCAAACATACAAGTAGCGCCAAGAAGTCAGCCGGAAGGAGTCGCATTTGCAGCCAAAGTAGTAATAGCAACAGTGGTCCTGGAAGTTTAGCTTCACTCCTATATAGTCACCTTAGCTGACACAAAATAACTGAAGTCCCAGTCATAAGTAGTCGCACTTACAAGTGGTCCCAAGTAGCCAGCTTTATAGTGGCTAATAGCTGCAATTATAGAAGCAGTAATAGATAGTAATCTATTACTAGATAGTAATATTAGTATATAGTAATATTAATAGATAGTAATAGAAGCAGTAATAGAGTAATTATAGAAGCCAAGAATTATGAATATAAGTACTACTATTATCTGTTTCACTCATAATCTAATGTGTTTTGTTTTTGCTTTTAACATCAGTCATTTTCTAATTCTATCATTTTCAAGTTCGTTTCTCTTCCATGTAATATTGGTACTTCCAACTGAGAAAAGGGGCTCAACTAGAGCAGACTAGACAATTGACGTGTTAAATTTATGAGAGCTTCTCGATATCACTCCATTAAGAAGGACTGAACCTTTCTGTACTTTCTTTCCTCTAGTCTTCAAAAAACCGTAGAATCGTTGATTTTGAAGTAAGGTCAGTGTTTCGAGACTGGGTATTATTTGCAGGATCTTGGAAGAATTATATAAACCGCTTCTACGGTGTGCTCAACAATCGGCTCTATGATCAGCGCTATCTTTGCGGTGACCAGTACACCATCGCCGACATGATCTGCTACCCGTGGACCGTGAACTGGGAAGGCCAGGGTCAGGACATCAACGAGTTCAAGTACTTCAAGCGCTGGTTCGAGGAGCTCAGCGAGCGCCCGGCGGTACAGCGCGGCATGGCCGTGGGCAGCGAGATGCAGAACGACTATTCAAAAATGAGCGAAGCCGAGATTGCAGAACTGCGCGCCATGCTTTACAACCAGCGTGCCCGCCCGGTGCGCGAAGCCTGAGGATCAGCGCTCAGCGAAACGGCTGAAAGAACAACTCATTACCCAACTGCCGCTTCTTTTCGTACCGGCGAATGATCGACAGCACGTGCCAGAGTGCGCGAAATTCGCCTATCTGCAAAAACTTGCGTGCGTCAGTCTGTACCGCCTGTTGCAGTAGTATAGAAGGCGCATGTTGCAGGGCACGGTCGGAGAAATTCAAGTCTTCCAGGCCGTGCTCGACAAATCCACCCACAGCGGTAAAAAACTCACGCCGCACAAACATGGACTGGTCTCCGTACACAACTCCGGTCTTTCGCCAACGATAATTATGTAGCGCGGAGATAAGGCGGAGCTTCCAGTTGGACGGGGTGAAACAATGACGAAAACCACCCCAGTTTACGCGCGGAGAATCGATGAAACAGATATCCCGACCCGCCGTTGGCGCCAGCTTCGAATCAGCATGGTGGAACAACAACCAGTCGCCGCTGCTGTGCCGCGCACCCACATTCATTTGCCGTCCGCGGCCAGCGGTACTGTGTAACAACGTCACTCCGGGTGTAAGTTTGGTGTCATAAGAAATCGCTCAATTTTTTCCATTGCCCCCACCAATTGCGCTTACCTTGACATCGCCGCCATAGTGTTTTTGTTGCTGAGCACGTAGGTCCACGTCTTTGTTGCCTGATCTTGTAGTGTTAAGTGATTCACGTAATTCATCAGTGGTACTTATTTCAACATTAGAAGGCATAATATTATTCATGGGTTTGCTAGTTTCAAGGCAATCAATACAAAGCCAATGTTTACAGGTGTCACAGTTGATTGCATTAGATTGTTCATTCAGATTCTCATCACAATCAGTATAAATATTTTTGTCGGTTTTTGGTTCTCCCTTGTTTTGGCGGCATTATGTAACTTTCCAACAAGGCAATACTGATGAAGAAGATTCAAAGAGGCATGTTCAAGATGAAGTGCTGGAGCTTAGAAAGTGGCGTAATTCCAAACAAATTCAGCAGCATCTGATTGAAGGTCAATAAATATTTTAGGGTTGAACTGGTTTGGCCTTAAATGTAGTTATGTTTTGGGTATATTCACTATGTAAATCATTATTTATGATTCTCAATGGGATTTTATACTCAATTTATAACTGAATGCCACCCTAAGAGTTAAGGAAGGTGTTCACTAATTTTGGTCAATAAAACTCATTGCAATATGCATTGTGACTACATCAATTTAATCCTGGCTTTTGTAGCTATGTTGCCATGATCAATAAGTGATGTAACCATGTTGCAATCATTTCATATTTTCTTTTCCAATTATTTACATATTGTGTTCGGCTAAAATATCCTGCCATATTTGCTCTACCAATTCTCAGAATACCTTCATGCATTGAGTGCCATAGATGGTCAATGTACTCAGTGTGACCACCAGTGTCCAGGTTCACAAAAATTGTCATGTGAATGTCAGACAATAAAATCCTTGATTTTTCAAAGTACTATTTGCTTTCCAGTAATCCGACATTAAAGTTGTGCCAGGACTAATCCAGTCACATAACTAACAAAGTATCAGCAGGCCAGTCTTGAACAGGAACAATGAAGAAGCGGCTAGAATCTCTTTTAATGCCCCCAAAGACCCACTGTTCTTCAACAAATATAAACTAAAATATTGTTGATGCCGAAGATATGCCGTGACTCTGTTTTTTTAGTTTTTTTTCCGGCGAATCATGGCCTGCATAATGTAACTTTGAAACGCAGATGAAAACCAGGCGGATGAAACAGCCTGGTGCATACGATACGTTAAATAGTCGCTTTTCAATAAACGTAATTACGTGAAAGTGAACGCCATCTATCAAATTTTTCTAACCATATATGAAAACGCCAAAATACACATTTTTTCAACAAATTTGACCTAAAACTTAAAATCAAGAAACGAAACTTAAATATTAAAACTTTCAAGTTCTAATGTTAAATTTCAAAAATTCAAATGTTTAAACGTTCAAATCGTCCAATAATTTAACTATTAATTTTGTCAAGCTTTGTGTCTATTTTATTCTAGGGCTAAGAACGCGCTGATAAGTTTACCTTTATTTATCGTTTCAGAAACAAGACCTAGCACCCCACTTCCTGAAACTCGCGCCCAATTGCTGATCCTCTTATCATCTCTGCTTTAAACCTGAAGCACAAGGAAAGTTTTCTAGCTTGTGTTCCAACGAAAGACTGGAAACGTATCAGCACTGACTTTTCTTTGGAACTTGCAAAACGTCAGAAGGAACTCTTGGGTTTGGCTTGGGTTTAGGGTTTGCGTTTGGGTTTTGGTTTAGGGAATTCTGAACTAGTTGCTGATACTACCACCAGCTAATATAATGCAGGGGGTACTACATTTGGTTAGAAAAAAGACTTGTACTTCTAATTTGGCCAAAATCAGCGATGAATGCTATGATCTACCGGCCCTATTTGTCTCGGAAGACAGTGACGGCAATGATTCTGATAGGTTATATAATTTACAGTGTCGTTGTTTGAGTTCAATAAAATTTAATTGTCAAAAAATCTGTTGTTCCTTTTTTGCTATGGCTTTTTATTACTTTTTTTTTGCTTCATACGTTTTTACTTCCTCTCATATGATAACGCCTTTTTTTGCTATCATATGATTAAAATATTCCCAACCAGCTAGAGTGCTCTTATCAAGAGTCTTTTGGGCGTCTTAATCTAGCTTATGTGTCCGATTGTTATGGACACATTATCGGCACATTATTGCTTATTGTCCGTCTATTAGCTTGTTATCGGCACATTGGACGATTTTATTAGCACATTTTTATGTCATCCACCCCACCCCCTTCCAACTCAAAACCATAGCTTCGTCCTTGCCTGTACCTTCTAAAGACCAGAAGATAATCTGCCATTTATTGAAAACAAAATACATTTTAAATGGTTTCTTCTGTTTAACTCTGTTGAATCCAAAATTATTAAGACCTTTGTCTATCTGAATTTATAGAGAAAAACTATCTGGTGTGCTAGAGACACTCGTTTTCTTTTCTATGATTATTCAGGCATTTACAGTTTTGTAGTAATTTGGAAGTGATTAAGATGTGAATTTTGTTTATATGTTTTTTTCTCTTGTTTGTTGTTTTTGTTTTTTCTTTAGATGATTAAATTTTTCCCTTTATTTTTCTCGGACGGTGAGTCGATATATTCGGATCTTTATTATTTAAATTTTGGTTACTGTTTTTTTTTCTTTTGTTTTGTTCCTGTGTTTACTTTAAATTATGCTCGGTTTTTCTCTTTTTAACTTAAAAAACAATCTATGCAGATTGAACGAATTCTTTTCTCATGCACTATGATTATGCCATGGACAAATATTATCGCACTTGCCTTACAGAAATTGATATTAATCATCCCAAAGATTAAGCCTTTTCTTTTAATTAACTATCATACTTTGAACAAGAGCTAAGAGCTCATATGGCACTTTTGACGAGGCAAGAAGAGCTAAGAGCCAAGAGCTCATATGGTATAAGCTCTAACAAAATTCTAAGAATCAATAGATTGATTTAAAAGGAAAATCAGAGGCTTAATGCCGGTCAGGATTTAAAGGATATAAAATTATTTTTGCATTTTTTAAGTTGAATGAAGAAAAAGTTGAAAAGTTGAAAGTTAAACTTCAAACGAAAAGACGACACTAACTCGTTTTTGAATGTTTATTTCTTCAGTGTTTAAAATGTAGCCTACCTGAACCGACCAAACTCCTTTTCCAAAGAAAAACTAAGAAAATTGACTGTTCATCCACAAAAACCCGTTCAAAATAAGCAAGCATCAACCGTTAACGTTCCTTGCAGGGGGATAGCAAAATCTAAACCAATACCTTGTCTTCTATTTGTAGAGTACTTATTCTCCCAGGCATCTAATAAGAGATTGAAATAACGAGGATATTCTATATATTTGAGATAGCGATGACTTTCTGGGGTTGGAAATATTTTTCTAAAATTCACTAGTTGAGTTTGTTCATCTTCATAATGGACTAACTGACGGATGTCACAAGGTTTGAGATCTTCTAGAATGGAACCCAACCACTGAAATACAAAAAAAAATGTCAATACACAAACTAAAAAACATTATATACAAATGTATTTTCTTTTTAATTCAAAGAATTTTTAAGCCTGGGTGCACAAAAGTTTATGCCAAGACAGTCAGTTGTAACAAGAAATATACACATTTCGGTTCGATTCTTCGGGATGGTTGGGGGGGGGGGTAGTGCATTCACAGGGCACGGATTTTTTTTTAGGAAAGAGCTTTCTAGGAACTCTCAAGGGGAGGCGGCCATCTCACACCTACTTGTAGGTCTTTACAAGACATGAGTTCCACACTGAAACTCGTCAAAAGCGTAAATAATTTAATATGATATTTGTATAAAGCTATGATTTTGTGATAATACTTATTCATCTCCTTTTTTTGCCGTCTTTGTTTCATGGTCAAATAATTCGAATTTGATATGATTTTCTGAATACAGTTTTAGTGGTTTTACGAGTAAAATAGCATTCATTTTTTTATAGCATCGTTCACTAGTCCCCCGTGGCCGGGTCGAAGCGGCGGATGTCCTGTGCCACGATCGAGGCCTCCTACTTCGGCAGGATGAACCAGGCGAGTCCGAGGATGAACAGCGGGGCCAACGCGACCTTGGGGGTCGAGTACAGCACCCACAGGAACGGCGCGACCATGAAGCGCAGCACCGGCGACCAGCCGACCGCGAGCCCCACGACCACGCCGACGACGATCGCGATGGCGAGGCCGATCAGGAGGTTCGTGACGCTGAACACGAACGCCGACCAGAACTCCGGGTCGACCATGAGCTGACCGAACGCGACGGCGATCGCACTGGGGGCCGGCAGGATCGCGGCGGGAATCCACTGGAACCAGC
>JAAAKM020073195.1:164840439-164859098 GCA_010016025.2 Alatinidae sp. Z8VKAUB7J3 | reverse complement strand
GATCAGGAGCAGCGTCCACCTGCCCTCCCCGGAGCGCACCACGCGCCGTGGCCGCACGATTCGGACCGTTCCGGTTGCCGAGACCACGCTCATCGCTTGCCCTTCCTCGTCCACGGTGCGACGCCGCGTTCGATGGCCGTGACCACCTGCGTCATCCCCACGCTCCACAGCACGACGACCGCGATCGCCGCGAACGCCTGATCGGTCTGATACGTGTTCGAGGCGCGGATGATGAGTGCGCCCATGCCGCTCGAAGAACCGGCGAGCTCCGCCACGACCATGCCGATCGTGGCGAGCACCACCGCCTGCCGGAGGCCCGCGAACAGGAACGGGATCGTCGACGGCAGGTAGACCGAGCGGTACAGCCGCATTCGTCCCGCGCCGTACACACGCGCGGCGCGGATGATGGAGGGGTTCGTGGTGCGCATACCGGCGGCGACGTTGAGCAGGATCGGGAAGATCGCACTGATCGTCACGAGGAAGATCACCGGACCGATCCCGAAGCCGAACCAGGCCTTCGCGAGCGGCTGATACGCGATCGACGGCGTGGCGTAAATCGTCCATGCGATCGGCCCGATCACCCGATCGACCGGGAGCGAGGTGGCGGAAGGGTTTACCAATAGGTAACTTCTTCGCTTTTTCATCATTGCTATGACTCTGTTCAATGATGTTATCTGTTGGTAAACTACCAATGATACTATTAACGTTCAGTGATAATTTGATTTTCATTTAATTGTCTATATTTTCCTTGACAATGCTATCTGCCAATGCCCTTTTTATTTTCCCTTTGATTTCACTTTCTGTTACCACCTTATTTTTACATAGGTAACAGTTCCAACTGAAAGAAAAGATATGATTTATGACATTGGTAGAAGAGTATGGTTTTCTTCTTCATTTTACGTTTTGTTGGATGGTAATACCAGAAAGATGATGATATGATTTATCCATAGGTAACGTGTTACCACCAATGTCGTTGTTAGTCAAAACGTTTTGGGGGGAGTAAGAGATTTTACCGTCTAGCTCGTCAATTTTACCGACTATTTTTTCAAAAACTAGTGTAATATCCGTTTCGACTAAAACACGTAAAACCACTGCAGGAGTTGGTAAAACGGCTATATTTACTAACCGATATTCAGATTTTAATATACATCATGTCGCTATTTTAATGACTCCTATTTAGCGTTCCAAAAAAAATTATTTAAAATTTTCAGAGACATACCGAGAATTTCTCAGAAACAAAGAGTACAAAAGGCTGGAGAGGGGGTATTGGGGTCCCTGTAGGTAGAAATGGACCATGGTGGGGATTATGAGGACTCAGACTTATGTGCAAGCCCGGTAATGGAAAATCGGTGTGCTTGGGACCATTATATTGTAAGAAGGATATCTGGCTGGTTGTAGCATTACAATTTTCGGAGACAAAACTAGTTGCATTAACCATCAAAAGAACCAGTGTGCTCAGTAACATTAGAGGAAAAAAATAATATGTCTGCCTAGCATTTATTTCAAATCACTGTGGTATGTATAGTCACGGAATAATGCAAAAAAAAAAATAGCTAGAAACAACGCATTAGGTTGCGCGGGTTGTAGCAAACCGCTGTAATTAAACGATTTAAACGAGTTCTTTCGGAAAAATGTTGATCAATAATAATGTCTTTCAAAATTCCCAGTCCCGGGGAAAGTCGAATGGAATCTTTTTGAAGGTGCATGGAGGTTTTTCCTCGCACGATCATCGAAGTGCTTAATCCTGCTGCTCCGGCACTGGACCCCGCCAGAACAATGCCGTTTTCCCGAATCTTTTTTTTGAGAAGACGAACAAACGGCGTTCCGCCTAAAACTGTGCTGAGCCGCATTTGATCACCGCCGGAAATAAAAATCCCGGTAATATCCTTCAAAGCAGCCTCAGCGTCAATTTCCATCGCTTCTTTGCGAGATGCTGGCTGAATATCCGCAATTTTTTTGGCGCCCAAAGATCGAAAAATTTTACTGTAAGTGCTTGCCGCCATCTCAGGAAAATCCGATGCTACCGGGATAATCAAAATTGAGGCTTTTTTTTCGCCAGCAAGCTCCAAAAATTTCCGCAGGATTAGGCGTGCGTTATACTTGTTTTCCGCACCGCCGATAATCACCAGTGGAGAACCGATTGTTTCACTATAATCCAAAACTCACTTCCTTAAATCGTTTATCTTGTTTCTTTACGTAATGGGGTGCAAAACGCATTTTGCAAAAGCTAAATGTAAAATGAGTTTTGCACTCCTCTATTCCTTTTTCTCCGAGGAAATGGGCAATGGCGATCTCAGACCGGCTGCCGGTTTACCAGGTCGTAGCCCTGACCGTCGGTTAGGCAATGAAGCGTTACATTGGCAATCGACAGGCTGCCGGGGCTGCTTTTACGGCCATCAAAAATATAAACTGCATTATTTCCAAAGACCTTTGCACTGCCATCTATGTTTACCTGGAGTGCAGTATCTTCATCGATGCCGATAATTTGCAACTCCGGTTGTTCCATAAGCAGCGCAAGATTCCGCGGAAAGCGGCCAAATTTTGATTTAAAGAGTCGGGTTTAAAGGTGGTAGTCCTCCAATTATTTAGTGTTTCCCAGGGATTACTGTGAAAAAGTAAAATTTTGTTTTAAAGAGTTCGGTTTTAAGGTGGTAGTCCTCCTATTATTTAGGGTTTCCCAGGCAGTACTATGAAAAAAGTAAAATTTTGATTTAAAGAGGTGGGTTTATAGGTGGCAGTCCTCCGATTATTTGGTGTTTTCCAGGGATTACTGTGAAAAAGTAAAATTTTGATTTAAAGAGTCGGGTTTTAAGGTGGTAGTCCTCCCATTTTTAAGGTTTCCCAGGCATTGCTGTGAAAAAGTAAAATTCTAATTTAAAGACTCGGGTTTAAAGACGGTAATCCTCCTATTACTTAGGGTTTCCCAGACATTACTGTGAAAAAGTAAAATTTCGATTTAAAGAGTCAGATTTTAAGGTGGTAGTCCTCCTATTTTTCAAGGTTTCCCAATCAATGCTATGAAAAAGTAGAATTTTGATTCAACTAGTCGGATTTTAAGGTGGTAGTCCTCCTATTATTTATTGTTTCCCAGGCAATACTAAGAAAAAGTAAAATTCTATGAAACGAGTCAGGTTAGGTGGCAGTCCCCCTATTTCTTAGGGTTTCCCAGGCAATACTACTAAAAAGTAAAATTTTGGTTTAAAGAGTAAGGTTTTAAGGTGGTATTCCTCTTTTATTTGGGGTTTCAAAAGGAATACTGTGAAAAAGTGAAATTCTGATTAAAAGACGTGGGTTTTATAGGTAGTATCCCTCCTATTGTTTAAGGTTTCGCAGGGAATACTGTGAAAAAGTAAAATTCTGATTTAAAGAGTCGGGTTTTATGATATTACTCCTTTTATTATTTAGGGTTTCCTGGGATTATTGTGGAAAAGTAAAATTTTAATTCAACGAGGCGGGTTTTAAGGTGATAGTCCTCCTATTTTTTAGGGTCTCTTAAGCAATACCAAACTGGGCGCCCCACTCGAGCCGTGGCTCATCCAGATCGTCGCCCATCTTTTCGTTGAATCCGGCGCGAAAATCCGACCACGCACTGCGCGTTTCATCCAAGGAGCTTTGCACTGCGTCGAGATTCGGTGTGAGGTTGAGGAACGACTGCACAAAGGCAGGCAGGGCAAGCGTCTGGTCTTCGGCAAAACCGCTTTCGACCGAAGAGAGCTCGGTTTCGAGCGCATCAATGTCGCCACGAATATCGTGCAGGAATACTTTGAGATCCCGCGCGTAACTTTCAAAGTCTCGCGGTGCGTTCTGCAGGTAGTTTTCGCTGCTGGCGGCTAGTGCCGCCGTTTGATCTTCCAGAAGGGTGAGTTGGCCCAGACGCTCAAAGTTCTGCTCCGCATTGCGCAAGACGGAAATCTGGTAAAGCGAGGCAAACACTGCGAGCAGCACGAACACAATCAGCCCGAGCAGCGCTCTTACTCGCAATTGATAGGATTTTTTTGCAACGCTCATGCTGTTGTCCTCAGAACGACCACTGGTCTAGAAATTTCTGGCGCTTTTTGGGTTTGCTGATTTCACCCGCCAGAAGGTGAATAAGCTCGGCCACGCTGATGGCGTTTTCGGCGTGCTGGTCGACCAGGTTGGCTACGTTGCCGCTGATATATTGCGAAAGACTTTCCTTGAGTTCCGTGAGAAAGCTCTCATCGATTGCACTGGCAAAGCCGGTGGTAAGCAGCGTGTCGCCGCTGTCTGACAAGCCACTGGAAATGACCGTCATCTCATCGTCAGGTGGCGGGGTAATCTGTGTAGCGATGTCGCGCTGCGATGGCACGGGTGTGCCCGAGTGGGGCGTTGCCACATTCGCTGGCGCTTCGCGCGGCGCTTTGATTTCTGCCAGGGCCGCTTTCAGTTCGCGTGCCAGTTCATTGGCATCGCTGTGGCGCAGCGTGCGGTTGGGGCTGAGGCCTTTGCGCACCATGCTGCAACAGGAGCAACTGCATGACTGATCTGACCGGAAAGACCGCCCTCGTAACAGGTTCTGTACAGGGCATCGGGCTGGCAATGGCCAAGGCTTTTGCCGGGGCGGGCGCCCGCGTGGCCGTGCATGGGCTGGCCGATCAGGAGCAAGCCCGGGCCGCTATGGCCGAAGTCACCGCTGCCGGCGCTCCGGAAACCCGGTTTTTCGATGCTGACATGCGGGACGCAAGCGCGGTCGAAGCCATGATGGCCGGAATGGAAGAATGGGGGGGCACCGACATCCTCGCCAACAACGCGGGCATCCAGAAAACCGTCTCCCTCGCGGAGGCAGACACCGCCACATGGGATGCTGTGCTGGGTGTCAACCTGACGGGGGCCTTTCACACGATGCGCCTGGCCATGCCCAAAATGGCCGAACGCGGATACGGGCGGGTGGTCAATATCGCCTCGGTTCACGGGCTGGTCGCTTCGGTGAACAAGGCGCCCTATGTGGCATCGAAGTTCGGGCTGGTGGGGCTGTCCCGGGTCGCAGCGCTGGAATACGCGAGCCAGGGCAGCCGCGACACGGGCGGCATTACTGTCAACTGCATCTGCCCCGGCTGGACGGAAACCGCGATCATCGAGCCCCAAGTCCAGGCCCGCGCCGCCCTGCACGGCGGCGACAGAGCAGCGGGGATTGCCGACCTTCTCGCCGAAAAACAACCCTCCCGCCGCACCTCCGACCCCTCTGAAATCGGTGCGCTGGCGCTCTGGCTCTGCGCCCGCGAGGCACACAACGTCACGGGGGCATCCATTCCCGTCGATGGCGGCTGGACGGCGCAATAGTTAGCGGGGCAAGCACCGGCGCCGCGATGCCGCTTGGCCCCTTTCTTCGCGTCTTTAAGGTGCGCGTCAGTGCTTCGGATTTCTGTCCCCTTTGAGAGCTTGACGGCCCGGGGAGGGGAACGGCTGCGCCCATTTGCCCCCAGCATTTCTCGAAGAAAAGGGGTTTGGCGATGATGGTCATCGTGGTTGAGGCTGTACCCGCCCGCTTGCGGGGCCGCTTGGCCATTTGGCTTTTGGAAGTCAGGGCCGGTGTTTACGTGGGCCGGGTTTCGGCCAAAGTCCGCGATATGATTTGGGGGCAAGTGGAAGACCACTGCGATTCCGGAAATGCGGTCATGATTTGGAAAAACAACCACGAACAGGGTTTTGATTTTGCAAGGGCGGGTGCCAATCGGCGGTTACCGGTCGAGATCGATGGTTTTAAGCTCGTCCAATTCTTGCCCGCCGAGGAAGCACCCGAAAAACCCATATGGGACGAAGCTGACGAAGAACCACTTCCCTTTTGAAGCAAAATTCAGAAAAAAGGAGGTCACGACACCTTTGACGAGTGCAGAAAAAGATCGATTAGCAAAATCGGTACCATCGGCTCGCCTTCAGAACCCCCTGAATTCATTGTAGATCTCTTCTAGAGTGTTCCCCACACACGTGGGGATGAACCGCTATGTTGAGGATGATCCAGACTGCAACGCGGGTGTTCCCCACACACGTGGGGATGAACCGATCGTGCTCAACTGTTCCCGTTCCCGCTGCCAGTGTTCCCCACACACGTGGGGATGAACCGGAGGCAGGCCTTGCCGCATAGCGCACCACTTTGTGTTCCCCACACACGTGGGGATGAACCAACCTGTTGGTCATGCATTTCCAGAACGCCTCCGTGTTCCCCACACACGTGGGGATGAACCGTAACAAAAGCTTAATCATGAACGCTCCGTGAAGTGTTCCCCACACACGTGGGGATGAACCGGTTTCACGATGGAAAGGGTGGGCCGTGTCCTAGTGTTCCCCACACACGTGGGGATGAACCGTGGGCTGGAAAGCCCTTTGAGCCCGACGATTAGTGTTCCCCACACACGTGGGGATGAACCGTGTCATTCGTGCGAGGGCGCGCATAGATTGATGAGTGGTAGTTCTTCTAGAAAGGACGATGATGAATTCTTGTGTGTGCTATTTTTTTTACGAATTTTCTCTTTTATTTCTCAATGAATATGACGAATTTCTGCAGGTAGACTCTGTTTTTCTTGATTTTTATTTTTCTCTTCGTTATCCCCTTCTAACATACCATGCCCCCTCTTCCGAGGATATCTTTGTGTTTTTGAGTTTTATGGATTGGCAAGGACGCTCCATCTTCCACTAGTTTCTTACTTGACCATCCTAAAATTGAGCCTCTGTCCATTCCAGCTAATTTTATTTCATGCAATCTTTTCCTTATCATATTATTTCTGACTTTCATAACGTTAACTTAGCGTATACTTTACCACCCTTAGCGTTATATATAGTCCTCATAATGAAGAACTGTGACGGGATCTGTGCGCTTAATTAAACAAGCTTCTGGAGCTTACTCGTAATCTCGTAACAAAACCTAGACGTGATAAAATAGATTGTGACATGAACTTATTTTCTTAAAGAGAAAAAGGGAAAGACGTCAATCTTTGCAAGAACATTTGCAACTCACACGACAAGTCACAACTTTCAAGAATCCCATGATAATGTCGCAGCTGAATTTACAGCAGCATTATATTGTTTGAAAATAACGCCTGAAAAACTTACAACGGCTTTACCCTAATCCACGTAATTAGGGGGCTTGCCGTGAATTTCTCCCTAGTTACGTAACTAGTTACTAGTTACGAGTTATGAATTTCTCCCTAGTTAGGCCTGTACATGCCTGTACGTCATTCAGCCGGTAGGGCACATTCCCCCAATGGTGCTTATAATATGGGCGGAGAAGCCTTTGCGAGGAGATAGAAACACACAAGATCAGATTTTTTACAGGTTTGCCAATATTTAAAAATATAGGATTGCCCATTAAAAACAGCATTTTAAAGATGAAAGGGGGTCTGTTGCCCCCTTCCCCCTAGAGAATTTGCTAGCCCGAAAAAGTTGAAAGTTGACTATCTCTTGACTCAAATCTAGACACTTTAATTCACGCGTATATTTCAAGTGATACATTTTTAAATGGATAGAAATACCTGAGACATAAAAGTTTTTATTAAGAAACGTCCATTTGTAATTAACAAAAATTACACTATTTATTTCTACCCAGTAATGTATGCTATTAATTTCTAGCAATTGACTCGCATATTTTACGTATTTTATTTTTGCTGAAAATGTCCTTAATCATGCAGAGCTTGGATACTCAGGGATACAGAATGGAGGGAGGTTTGTCACGAAATCTTAATACAAATTAGGAGAGTTAATAAGAAAAACTGTTAGCCGAGTTTTAAAGAGAATTTCCCTAGATTGAGCTTACCGGGAAAATTTAGGTGAAAGCTCAAAGTGTCCCTGGTTGTCCCCATTATCTCCTAGCTATCCCAAGACCAATCAAATCGGATTTAGTAAGATCTAATTGAGCTGTTAATAAAGTGATCGATCAACGTCTTTTCTAGGATGAAAAGAGGATACATAGAAGACAGGATTTACTTTGTTTTGATTACACTCATGTTAAGCGACGGATACTTGACAAAAGGTTTGTTTGTAGTTTTTACGTTTGAAATTCTTTGGCGTTAGGGCGCCAAGTGGATGATTACATGAATCAACTGTTTAGCATTGTGAAATATTAAATAAACACTTTCTTTTGTCCCGACATTTAAATAAACTGAATCTAGTTTGGAATGAATTCTATATAGTGTAAACATTAGAATTATTTCGAATTCATCAGTGAATTACTATTATCTACGTAATCTTTGGCTCATCAGAATCCACTTGTTTGGTGAAACTAGAACAAAATGGATTACTTAGAAAGAGACCAAACTATTAGTTCACTTGTAAACATACAAAATTAAATTATAATTTGATAAAAAGTCAGCTTAAAACTTTGTCCTTAAAAATCATGGAAAACGCTTAGATTGGAGGGATCAGGATGAAACTTGGTAATTTATGTGACCAGGCATCCCACACCATTTACCACAGATCTGATCCCGAAGACTTCCGAATCCTATATTTGGGTTCGGGAAATCCTATATAAATAGGACAGAGCCTATAATTTCAAACGAACCAACCTGTCCGAACCCTGGGCTAGTATCCAAATCGGGAAAAGAAAAATTCAATAATAGAAAAAAAGCTTGGTATTCATACCAAAAAAACATCTTTTCAAATTAAGTCATTCCCCAGCATTCTTTTGAACAAGAGTTCGAGTCCTGATGTCACCAATTATTTGGTTTGGGACGGGAGGTAATGTCGTGACTTTGTAAGCTCAACCAGGGTCAGCTCGGCTGAAAATGAGCACCGAGGTGAAATCTGGGGGAAATAAACAAGAAGATATGCTGGGCGCCAACAAAGGATGGATAACCTCATCCCCTCTCTTTTTCCTTCTTCCTAAAGGAACGCGGAATGGAGATCAGCACCACCAACTTAGAATGTAAATTCTTGTGCTGCAATTACCCAACAACAAATAGTATAATCTGAAGCCAACATAATACAATAGAATGACAGATGAAAGACCTGGTGGTGACTAGGAAGTGGAAGTACCAAACAGAACTAAATAATAAACACCGAACCATACGAGATTATACCAATTAATGAAACTATAAGTTCACTATAATTAAAAGAACAGAACAAATAAGTAACTACATGTTATCAAACAGAGGTTATCAGAGGGATGTCAAAAGCCTGTGTGGTCTCTGGGGCCTCGAAGGGCTTTAAAAGTACTTTTTTATACGCAGTTTAAAGTCATAGAATCTCAACAAAATTGAAACTCAATATTTTCGATAAATTCAGTATCCCAGTCCTTATTCGTCTATTGGTCAGATATTTCAGTGCTTATTAAAGTGCTCGAGAAATACCTAGTAAACGGCCGGCCCAAGCAGAACTCGCGTCTCTGCTTTCCCGTCCGCGATGGCGCGCGCATTTACGCTTTGTCCGATACCGGCGTGGTCACAGGCATCTCGGTGGAGGACGGCAAGACCTTGTGGACGCACCGGGCGGGCGGGAATTTTGTTGCTTCGCCGATCTTGGCCAACGATCTGCTCTACGTGCTGCAGGGCGAGGCCGACATCGACGGCAGCTTCATCAAGCCCATCGTCTACGCCAAGACGCCGATGTTCTTCGACCGCGGCACGTTCGAGCAGCTCACGATGACGCTGCGCATTCCGCGCGAGAAGGGCGGCCGCGCCACGAACAACATCACGTTCGGCGTGCAGGTCGGCTCGGACACGGGCCGCGGCGGCAACAAGAAGCGTCCCGGCATCGGCATCTTCTACGACCGCGCCAAGATCGCCGTCCGCATCCAGGGCGGCCAGAACAAGAAGTTCAAGGAAGGCAACCTGCTGCGCCTCGATCCGGCGCAGGACTGGCCCGCCGGCGACGAGGTCGAGCTCAAGATCGTCAAGATCGACGGGCAGAAGGGCACCGTGGCCGTCTACCTGAACGACGAGTTGATCATCCAGGACAACGTGTCGGCCTTCAAGAGCTCCAAGGGCAAGGCGATGCTCTGGATCGGTGGCTACAGCACCGAGACGCAGGAGTTCGACGTGGCCGTCAGCGACATCCGCATCGTGCGGCGCAAGAAGTAGGAGTCCCCGTGACCAACTGGACCCAGTACGGCTCGACCCGGCAGAGCACGACGCGTCGTGGGCAGCGCGGCTTCTCGTTCATCGAGATCCTGATCGTCATGGCGATCATCGCCGTCCTCGTGGCAGGCGTCACCGTTGCGATCAACATCTGGCTGCGCAGCGGCCCGGAGTTCGCGACCAAGAACACCCTCACGAAGACGAAGATCCTCATCGAGAACTGGAAGTCGACCTTCGAGATGTACCCGCCTTGTTGTAACCGGGCCAATAATAATAGGGCGCCGCCTTGTAGAAGCCGAAGGCCTCGTCGATCCAGGGTCCGAGAAACTCGGCCGCCTCGACAAGCCCGGTCTGCAATCCAGTGAAGATCTCGCCCGCCGGCAGCACATGAGGTACCGCACCCAGGCGACGCATGATTTCGCCATGATGTCGGACAATCACGATCGAAAGCGTTTCAAAGCACTCGAAGATCGCTTTGCCCGTCGGAGCAGGGCTCGGACGGTTCTCCGGATAAAGTCCGTACATCGGTTCGCCGTTAAGCTCCTTCCGAACCGAACGTTCCATCAGCGACATCACCATCAAGGCCCACACGAGAACGTAAAGCAATCCAGCCATTCGTTCAGGCTTCTTCAAAAACATCGGGCTGACTGCCAGGCGACCTTTTAGGTCGCCGAAGCGTCGCTCCACGCAGTTTTGATCGCGGTACAGTTCCAGTAGTCGCGACAGCGGATAGGAGCTGCGGGCAAGGTTCGTCTTCAGCACGAACACGCCTTCAATCTTTTTCCGACGTGACACTTTCTTGGAATCCAACTTGAAGACTAAGCTGAACTTCCCGTTTCGTTGTTTCAATTCATAGTCGAAGAATTCACCCTCGCTATACCTTCCCTTCGCTTTTTCGAGACGGCGAACAATCGCTTCTTTCGAGGTCAGGGAGTACTTATTGAGGTTGCGTTTGATCTTCTCAAACTCATCTCGAATTCGTTCGACGTGTCGTTCGCGAGTTTTCGCTTGATCTCGAGCCCGACGCTCACTCCAGATGTAGATCAAGCGGTACTTCAACCGAACGAGGCGTCCATCCACTTCACTTTCGACAACGTCCTCGACTTCCGTTCCCTTGTAGGCATCGCGTTTTTCCGCCGGCCAGTCCCGTTGGCTGTTGGAGCAATAGTTGATCTTGCAGAACTTCCGTTGCAGGCTTAGACACTGCTCTTTCAACTCTGTATGATTTAAGTCCTTTATTTATGACTCTTTAGTTGTTTTTTTTCTTTTTGTATGTATCCGCAGTAGCAATTTTTCAGTGATTTGGAAATGACAGGTCATCTTTCAATAAAGCTTATTAAGCGGATATATTTGTTTTCCAGAATACGCTTAGAGTTTTTTTTTTTTTTTCACACGCGTTCTTTTTGTCTGAGGTCTTAACTTTTCAATTGGGCTATGGACGAAAATCCATTTCCAGCAGCCTCCTTTGGTAAATTGTTAGCAGCTGAAAACTAAAATGGGCTTGAAACCATAAATTAGTTCAGTTTTAATGAAAAGAAAACTCGCAAAGTAATTTTGCTTAAGAAAGCTTTAATATTTGAGATGATGAAGCTATTGTGAAGAAATCTTTATTACCGAAAGCTCGAGAAATAACTAATTACTTTGCCCTCCTGTGACGCAAATAACAAATAAGGTGGACTTGTTTTACTGATTATTTGGTAATATGGTGCTTACCATTTTCGTTTGCACTTTTCGCACTGTCTTTCTTGAGTGTGGTTTCTTTTTTCTCTTTTTCAATGTTTACGACGATATGGCGGCTTAGGAAATTAATTGTTTTAAAAGAAATTGCATCTTCACTTATTATATTGAACTCTTCTTCAATCTTCTTGCTTTAAAGCAAGAAGTTTAAGTTATTGAACCTTGTATGCTTGCGTTTTTAGACAGATTAAGTTGGAAATGGGTCCTACAAACCACCTGAAAGCCTAGATAAAAAATGAGTATGATAGAGGTAAGAGAGCATAATAATTTTACGTGCAAGTACTTAGGAACACCTGTCTGATTACGTGGATTAGTAAACACCTAGACTAGACAGGCATTTCCGGTGGTACACATATGCAACAAATCACCCTCTGGGGATGGGGGGGGGGCTGTTTTATGAAAACCATCTGTTTTGAAAAAAAAAGCTTGCATTAATAGATATCCATTTCCATCCCTGACCTCTGCTCCAGAGAACACAAAGTCATGTATTCGCGACTGGCCAAATACAAGGAAGTTAAAATCTGGGGAGTTTCAAGAATATTATTTTCCTACCGAATTTTCCTGGTTTTCTCTGGGTCTTTCAGATTAGATTTGATCATAGGCAACCTGTAGGTGAGCTAGGACATATTTATCGTGCATAATTACAGATTTACACAATCACAAAAAAAAAAAAAAAATAATTTCAAAAAACTCCCCTGTTGATATTTTGAACTATGTTGCAACTAAATTCACCAGAATTCAAACAAAATTCACAAAAACTAAGAGTAAACATCAACCAAAATTCAAATAAAAGACGAAAAACAAAAAATATTTCAGTTTTACGACGAAGTTTGAACGGCTATTTCACAAACTATAAATAGAAGTGGTGAATACATTTCGCTGGCAATGTTTTATTTACCTAATGCCTTTCCAGACTCTTGTCTACCCAGCCATAGTATAAAAGTAAAAGCTTGAAATGTAATTACCTCTAGAGAAGTATATAAGTTAAACATTATCGGAAAACAGCGCTCTTTAATTCCATGTGAACTAAGCTGCATAAGAACTCACTTTGCGAAGACTTCTTTTCGGGGGGAGGGGGATCCGAAAAATGGCCGTGGTATTTAAATAAAGAAATTCGACCAAAGATTCAGTTTCCTAATCGAACAATATTAAGATACAATTTCAACAAACAGCTTCAATTAGGAAAGTATTTTTGTTTTAGTATAAATCAAATCCCCAAAAAGGTCGACTAATTAGCTTATCCAAACGGTTTATGGTAACGAACTGTAAGTAACGATCGAGTCGGCGCAATAGTTGCCGAAACTCTAAAAAATGCTGATGTCAATTGAGATATATCTTGACGGTCATCATTCCGTCCGTATTCATCTGTCGCTGGGTAAACGCGCCCATTTCCAGGCGCGTCCGCCGGTTCGGACGGTATTCCGGCCAGACCTCCCAATCCGGATAGACCGCACGGGCCGTGAACCGCATCACTGCAAACACCACGACCTGGCGTGCCATATAACGGAGTTTTTCGTCCAACCCGTCGTCAAGACAGGTTCCGTCGGCATCAAAGTACCGTTTCTCCGTCGAATTCACGGTGATGCCAAGAGGCGTCGGCCAACCACGCAGGGCGTGAACGATATCACGCATGTGAGACAGCGTGGAATTTGCACCCTGGTATCCGGCGCCAACACCGATGCACCCGACGGCCCGGGCACCGAAGTAAGCCTTGGGATCGTCCGCGAGGTCCTGGGTGTAGTCGAGCGCATTCTGCAGGTGGCCCGAGATCGAGCCATGATAACCGGGAGAACACATAATGATGCCGTCGGACCGGCGCAACGCTTCGACGAGAGACTGCTGTTTCTCGTCGCGGCTGGTGTCGGCAACATCGTAAATCGGCATTATCAAGTCCGGACCGTTGAACATCCGGGTTTCCGCACCCGCATCCTCGGCATGCCGCAATGCCGTTTTCACCAGGTTCTCAGAGGTTGAACCCTCTCGGGTGGTCCCGCCAATTCCAACCACAAAGGGTGAATGATCCGGTTCTCCAATGCGCTCCATACCGGCTCCTCCGCTATTTCATTTTGTTCTATTTTAATGGATGTATCCCGTTTGTCAAAATTATTTTGAAAAGGGATGACTGCCGTCATGCGGTGTCAGCTCGGTCGCGTTGAGGAGGAAGGCGCCCATGGCGTAGTAGCCCATGATGGCCGTCAGCTCGACGATTCCGCGCTCTCCGAAATGCTCGACGACGTCCTGAAAGGCCTCGTCATCAACGCGATTTGCCGACAGAAGTTCGGTCACCGCCCGGTGAACGATACGCTCATCATCCCGAACGAATTGCGGTTGCTCACCGGACTGCAGCGCGGACACGATCTCATCGCTCAAACCGGCTTCGAATAGCCCTCATTTCTGCTACATTTAAAAATGTTTTTTAAATCAAATGACTAGATTTTGCTCACCTTCTGCACCCTGTCTCCTTTTCTTCTTCAGTCATTCTTCAAGATCTTCAAAGTGTGTGTCTTTCTCTAAATCCTGCTCAAGCAAACTGTGGCCAAGTTGCACTGCTACTTTTTATAGAAAGGACTCTTGCACAATTCTCCTCTTGATTTGATGAGGCAATACAGTTTCGTTGGCGCATTTGGGCATTAGTGTGGAATGCACTTGCTCCATCATTTAGACACCAAGACAATAGCTAGAAGTTCACTTGGAATTCCATATTCAGTACACAGAAACCACTCCTCCAGCTATACAATCTGTTTGGTTACTGAAAAAGGCATATTAAAATTCATTAAAAAGGCAGAAATTTGGGCCTTTTGTTACCCTTTAGGAATCCGATCGGCATTCCGAGGTACCCATTTTGCTCTTTCTTAGTGGCTGCTCAGTTTTGCATGTGGGGGAGTTATTTGGGGGGGGGGAGATTTCCGAAGGAAGGGTCATGGGGGTGAATTTTCTGGAAAGGAATTATTGAGGAGGATTTTCCAAGGGGAAAATCGATCTGTCGCCCTTTTTCTTTTCTTTTTTGTCCCGACCGATTCTCAGAGAGGCCAAAAGACCATATTTCAATCAAAATCTAGCTGAAAGTGGTAAGGATTAAAGAAAAGAAACTAAGACGCTTAATTCAGTTTAACAACCCAAAAATATGAACTATGCTCATAAATTACTCTTGATGGGAAAACCATGACTGAGAAAATTAAAGCCGCAAAACTATTTCGCACTTTTTTTCGCCCGCATTGGAGAGAAAAGACGAAAACAGTAACATTCCACGCAAAGTCCTACAACAATTTTTTAGCTCCCGGGTGCGTTAAGTTAATGGCAGTTCTTTCTGTAGCTACCCTCGACATCTCAACGATTCTCAAAGGTAACGTCTGAAGGCAAAACAGGCGGCTTAAAGATACCAAAAGAAATTGGTAGGCTTACGAGGACTAAAAGAAGTCCAGATGCAAAAAAAGGAGGGATAAGAGACTAAAAAATACGGAAGGGGCTAAAGGGAGAGACAAAACAAAGACGAGAATATAAAAAAGACTCAATGAAGTCTAAATGATGTGAATAAAGTCAAAAGGGTCCAAAAATGTTGGATATTGCTAATGGTAGTTAAAAGTGACTAAAGGAAGTTAGAAAGGATTTGAAAGTCGGGAGAGACAAAAAGAAGTCCCAAGAACCTAATATCAATGCAAAAAGAGAAAATAGGAAGTCAGAAGGAATAAAGGAACAAAAGGGGACTAAGAATATTGGAATTTTTGAAAGGAGTAGGAGGGTCGGGAGGAATTAACGGTCAGGTATTAAAGTCAGAAGGAACGAAAGCAATTGCATGAAAACTATGAACAGCTAAAGGGATTAAGAAAGTAAGAACAGGCTAATTTTCTTTTTTTTTAAGATTTAGATAAGGAAAACCTAATTCTGTCTATTTTAATCAAGTTAAAGATAATAAGAGACTCATTCAATTGAACACTTTCCTGTCAACAAAATAGACAACTAGAAATTTATTTTATTTGCATGCTTTTGCCAACAGCAAAAGCAAATAAATGCTATTTTTTGAACATCTCATAACATGATGCCATTTTACCAGACTTGACATAGATTAAAGACACTAAATTATGATATCTTGTCATAAAACTGCAATGATACTATTTTATGGTTTTATAGCCTAATGATATAGCAGCAATGTGCATAGAGAGGAGAGGGGACTTCCTAAGATTAATCCAAAGGACCTCCTCTCCTTAAAAATAATGGCCAAAAAAGGAATCTGTGTTTTTACCATTATTTCCCTAAAGCTCATGCTGTTTCTTTTGATGCTTGTACTAGAATTTACCCTTAGAATTATACATATTTTGTTGTCCGATCAAAATTTTGAGATAGTTGTTTTGTTCAGCATAGTTTAAAGATCCAATAACTATGTCTTTAGGGGTAACATGATCCCCCATGGTCCATGGGAAGACGCCTGTAAGTTATGAAATTTACCTATTGTTTACATATAGTATTTGTTATTATGAAGTATACAGACATTTTTTTGGGGGGAGGGGGTTGGATTTCGGGCTTGAGGTGGGTTTTCATAGGGAGAATTTTCCGTGGAGAGGAAAATTTCCAGGGGTAAACTTTCCCGGCGAACTTTTATACTGGGGGGGATTTGATAGAATTTCTGCTTGAAATTCTCTTTATTTATCTTACTTTCTCTTGCCAGCTCAAATTTACATGTGGAGATTTTCCTGGGGAATTATCCGGGGGCTGTATTCAACTTGTTTGGATTTCCGGGAAAAACATTCCACGGAATAGGGGATTTCTGGAGTAATCGAGAAAACGATTAGAAATCAGTCTTTTTAAATGAAAGTGTGCTAAAAAAAAAAAAAATTCAGGCTGAATTGCCCCTAAGGAAATTTTCGAGGGGGGGGGGATTTTCAGTGAGGACGAAATTTTCTGAAGAAAATTTTACGGAGGGGTTGTATTTTACGTAGGAGTAAATCTCCCCGGATTAGTTTTCTGCGAAGGAGGGGGGGGGGGTTTATTAGGAGGGTCAGTCAGATTTACCGATATTATTTGAGAAAAGATCGGAAATCAAATTAGAAAACTCATTTTCTTTGACTGAAAGTAAGGAGATATATTAAAGCTCAAAACGAGCAGAAATCGTTCAGTATATGAAGGGGTTTCCCCCTCCTCAATACTTTGCTCTTTTTGCGCTAAAGTTTGACTGTTTATCCCTTTTTTTAAGAATGGCTCCTGAAACACAAGGGCCACTTAATTAGAACGGGAAAAATGATCAGAAATTCAAGTGTTTTCTTCAACTGAAAGTATGCTAAGGAGAACTTAAGCAGTTTCGCTCATTACAAAACCAAGCGATGAGAGTGATATATGCGGTTGAGAGCCGAACTTCTGTAAGATCAATCTGTTCTCGCGTTCAAATACAACACTAGCACTGTCTCACAAGGACTGTGACATTCATATCAAGCTTGCAGAGATCCTGTTGGTATGATATGAAGATTTGCCAGATCTGACGTTACAAAAACCGGAGTGCAACTTCAGAATTTCAGATCAAACACTAGGACGAAAATGAAGCATATTTTGTACGATTTTTTATTTTATTTTTTTCGAAAATGCCCCATTCAAAAGTTAGCAGTATTTGAAAGCTAGAGTAAAATTAACCCGCATGGAAGCGTTTGACCTTTCAAATCCGCTTTTAGATTTCAAATTCCTATAGCCTTTGGGGAGATTATTTGTGAAAAATATTTAAAATAGAAATTAAAATTTATTTTTCAGACTGAATCTAAATATCCGTCGAAAAATATTCACGGCTCATTAATAGATTTTTATCAAATCCATTGCAAAGGGCTATGTTTGTGAGCCAAAGCTCATCGAGCGTACGCTTATTTTTTTTTAGCACTTTTCAAATGTTTGTAACTCTGGAGAATTTATCGAAAAAATATTCAGGCGAAACCTGCTTTACTTTTCCTGCTAATTTCACATGTATAAAAACTCATAGGGGCTGCCTTTGGAAATAGCTCTTTGTACCTCTCCCTCAATAAAGGGTGTCTCTGGCCCCTAAAGTTTAGGCCGTTTTCCAAAAAGGGTAACAAACATCCATAACAAAAGATCCTGTATCTATCCCTTAGGTGGCTAACAAGGCTGTATCCGGGATTTTTGTAGGTGGGGGGGGGGGAGGAGTTACAAAAAAATTTACAAAACGCTGACCTCTTATAAAACTTATAAAACTTTTGACCTCTTTGTAATTGACTTACTCGACAGCGTAAAGAGAGCCAGACATCAGCGCTATTAGAAATAGGCTGCAAAACCAAAACGACGAATGCCATTTTGGCATTCGTCGTGAAACGGCGCTGGTTGATCTTGATATTTAGCCGTTAAATCAACGGGATAGGATGGCAAGCGTCGTTTGCCAACGGGTGGATTGCGGCTGTTTGACGCTTGCCAGGCTACCACCCGCACAGCTTGCGGACCGGTTCGGTGGCGACCCGAATGTCCGAGATATCAAACGTGGCGACAATGGGTGGATCAAAACGCGCTGATGCCCGCACCGTCAGCGTATCGTGCCCGAACCTATTCTGCACAAGACGTTTCGCGCCACGCACATCGAAGAAATCGCGGTCTTTGGTCAACCGGGCACGTATTTTCCGGATCGGGCCATCATCCAATCGGAGCTCGATAACGCCGGAGTACCCGTAGTCGTCGGAATCCACCGGACAGCCGGTCAGAATAGAAAAACCGGTCTCGCCTTTTTTGCAATCAACCGACAACATTGCTGGCTCGGGTTTGGATCCGCATGAGTGCGTGTCGACGGACAGTGTGTTGACCGAGACAGATTTCTGGTTTGTGGTTTGATCCACCGTGGAATGCTGCATCCAAATACTTAATGCCTCGGTTCGACCGTCGACGGGCACGGTCAAGATCATCAGCGTCGCAACTGTGGCC
>JAAAKM020073195.1:164809456-164832077 GCA_010016025.2 Alatinidae sp. Z8VKAUB7J3 | reverse complement strand
TGAGGAAGAGGCGCCCGGCGGTGTTGCGCCAGACGAAACCGATTCCTATGAACGCGATGATGCCGAGAAGGAGGAGCCAGGGGCCGTATTGCTGGAGCAGGCCGGAGGTTTGCAACAGCAGCTCCGTGGATGCCGGGAGTTCGATCTTTCGCTTGGCAAAGTATTCGGCAAATTTGGGGATCACCGTCCAGGTGAGGAACAGGACCACGGCGACGGCGGCAAAGATCACGATGGACGGGTAAGTGAGGCTGGTGAGCAGCTTGGATTTCAGGCTGAACTTCATCTCTAGGTGAACGGCGACTCGTTCCAGGACGTGGTCGAGTTCCCCGCTGGCTTCTCCCGTCTCGATGAGACGGATGGCTGTGTAGGGGAAGACGTTCTTCAGCTTGTTGAGACATTGAGAAAAGCGGGCTCCGCCTTGGATCCCTTCGATGACTTCGCCAATGTTCTTTTGCAGCCGATGGTTCTTGCCTTGAAAGCGGCACACTTCGAGGGATTGGAGTAGCGGGAGGCCGGAGCGGAGCATCACGGCGAGTCGGCGAAAGAAGAAGATTTGCTCGTGCGCCGAGATGGGTTGGTATTTTTCGAGGACCCGAGCGATGTGCCCCTTGCGTGCCAACGGCGTTCCGGCGGTGCCGCCCACGGAAAGCCCGGGTTAAAGATCCACAGATTAGAGGAGTAGTGATATTGCTATTAAATGAAAGATATATCACACTTTGAAAGATTAAGAGAAAGTCAATCAGCAACAGTGAGAGTCCGTAAGGATTTTAGAGTTTTACTATGAACCTTGCAATTACTGTCTATGTTAAACTAGCTATCAATAGGAGTCATCAGAAGAAACCCTCATGTTTAAAAGCTTTTAAAAGGATATAGTTTACACCTAATTATAGTTTTCACATAATTTTTCAGTAAAATTATCGGCACTAGGAATAAAGAATAATAGATTTATTCATACAAATGTATTTATTCAAAATCTACTTAAATCAATAAAATTAAATCCATTTTTCTAAGGCTCCGTGGCCAAAATTATGACCTCAAAATGATTACCTATGTTAAACTGCCTTTTGAAGGGGGAAACCCCTTTGTTTCAATCCATGTGGGTATTCATTTTAATTTCCATTCGTTTTGGGTTTGATAAACCTTTCTTAATAATTTCTGTTTTTTATAAGTTTTACATATATATGAGTTAATATCTATTAGTGCTAGGTTTTACTACAGTCCTTTAATTTATATCGAGAACCTCTTTTTGGAAATAATGTTTAATTAGTACGTTGAAGGGAAAGGAAAGGATTTTTATCCCAGATGTTTCAGTCCAGTTAGACGATTAAACTTGAAAAGCTATTTCAATGTCCTTCAATTACAATAACACAATGACACAAACACAGCGGAGTTGTGCCATATTTTTCATTTTAAGCAAATTTTTGCTCCACTTATGATAGCAAAGAGAACATTTTCATCTAAACATCTAATAGCACTTTAACACAGTTTAATCTTTCCCATCAAGAAACGTGGTTATGTAAATTTTGACTTGTATCAGGGCAACCCCAAGTACGATCAAGATAGAACAGAAACATATACTCAGCAAAATAGATATTAGCCTACTACAAAATCGATTAATTTTTACATAACCCCCCACAGCCACATGGCAAGTGCTATAGGTTATACAAGTTGCCCAATATTAACACATTATGCTTTTATGGAAGGCGTAGTTAAAAAGCCGTGGAGGGAGCCGATGAAACACTAAATCAGATTCTCTAGTAGCCTACCGTTTTTAAGAGTCAAAAGAGATCTGAGGGGAAATATCCCCACATTTCCTCTTCCCCAAATGCATCCGATTAAAATTTTGAGAGAGATGTTTTGTTAAAAATCGTCAAGAGATCATATAACAAGGGATTCGGGGTTGAAACAGCTCCAAGAGTCTAGGGGCAAGGGTTGCAAGTTATGCAGCGGAGCAAACTTACGGTTTTTATGAAAGGGGTGGTCATATAAATTTTAGAGGAAGCTCATTTCTAGACAGTTCTAGTTCCCTTTAAAGGGTCAAAAGTTATGGAGGGCAAAGACCCCCTCCCCCAAACACAGTCTTTTCTCCGTGCACATCCGATCCAAATTTTGAGATAGGCATTTTGTTCAAAATAGTCCAAAGAACATATAATAATGATTCCAGGGTTGATCCAGAGCCATAGAATAAGATTTCTAAGTTATGCCCTGAGGGCATATAAGGTTTTAATAGAATGGGTGGTCGCTCAAACTTCAGCTGGGGCTCACATGATTGGAAACTGAAGTTATAGTTCTCTTTTTAAGAGTCAAAAGTGATGAGAGGGCGACTAGCTTATCTTTCCTCACATCTTATTTTCACTAAATAAATCCGATCGATTTTGAAATTGCCTTTTTGTTTCGAATAGTCAAAGATCATCTAATAATGCCTCCAAGGTTGGGCAGTCCTCCGGAGCCTAGAGGCAAGGGTTGTAAGTTGTGCCCTAGGGGAACATAAAGATTTATGGAAGGGTTAGTCGTATTGAATATTGAGGAGACTCACTTGATTGGAAAGTGAAAGTTCTAATTCCCTTTTAAGAGTTGAAAGTGATCAGAGGTGCCGGTTACCCGACCCTTGGGGCCGACAAGTCTCTCAGCGGGGATCGCCGATGTGCCGGTTCCGCAGCCGACGTCCAGTACGTCGTCCGGCGATTTCAGCTCGAGCAGAGCCGCAGTGCGGCAGCCATGCCGGTTCCAGAACGACAGTTGCGGTGCATCGAAATCGCGTGCCGCTGCATCGTATGCGTGCGTCGCGCTCCGCCTATTTGTCAGTTCGAGCGTTGTCATGCCCTTCGTTCCTAGTAGATGACCTGCAGCCCCGCATTCCCGCGTCGGTTCATGCATCAGACGAACGGAGTCCTGTGTGAGTTCCCGCACAGGGAGAAAAATAATTTTGGGCTTCAGGGATCGCCCGACACCTCGAAATGGTAGGCCGCGCAAGGCTGGTCCAGAACATGCGCGCCCGATCCGCCGCGCGGCGCACGTTCGAATGCCGCCTCCATGGCATCGCGCACGGACGGGAAGATCGCCAGGCGATCGGGATCGGAGCGCACGATCCTGTCCACGAAGGTTGCGAAATCCGGATAGTCTCGGGTCAGGGTATATTCCTTGCCCGAAACAAACCGGAATGCCGGGCGGTCTCCCAGTGACTTCATGATCCGGTGCGAATTGGTTCGCACCTCGGTCTCATCGTCGACGTGGCGCACCACATCGAACATCGGTCCGTGGGGAAAGGGTTCGACCACGTGCAGCCGGCCGCCGGGCTTCACGACCCGGACTGCTTCCGCCAGTGCAGCCTCCTGAGCGCCGGCAGGCACATGATGGAAGGAGAAAAAGAAGCACACCAGATCCTGCGATGCGCTGTCGAGCGGCAAATCTTCGGCGCGCCCGAGCAAAAACGGGATATCCGATGGAAGTCGCGTGCGCTCCGTATCGACATAACCGCCATCGATCTCGATGCCGCACACATGAAACCCTAGATCATGGAGCCGCCGCGAGAAAGCCCCGTCGCCCGCGCCGACATCGGGAACTTTCCCGAGTTCTATCCGATCTATTCGGAAACCACCTTCACCTTTAACAAGATCAAGCAAGGCAACCGAAACCCGCTTCTTTACAAGGGGATCGGCGCCGATGGTCTGAAAACCGGTCACACCAACGCCGCCGGCTATGGGTTGACCGCGTCGGTGAAGCGCGCCGGACGGCGACTGATCCTGGTGGTCAACGGCCTGGCCAGCGTGAGGGCGCGCACCTCGGAATCTCAATCGTTGATCGAATGGGGATTTCGCGAGTTCGATAACTACAATCTTTTGAGCGCCGGCGCGCCTGTTGAGAATGTCGCCGTCTGGCTTGGCACCGCCAAGACCGTGCCGCTTGTCCTGAACGAGGACGTGCATCTGACCTTGCCTCGATCGGCGCGCAAGAAACTGAAGGTGAGCGTGGCCGTCGAGGAGCCGATCCCGGCGCCGATCGAGAAAGGGCAACGGGTTGCCACGCTAAAGATCGCGGCACCGGAGATGGAAACAATAGAGATGCCGTTATTCGCCGGGGAGAGTGTTGAACGCCTCGGCGTGCTCAATCGGGTCATGGCCGCGGTCGGTTACTTGATGATTGTAGTTTTGGCGGATTGTAGTTTTATATATCTTGCCATTCAACTGTTCGCAATTCGGCGACCAAGCTTTTCAAGCCAGTTTTTACAGCCTCCTTTGTTCCGGTCACAATTTTCAATCGTGCTTCAAGAACCTGGCATGTCAGTGAAAAAGGAATCTTGTCTAGAAAAGCACACGAATAATTAAATCGCAATCATCCTTTAAGTGAGATGACATCAGCTCGAAGATTTTACCTTTCCACAGATCAAATATTTTCTAAAATTGCATGTTTCAGCCTGTTTAAACATATAGACCGACCGAAACCATTAGAAAATTAAGGGCTGATTGTTATCCTCTCTGAGAAGAAAAGAGTATATATTAAAAATATACGGGTAAATCAATGACACAGGTAAACAGGAAGGGTGTGCGAAAGCACAGGATGGTTGGTCCCCAACCCCCCATTGCACTTCCTGGCTGAAGGGCCAAGAAACGGAGATTAGCACCGCCGGTAGGGACTGTAAAGTCCAATGCCGCAACATTTATCTTTTTTTTTAATCCACATAAATGTTTAGCTAAACATAAATTTCTAGACGTAATCATTATTTTCCAATCATAATTTTCTATCTGTTTTATAAACGGCCTTGATGGTCCAAAGCAATGATGGCTAGAAGAAATATTGAACAGTTAGAACGCAAAATTTCAGTAAAAACAGTGGAAACTACACGCCAAGATTTGGAGATGAAAGTAAGCAGATGGAAAAAAGATAAAAGAATTGCAGTGAGGAGATGAAAAAAGGAAAAAACAAATTCCAGTAAAAACAGTGAAAACTACATGCCGAATAGATTACGAATAATTGAGAATTCCAGCCTGAAACTTTTTTTAATGAAAAAAGAAAGAAATTTTAAAAACAGGAATACACTGAAAACAAATCTAAGAAAATGAATTTTTGTATATAGAAATGCAACGAGTAGAAACGAAATGTTTTAGAATTCACATCCTGAACGCTATTTGCCGAATAAAACCACAAAAGGAAAACCCCTGGAAAAAAATGTCAATTACCCTAAAGGATTCAATTCAGTCATATATCTAAATCAGGGGTAAGCTCGGAATACTAACTAGGTAGCACGAAGTATCAAATTTATAAAGGCTCCGGCACTGGGTAAGTTTATCTAGAGTTATTTAAGAAGTTTAGCTTGTTTAGGTAGAGATGAATAAACTTTGACACTGTATTAGACAAAATTGTGAGCTGGATTTTTGTTTGTTAGCTTGATGTTAGAACACATTCCAACTTGTTCTGGCAACACCTAACCACTCACTACGATCCATTCATAAAATGAAAATTTTTCAAGAAATAAAGTTTTTTTTACTTCTATTGGAAGAAAATATCTTTAATTCTAAGGACAACTTTGCCTTGTCTCATTAACAAATAAACGATCAATTAAACCCACATCAAACTAGATAGTCATTTGTCATTAAAAATAACAGTCAGTCATTGTCGTGACAATGACATGACTGTCATTGTCACTGTCATGACAAGTCAATGACATGACAGTCATTTGTTCATAAAAAAAAATCCCTTCACCAATTAAGACAGAATTTGAAGTAAGTATACTTGACAAAGAAGCACCAAGATATTAAAGGTTTTGATGAGCTTGGAGGGAGCCTTGGGGTATCCAGTCAGGGACTAGTTGAATTTCAATGATTCATTTGTTAGTATTAGCATATTAGCATGGGAAGGATGGGGGCATCCAAAAACCAAGCCTAACTCCTACTAACTTAATCTAGCTGTTTTCTAACTTGATTAGTTTTATTATATCAAGCATATTTAGAAAACTCTTCCCAAATGTCTTTTTTTCTATCTAAATACCCGTAAATTTTGCTTTGCTGAGTTTGTTACAGCAAGATAACTTAAAAATTGTTTTAACTTAGCTTGTAGATGTGGTCGAGAGATCTAATTAATGAATATTGAATAAAATGATACTCATACACAAGAGACAATAAAGAAATTGGAATAAAAAGTAAAAATCAGAAAAGGGGGCGGACAGATTTCAAGCGTCAACCCTTTTGGCACGGATTTCCCACGCACTCAGTATGCTCTGAGCTCCAGGCCCAGTCCTTTATCTGTCAGCACTCCACTATAAAGTCATTCTGATCTCATCACTCATTTTGGCTCCATGGCTTTCAAAAAAGACTTATTTGCATTACTCTACACCTTTTACAGCTTATACACCAGATCCTACCTTTATTATCATTATTCTAGGGAAACAAAGCCTCGAGTTTATGTAAAATTAGAATAGGAGACTTTAGAATTGAGCAAATAGCAATCGGATAATTAATTCTGCTGGCAGGTGATGCCGAACGGGTGCGCGAAGGCGGACTGGTGCCCGATGGCCCGCTGTTTACAACGCCAACGCAAGGCATGGCGGAAACGCTGGCTGACTTGGCCAGCTTGTGGCGTCGCGAGGCGTCGACAGACTCCGCGTTGATCTACGCACAGCTTGCCCGATATCTGCACCCCGAGCTGGCTCGTGCGACGGTGCTGGTCGCCGACACGTTGGCGGTTCGCGGCCGGGCGGAAGAGGCGCTAGCCGTTTATCGCGAAGTGCCCCGCGGGAATCCCTTCTCTTGGTCCGCCAGGTTGAACGAGTCGCGCATGATCGATCAAAGCGGCGACATGGAAGGCGCCATTGCGCTCTTGCACGCCATGGCGGAGGAAGTGCCCGACACCACCGGTCCATTGATCCGCATAGGCGATATTCAACGTTCGAATCGCCGCTTCGAGGAAGCGGTCCAATCCTATGACCAGGCGTTCGGCCGGCGATCGGACGAAATCTCACAAGACTGGTCTTTCCTGTACAAACGCGGGATCGCGTTGGAAAGGTCTAAGCAATGGGAACGCGCGGAACAGGATTTACGATCCGCCATCGATTTGCGGCCGGACCACGCTCACTTGCTAAACTATTTGGGCTACTCCTACATCGATCGTGGCGAACGGGTCGACGAATCGGAAAGATTGATCCGTCAGGCGATCGATCTTGAGCCCGAAGACGGATTTATCATCGACAGCCTGGGTTGGGTTTATTACCGCACCGCACGGTTCGAGGAGGCTGTCGAACAGTTGGAGCGTGCGGTTGAGCTGGAACCCGACGACCCGACGATCAACGACCATTTAGGCGATGCCTATTGGATGGTTGGGCGGCAGATTGAAGCGAGATTCCAATGGCGGCGCGCGCTCGACAGCGGCGGCGACGAGGATGAGGAACACGACGATCATGACGACGACGTCGCCGGGCGCGCTGGTGCGGAAGAGCAGTGCTTTATAGCCTGCCAGCAACACCATGTACAAAGTCGAGCCATGCCGGTCAGCCAGGCTTCGAATTTGATGGGTCAGCTCGGGTTCAATATAAAAATGACGTCTTAATCCGCGGAAGGACTGACGTTTTGGCCGAGGCTTATCGGTCGGCAATTCCAAATTACTGGGATTGTTCAGTTTCGCTTTCCAATATGCCAGTTGTGAGGCCATGCCGTCGTTTTCCAACCATTGACTTTGCCACATGGCGTAATCGGCATACTGAATGGCCAGCGGCTCGAAGCCCGGTTCACAACCCCGCATCAGGGCTTCCGCCGCCATTAGGATTTCGGTTTGGAATAATTGGATTGACCACTCATCGGAAATAATGTGGTGCATGCTCATCAACATGACGCGCGCCGCGCCCTTTTCCCGAATAAGGCAGTACCGGAACAACGGACCCAAATCGAGATGAAATGGCAGGCGACTATGGCGACTCGCCAATTGGGTCACCAGTTCACTGGAAACCTCCGGGTCGAGTCCACTCAAATCGATGACGGGTAAAGGCTTCAAAGCAGGGTCGAGAATGAGTTGAATCGGCTTTCCGTCGCGGTCGGGGAAAACCGTTCTCAAATTTTCATGGCGGGCCATCACACTCGCCAAAGCACGCTCAAAAATAAGGCTATCCAATCCCCCGTGAACCCTGGCCGCCATGGGAATGTTGTAAGCCGCACTCTCAGGATTGAGCCTTTCAATGAACCACAGCCGTTGTTGGGCAAAGGACAATGGCAACAGGACGCCGCGTTTCATCGGCACCAATGGCGGACGTTCCCTGTATTGATCGCCGCTTACGCTTTTCTCAATCAGCGGTGCCAATCCAGCAACCGTGGGATGTTCAAACAAGGTCCGCAGGGGGATTTCAACATACAAAAAAAATAAAAACTAATAAAAAAACTAAAAAAGCTAAAAAACTAAAAAAACTAAAAAATGAAGACCACAAGCTACTGAGCAGATTTTTGGATCAAGGCTCAGCTACTAAACAAGAGTAAGTCATTGTTATATTATAAGCTACATTTGTGATTAATGATGGCTGTCTTCTGCAGAAAGCGGAGTATCTATGCAGGAATTTCATTTGAAATTGTGAATGGTCCTTCCCAATCTTGGGAAGATTAGGGAAACACACCACGTCTAATGACACGGCCAGAATGTCCCGTCTAGTATAGTTTCTGATATACCTATTTACAGGAGTTAAAACAAATTCTATAGGTTTTCCACAACCAAAGTCTACTGCAGACACATTAAGCTGCGCGTCCGTTTTGAGATTCCTCCTAAACAAGACAAATGATAAGGTCACTGGATGGAAGTATACCAGTTAAGAGAAGAGCCAGGGAAGGTGCAATTGCCTCACCTTGTTATTTCAATAACTATGTCCTCGAAGCTCAGGACCAGTGTGAGATGTTTTGCGTTCTCTATGGCCTCAGTATCTCCTCAATCACTTATGCTGCCAAAATTTTTTAACATTAGCCGAACTTTGGACGAAATCTCTGAAGCTTTCCAAAAACTGCTATCTGAATACTTAAAATATGGTCTTGAATTTAACGCTGAAATGTCCAACGTAGTTTTTTTTAACTGGAAAGGCCTACTTGCTCATGGAATTGTACTTGGGAATTCAAAGATCTGCCCTTCTGACCAAATCGTTTACCTTGGTATTCCCATTGGAAATACCGTTTCTCACACTCGTCATCTCCTAACAGAAGGCATCAAACGCTGTATATCAGCTTCATATGCTTCCATAGTTTCTGTTAAGCTTCGTTTCGATTGCTGTTATCTCGCAACGCTGTACAACACTTTCTCTCCCCCACATCCCTTACATTGCACTCATCTGGAAGGTTCTTAAAAATACTGATAAATTGAAAATCCGCTCCACTTTCTTACGTTTCACAAAGTACCTACTTTATGAACAAAAGAGAGAGATAAATGGAGGAAAAAATTCCAATAAGGAATATTTCGAGACTCTACTAGAGATAAGAGAAATAGAAAAAAAGAGAGCAGAAGCCTATAGGATAACAGCGAAATGTGAGCACCAGATAAGGAATGAACAACTAACAACAACACTTATTTGCAAGGAGAAAACGAAAGCAGAAAAATAATATTAAAAGCGTTAAAAATAAAGATGGGGAAACAACTGAGAAAATGTAAGATATGCTGGAAGAAGTAATTTCCTTATACAAGAATGTATTTACAAGAGAGACAGAAGAAGAAAAAGAGAGAGTGAACGAAATCTTTCAGAAGATTGAATATAATCAAGTGACAAAGGAAGAAAATGACACACTAACGGCTAAATTAACAAAAGAAGAAATAAAGAAAGCTATACTGGAGACAGATAACAATAAAAGACCAGGACTTGACGGAATACCTTACAAATTTTATAAAACACATATCGACGAAATCGCAGAACATCAGGCAGATTTTTTTATTGAAGTGCTAAATAACGATGATTACAGTATTTGGGGATGATGAAATTAATACCTAAAAAAGGTAGCCCTGAAGACCTCAACAACTGGAGACACTTAATATCACAGATTGCCAATACAGAATTATACTTCTTTGAGGATTGTTGTAGCTACCCAATAATGCAAGGTCCAGCGAGAGTAGAATGTGTTGAAATGTGTTGTATTACTAGGTGAGAAAAATTTATGTATGCGAGGAATTAGAAAAGTGGAAAGCTACGGAGGGTCGAGTAAGAGGTAAGATAAATAGGCAGTAAAGTGAAGGAAATAATAGTGAAATAGGGATGAATTAGATTACAAATAAGCAGGGAGTCTTAGATAAAAAAAAAAGAAGAAAGAAACAGGATTGGTTTTTATTTTCTTTTCAGGAGGACGAAAAGAAAACAATAACCGGTTTGATTCTATCAATCAGGGAGCGAATGCAGCCCTTGCCCATCGATATAGGCGACTTGGCGGCCTGTCTTCTTGATCTCGTTGTGAAGGTGGAGGCGCAGCGTCGATTTGCCGATCCGCCTCAAGCCGAACATCTTGATCCCTACACCGCCGTCGAAAAGGCTGACAAACCGGGATTCCAGTTCAGGTCGGTCGAATTTCTGGCTGCCGCTGACGGCACCACCATAGTGAAGCTCTAGATCCATTAAAAATACGCTCCTTCATATATCTGACGAAATACATACTTAAAAAAAATTAGTCGTGTCAATTGTTTATGCAGTGCGCTCTAGATATTTGATCTCAACCAACTCGCTCATTTCGCTAGAGTTTTCAGCGAATCAACAGTCAATGGCGGTAGGTGAAGACTCAGCAGGTTTGGATAGGCTTGGTCTATCCGTGCGCATCTTGATAACCGGCCAGCTAGTATTCTGCGCCCGCCCGATGGCTGAACAGGTCCCGCTTAGAAGTGTAGAGATCGGCGTAGGAATCCGGCAAGAACGTGGCCTGGTTCACCAATCGGCTTGGAGCCATGGAGTCACGCGGAAGACCAGTCGCTGCACTAGCTTATGGGATGCTGATCGGGAGTGTCTTCGCTCTGACGCACCCGGGCGACGGCAGCGCGGAGGAGGGGGCGGAGCGGCCGACGCGGCAGTGCTTCTCGCGGGAGGATCCAATTCCTGGAGATCCAATCCGCGCGGGTCAGGCCAATCTCGCTGTGGCGTCGGAATATCCCGACGACGGCTGGCAGACCTCCACGCCGGCCACTGAAGGATTGGACCCGGCTCCCCTCAGGGCGCTGGTCGAGGCGGTCGGTACCTGGCGCTTCGAGAAGGTCGACGGGATCCTGGTTGCCCGGCACGGCAAGCTGGTTCTGGAGGCCTACTTCAACGGCTACCGGCGCGAGACCAAGCATGACACACGCTCGGCCTTCAAGAGTGTGGCCTCAGTTTTTTCACTGTTTTAAAATATAGATTTAAAAGATGACAATAATAAGGTTAAAGTAGCAGTTTAAGACTTAACTTGCTTAAGGGGATATTTCTTTTTCGTGTGGGCGGAAATGTTCTATCTGAAGAAAAAGAATGGGCAAATCTCCCTGTTAGTTCCTCGACTGTTACTTTTTATAAAATCTCAAACTGTTGAATCAGAATGCTGAAAGCCCACCATAGTTACCAGATCAAGCTCCAGCAACAATTCCGTACTCTCAGCTAAAAGTTTGGCACATAGAATGAAGATACTTGCTGAACTAAGAGATTTTTCACCAGTAATGGCGACTGAGAAAAAAAGAAGCCAAGTACGATTTTGGGAGGTTGAAGAGATTAGAACACCGTTAAGGGATATGGCCAGAAATGGAAGTGGATCTCTGTCCACCCCCCCCTTTTTGGGCAAAAGAGGTTTAAAAGTGCAGTTGTTGCTTACTCGCACAAAAAAAGAGATTGAATGACGAAAATTGTTGTATGCAGGGACGTATCCTGGATTTCTGTTCAGGTAAAATTAACAAAAAATTTCTGTTCAGGATGGGAGGACGCTACCTAAAGAATAAGGAAAAGGGAACTTACTTCCTTTGTTCTTTTTCTAACGGTCTGAAATATGTGTTTTTTCTTCTTCATTTATTGGTGGTGGGGTCATATCAGATACTCATGCGCTGGATACAGCCTTAGTTATATGTTTAATTAAGCATGGGGAGGGTAGAAGACCCCCCTCCAGTTAACACAAAAGACCTTCGTAAAGAACTGGGGATAATTATTTAAGACTATGAAATTCCATATAATAAAGTCAATCCCTGTTTTAAAAACTGGATATTAAAGTCGTTTTTTCGGGTCATCCATAATGAAGATGCAAACGTCATGCAATTAAGCACCTTCTATCCCATAACCTTACTTCAGTTTATAACCTACAAAGTGTTTGATCCCAGTATCAATAATCAGGCACTGATTATTATACATATCTGTATCTAGAAAAGTTGAAGTTAGATGCTTTATAACTATAATCATAATTAAAATTGTGGTTATAGATGCTTTATAATAATGAATTATGATTATAAGATTATGATTTAAATTTAAATTATTATTTAGTAAATTAAAATTATGATTATAAGATGCTTTATAATAGATTTTGTTTCTACTAATTTACTGTTAGTGTTTCTAATGTTAGACTTTGATTGTGATATGACTTTTGTACTGAACTTGATAATAAAATCAGAATATAGACAGAAATAAAGGAAATCGCTTAGAAAAAATTGCTACTGCCATGTTAAATGAACCCAAGATTCCTTGGTGAGTAGCTTTTTATCCTGGACTAACACATGCTTGTGGCTATCTTTTCATACTGTTTTTATTATAGATTTCGTCGTGGAACCCCGCATTTCGTCGTTTTGTACAAATTAAATAAACTGAAATGGCAATTAAGTGTAAAACCGTAAACCGAATAAAAGTATTATGTGGGACTGGGGGTTAATTGATATCGAACTGTCCTAGCCGAGTAGCTAGCGCACTGAACTCGAAATCCTGAGATCAGGGGTTCGATTTATGTTGTCGTTGGTTTATTGGTTTGGAACGGGGTCAATGATGTGGCTCTCTAAGCTCAGCAAGAGTCCATCCATCTCTGAATGGCTTCCAGGAAAAATCTGCATGGAAATCCCGGCAGCTTTCGGATGATTTGCCCCTAACCACTTCTGAGACTCCCGGCCAAAGGCAGTAAACCAGGAGATCTACCATTGATCTACGTAAAGCAGATCAGTGGTCAGCATAGGATTTTTTTTTAAAGTTAGTATTTCAAGTTATTTAATCATCATGGAGCTAGAATCAAAAATCTAAATCTAATAATTTTTGCGTAATATTTGTACAAAGTTGTTCCTTTTTTATATAAAAAAAAATGTTATGAAGGCTGGGTAAAAAAATGCACGGGGGCGAGGTTTTATGCTCTCTAATCACCTTTGAATTTTAAAAAGATTATTTTAAATTTCAATTTCCAATCAAATAAGCCCCCTCCGTAGTTTCAACAACTACTCCTTTCATACGAAGCAGCTGGGAATCAACTAAGACAATTTGCCCGACCAAACCAAGAAGTAGGTCAACAAGTGAGTTAGTAAGTAATTCCAGAAATATCATATTAAAAATATTCGAAGATGGGGAGAAAATCTTTCAAACTAACAGTTAGTCTTGACACGCTGAAAATGAGCGTTAGCCTTGAAAGGAATCGTAGTTCTAAAGCTTGCGTAAAATACACACTTATGAAGTCAATGCGGCCGTCTCAGTTTGAAATACACAACTTCAGTGCAGCCTTTGAGAAAAAGCGATATAAAATAAAGAAATACTAAAAATAACCGTTGACATATAATGAATTCCGGGTACCAGAGATTGTTGAGGAACACCCCGTCGTCCAGCCCTTAAATATGAGGGAATCAAGCTTTCCAATAGAATTAAAACAAGTCAAGCAATTCTAAAAAATATTCATTTGGTGTTTTGCTTAAGAATCAAACATTCATTTATTTTAGAAAAAAAAATTCAACAGATGGATGCATGAGTGGAAGAAAGAAAGAAAAAAGATTCAGATCAGAGTAATTTCCTCTATAAAGTTACCCAATAAAGGCTTTGCAAGGCATTTGTTTTTTGCGTTATTGATTTTTTCCTTCTCTATGGCATAAGAAATGAACAGCGACATTAATAGAATAAACATAGTTTATAGTCAGAACAAGTTTAAAAGAAAGGCGAATCAGAGTCTAGGGGACAATTTTTGTTAGGAGCACTAGATGGGCTATTACCGTTCTCACTCCAAGTTGCATAAGTATAGCCAGGGAGATAAAAAATTCAGAGACCCCTTCCATTGGTCCCAGCTTTGTGCAATATCGGTTAAGAGGTATGCAATATGGGGTTTGAAACTCTGAAAGTCATTTTTTCGGGTCAAGATCAACAAGTCTATCATTAATCATGTTTAAGTAGGTCATATCATTTTATAAATATAACTCTTAGGCTGAGTTTGAGTGATTTTAGCGGATTGCCGATTTAGAAATTTTAAAACAATTTATGTATACTGAGCGTCTTTATAATTAAATTAAATTTATTTATTAAATTATTAAAAGCATTTTAATAGTATGAACATATATGAACAGATATAAACTTACCGTAGTATTTTTGACAGAAACGTGGAAAGCCAAAATAATATTTTTGGCGTAATTGATTCTAACATGAACGATCATTTCACTAAAATCTAAGAAAAGCATTGTTAGCATAACTATATTCATAAGAATATACACCCAAAACCACAAAAAAATACCCAAAAATTAAATATACAAAATTAAAACCTTATATTACAACTGCAACTTAAGATACACAAAATGCTGACGTTATATTTTGTTAGTTTTTTCTGATCTTCTATAATTTTTATATTTCTTTTTCTTCTTTTTCTGAATGTCATGCTTCTGTCAATTCCAAAAAAAATTCAATTAGATTAAATTAAATTAAAACCCAAGAATAAACTGAACTTAAACAAAATAAGAAAGAAGAAAGAGAATGACAAATAATAAAAATGACAGGAACCAAGTCTGTGTTTCTACTCTTCTAACTTTAATTTTAGCCTGTATTTAAAGATTTCAAGAATTTGTACGATCTTTACCTACATTTCAGCAGTTGTATTTGAAAATGGCTTAAATTGCAGATTCTGTAAAACCTAAATTCAGCATAACATTGTAAGGTTCCACCCTATGGGGTGAGTATTCGAATACTAGTGCTTTGAATTATGGTAGCGTGTCACTAGTATTCAATGTGCGAATAGGTTCACTTTTCATCTACTATAGCAAGAGTCTATCTGTTTCCTAATCCGCGATCCACGAATCAAATCTGTTGTCTCGTCGTGAAGGCGAGCGCGAAAAAACGCGCCCATCGCCGTGTCCCATTCTTGACGGCGAGAGCCGGGGCGAGGGATGTCACCGTCCGTTGGATCATTGCCCCTCGTGTCCTCGGTTAGCCACTGCCATAGGGGGATCGATGCGTCATCCGTGCTCTCGGTACACGTTGTAACAGTCCAAGAGTCGCAAACGATGTCGATGAGGTACAGCCCGTTGCCGTGTACTGCGATCTGCACCAGATCCCTGAGCGTCCAGCGCGGATGAGACTCTGGGTAGGGCTTCAAATCATCGACAAGTAGCTTGCCAGAGCGACGAAACTCATCCAGTTGGTTGTCGGTAATCATTGCTGAAAGTCCCAGCAAGTTTATATTAACGTTACAGCAAAAAAAAGTTTAAGGTTTATTTAGCTTTCAGTAAATAACCAATGATATTCTAATCTGTTAAATAAAAAAATTATTTTTTCAACTGAAAGTAAGGAGTGAAATTAAAACTTAAGACGAAGAGAACTTAATCCGTATATGAAATGGGCTGTTCCCTCCTCAAAGACCCACTCTTTACGCTAAAATTTGAATCTATCCCTCAACTCTACTTTTTAAAACACTATAAAACTTTAGCGTAAAGAGCAGGGCGTTAAGGAGGGAACAGCCCCTTTCATATAAGGAGTAAATTCTGTTCGTTTTAAGTTTTGATGTCGCTACTTACTTTCAGTTAAAAAAAAACTTCTTTTTTTATTTAATTTCTGACCTTTTTTGAATTAATGCATGTTTTGATTTTGGCTCTCCGCACATGAATAAATAAAACATAATTTGCATATCAATTAATTTTTTTGCCTAAATGGCTTTCTCATAATTTTGATCGGACGATTTTGGGAAAAAAGGAGCGGGGGAGTAGGCCTAGTTACCCTCCAATTTTTTGGTTTATTAAAAAGGCAACTAGATGTAAATATTTATGCATCTCTAGCATGAATGGTCTAGATTTTTCTTTTTTTAGTACATTGAAAAAAGGGCATGGCTATATATAGAAAGTTACGTTTGATTTAAACGGACTTCACATTAGGTACGTAATTTTCTATGGTAATTGGCTCAATGATGTTACGTTAAGCATAACTTTTCGCATTTGGTCAAGTGTTTTTGCGCTGGTCTAATGTAAAAACTCATAAAACCCTCAAATTCATGGTCTGAAATCATCAGAAGCAAACTATTCAAAAATAAAAATACGGAACGGAGAAGGAAATTCAATCTTTTATTGGACGTGAGGGGCTTTTTATGGAAAGTCTACTTTTCATTTTATTCTCAAAATTTATTTATTTCCCATATAGAAAGCTCATGTTGTTGCTACCATTAGCTTTGGCTATTGACTTTTTCATGACGCAACATAAACTGGCCTGATGTAAAATTCTAAGTAACTTCTAAATTCTGAGCATCTAAATTCAAAGTAACGTAAAATTCTAAAAAGACGTAACAAAAATTTCCAAGTCCAGCTATAGTCTACTAGCACCGCCTACAGAACGTACAAAGCTTGCTCTTTAAGAATAACATAACGCAAAGTTTCATGCTATGGTAGTGTGAATAGTTCTACGGTGTATTGTAAACAAGCCATAGTTTTTTTTTAATATTTATTCCTCTTTTTTGGCTAAGTTAGAGGTTCATGGTTTCAAATCTTTACTTTTTGCAGTATATCTTATTTAGCTCTAAAAAAAAATAAAAAAAATAAAAATAGAATAAGCATAAACAAAAAGAAAAAGCATGAACAAAAACACAGAGCCTTATAGAGTTTAAAAACTCTTTAACAGGGTAGTTTGTTTAACCCTTGGTAATTTTTAATTTATTCATCTTATACGTGCATCAGAAGTCGAAGATTTTTATTGACCCGAAAAACTGTGTCGTTGGTATATCCTTCATTGGATTGAACAAGATGGGTATACTGAACATACCGAAATTTTGATAAGACGACTTTTGGGAAAAAGGGGTGTGGAGGGGGGGTAGTTGCCCAAAAATCTCTTTGATCATTGAAAAAGGGCGCTTTAAATCTCAATTTCCGTTCGAATGAGCTCTCTAGGACTATTGGTTCGATGCAATCACCCCTGGGAAAAAAGAGAAAAAAAAAATAAACTAGCATCCATGATCTTTCTTCCATGAAACTTCTAATATAGGGTTCTCTGACACACTGACTCTGAGTAGGTGATTTTCATTAAGATTCATTGAGTTTTAGAAGGTGTTTCCCACCTTTTTTGAAAATCAAGTTAAGATTTTCAGGCTCGTAACTTTTGATAGGTATCAACAAACTTAATGAATGTTATACATTTTTTAATCAGAATAATAAACCGATTCCTTTGATATATTATTGATATCAAAATTCTGCTTTTTAGAGTTTTGGTTACTGTTGAGCCGCGTTGCTCCATACTAACAGTTCGTTTGTAATATCCGAGTCTCAAATTATTTTTTATTGAAAAAAAAGTAAAAATTGAAGAACTTTAATGGAAAAGTAAAATTTAAATTTGCTTAAATTTTTTTTTTTAGAAACAATCTCTCAGTATGTAATGTTAGACCAACAGATCTTTCTCCCTTAACCTTCCAGAAGCATCAAGAAATTGAGGCAAAAACACCATGTCCGATATTTTTGGTCCTCTCCCTAAAAATTGCTTATGAAGGATCAAGTTGTTATATTTTTGCTGTTTGATTATAATTCATTATTGCTAAGCAGATTCTAATCAGTTTATGATTCTGTTTCAATAAACCATATCTTAAACGTAAATTATATTTTAAGAGGAACGTCTCGTTCATTATTTCTTTTGCCGAGAAGATCTTATCCGTAATCATTTTTTAAATTTTCAGGAAAGATGTTCTGGTTTTTTAAATACTAAAATAAATGAAAAAGAATAAGAGAGAGATATATCAGTTAGGGACGGATTCCAAAAAAGGGAAACAATAGGAAAAGAGAAAGCAGGAAAAATAAAAACAAAGCAGAGAGAGAGAGATAGAGAGAAATTACGAAACAGGAAAGATCCGACGAAATAATGCCTTTGCAGAAAGAAATAGAGGGACATCCGACACAACAGGTCGATGTCCCTGTTGTGAACAATAGAACCGAAAACAGGTTCTATTTAAATAAAGCACTTGAGTGAATGGCGTATAATAAACAAGTGTCGTACTTATATCTGAGCACTTAACGGCAAAGCGTAAACAACTGCTGAATGTAGCATGTGGCAAATTTTGAGTTATAAATGTGTGGACTGATGGGGGTCGCATTCTTATCAAAATGGAAATAAGTTCGCCGTTTTGGAAATCAGGTTACTGACCTGATCAAGGATCAGTAACCCATTTTAGTGATATGTTGAATTAGTCTTGAGTTTTTGCCACTTAGGATTCTCTATTTAGTTTCCTCAGTTTTTTTTCTCGAATTTGCTTGTTTTGTTCTTTAGAAATCAATGAGTTGTAGTCAATAAGCGTCTTATCATGTATGACAGATAGGCAGAGTCGTTCCTAGGGTGGGGAGACAAGAGCCATTACCCCGAGCACTCAGGCTTGGAGGTGCCACGGCCGATTGTCCGCTTTGATCCAATTTTTCACTTAGGTTCGGGCTGTCTGTTGATGTATTATTATTTAATCCCAATGTAAATGATGATTTAAGTGAAGAAAATAGTATGCAAATTGTGAAAGCTAGTAAATAATGTGGATAAACAGTTGCTGAAGAATTTTTGAGCTGAAAATTATATTTTATTTACATTTTGGAACTTCCAAAGCCTTAGAACAGCTTATCCTATACTAGGGAACATTAGGAAACTCCTTTAACGAAGGGCTTCTGAGACCTTTGAGTCAAATAGGAACAACTATTCGGTCAGCAATTCCCTGAGAGCAAAAAAGCAAACTTAGCATTCATGTCGTGGACATCTACCAGATATCCTTGAAAAGCCAGCGGAAAAGTAAGCCCATAAATTACCTCCACTTCTAAGGCTGGCAGTGGAAGGGATAGTAATTACCAACACTGTAAGTTACATCAAATCCAAACTTTTTAGCTGAAGATAAGCAGATATCAAACAGTTCGTGTGAACGAACTGTGACTAAGGATTGACCAGGGCTAATAGTATCCCAAACTCTAAAAAAAGTTTTGGTAACAATACACATGTAATTTTTTTTTGAGTGATTTGAAGTACATAAAATTCATCTAATTGAAGTAAAATATCAAAAGTTACGAATTTGAGGAAATTTGCAAGACTTTGAAAAAGGGAGAAATATTCCAAATGGAATATAGTGATCTTAATAAAAATCCCTCCATCAAATTCATCACATCAGAGAACTGTGTCACTGGGATTTCAAGCACTCATCTACAAAACTGTGGAATTTCTTTTTTTTTTGTCAAGAAGAAAGATCTTGGATGTGTTTTTCTATTTCTTTTATTTATTTTTTTTTACCCAAAGGGATCAAAATTGCAATCAACTGAAAATTCTGAATCGATTCAGATTATTGAAAAACTGTGCGTTAAGCTTCCCAGTTTCAGAGCCTAAAATTCTGCAAGGTGGTGTTTTCGTTCAAGCTGCCCATAGATAATAAACAGTTTATACTAACACTTACAGAAAACTTCATCCAAGCAATTTGATTCACCTGATATTTGATAAAATTTTGGATTGCAATGTACGATCTCGCATGAGCTATCAAGAAAGAGGACCTGTGGGTTATTTCGTGGGCGGTGCGGGAGGGGGTGGGACTGATGATTTAAAAAGAACCTTTGTACCCGCAAATTTTCAACTCTCTGTGAGCATTCAGGTGAGCATAGACGAGGGTCTAGGGATAGGAGATGTAAATTAGCAAAAGATTTGTTTCTAGAGATTTTCCTGTGGGAAAGCCATGATGCATGTTGGAACTGATAGCATTGTTAACAAGGTGTTGAAGAAGCATGTTGTTAACTATCCTCTCTATAACTTTCACTGCAGCTGTTAGGTGTATAGTTTTCTTCTTTGGCTCTATCCTCCTTTCTAAAGATAGAGGTTATATAAGCTAGTTTTTTTTTTGGTTGGTACTTTCTTGTGACTAAGAGAGTATAGGATATGTATAGCTAGTGCTGTAACAATTTCACTTGTAGCTTCTGTTAGCAGGTAGAGATAAATATTTTCAGGACCACAGTCTTATTGGTGTTTAGGCTTTTTATTGTTTTTTGACTCTAGATATTGTAACAGTAATGCTATTCATTTGCTTTGAGACATTGGGCTTTATTTTTAGAGGGAAAGTATTGCAGGGTTTGTTCACAAAGACTGATGTAAGTTGTCTATTTAGGAGATTAGCTATACTTTGGTTGCCTGTGACTTCATTTCCTTCTGCTAAAATTAGGCATTTTATGGATCTCTGGCTGTAATCTCTGCTAGATACACAGTTAAAGAATTTCTTGGGAATCATATTACTTTGTTGTTTTATTCTTGTCTCAAAATTATGGTACAGTTGTTTAGTGAGATTCCTTAATTTGTTTCAAGTTTTGGCATATTTTCTAGTTACCTGGCTTTTCCTTTTTTTTCTGGTGGTTTTCCTTAAAGTTTTTTGTTGTCTTGTGCTTACCTTGGATCCTCCAGAGCCAAAGGTGGCATACAGTGCATCTGCAAAACCTTGCCAGACATCTCAGAGCTGAGCTGCAGTCATGACATCTGCAACGATTGTAATTAATGCATTTATTTAACCCAAGCTCCTGTAACAAAAAAGCAATATAAGCAAGCATAGCACACACAGCAAGAATAAGCAAAGCAAAGCAATCATAATCACTCCATCTCCCTTCTTTTCACTTTAAGCTGCAGGAATGCACTGCAGGGCCGACACAGGGACCTTAGTAGTCAAGAAGCGTCGTTAATTCTTAAATAATAAATATTTATAAATTTCTTAGAAAAAAGGAAAAACACTGAAATAAGCGGAGAAAAGGTTTAGCTGCAGACAAAACGTGTTATCTATACTTATTTTCAATATTATGCGGCAAGAATTGTTTTCTTAACACGTTTCCTACTCTATAGGTTTCTCACTATTTTCGCTATCAATCTTATCAAACGACCACTTTTCATGATCCGTTTTGTTAGTTATTATTTTAAAAACTTTTTCCACAAAGTAAGTTTTCCAAAGAAAAGTAAAGGGCTCCATTAAACGAAAAATAAGCAGAAATAAAGTCAAATTATCTACCAAGCGTAAAACTACCACAAATCACCAGCAATAAGTAAATGAAGCCCAAACGAACAGAAATTACAATAAATAACACACTCAAACCCAAAACGAGTAAAAATGAACATGAATAGGGCTGACAACCCCCATACCTTCTCAAGACCAGAGCATAATTTGCACTTTGTTGAAAACAAACAAACAAATGAATGTGGATTGATCGTTAGAACAAAAAAAGTGAATTTAAAATGTGTTTTGTTTAAGACAACCAAATCTTGTCAAACGACCGTTTTTATGATCCCTCTTGTTAATTCTTGAAGGAGTTTTTCATGATTATCATGTTCAATCAACTTAAAACCCCTGTACTCATTTCATCTAATTCAACGTTACTACACATTCCTGAAACTTCTTCTATATCTTCCAAGCTTCCACTACAGATAATTTTACTCAGAAAGATTCTGATCCTTTTCATTTTGTTGCTGGGAAGAATATCAGTAATAACATCATCGGTACTTTCCAGATCTTTCATATATGGAGTAATTTCTGTTCGTTTTATGTTTTAATGTGACTCCTTACTTTCATTTAAAAAAAAAACTTGTTTTTTTTTAACTGGCCAACCGGGACATGTTCAGAACGCTGTTTGACCAGGTGCCGGACACAAGCCAGCTGGTGGTGTTGCCGGAAATGTTCAGCACCGGCTTTACCATGGCCAGCCGTGAAGTTGCGCAGGATATGCGTGGACCGACGGTAAGCTGGTTGCGCGAGGAAGCTGCCAGGCTGAACAAGGTGATATGTGGCAGTGTCGTGATCTGTGAGCAGGACAAGTACTTCAACCGCTTTTTGTGGGTAGCACCGCATGTTGAACCTGAAACATACGACAAGCGTCATTTGTTCCGCATGGCTGGAGAGCATGAGCACTACAGCGCGGGTGGCGCCCGCGTTGCACTAACCCTGGGCGACTGGCGCATTTGTCCGATGGTTTGTTATGACCTGCGCTTTCCCGTGTGGTTTCGTAATCAGGGCGACTACGACCTGATGTTGTGCGTAGCGAATTGGCCGCAGGCTCGACAGATGGCATGGCAGACGTTGTTGCGAGCGCGTGCCATTGAGAACCAGGCGTTTGTCGCGGCGGTAAATATTACCGGCACAGACGGGAACAATGTGACCTACGCGGGCGGCAGCGCTGTATACGGGGCTGACGGCGAAGAGCTGGTATTGTTGGGCGACCAGAGTGAGGTAGTGACAGTCACATTACCGGCAGAGCAATTGCAACAGCTACGCGATAACGTTCCCGTGTGGCA
>JAAAKM020073195.1:164789130-164809446 GCA_010016025.2 Alatinidae sp. Z8VKAUB7J3 | reverse complement strand
CGGATCAATTTAACTTGTTGGAGTAGGATTTGAGCAAAGTAGTAAACGAGAAAAACACCCGGGAACGGGTAGTGGCCCTGGCCGTACTGACCCTGATGGCAATAACCGGGTGCGGTGGTGATAACACTGCGCCAAACACTGCGCCAAACACTGCGAATGATACGGCGGCCGCTGCTGAAGTTGTGCAGACAAGTACACAGGCACTCGGTGAAGAAATATACGGCCAGTACTGCTTTTCCTGCCATGGCCCCGGTTTGAATGGCGCGCACTTACCTTTGATTTTTTAAGTTAAAAACAGTGTACGCCAAACTTAAAAAATTTTATATATAAGATGGATAAAATAGTATCTCAGCTATGTAATAATATGAGTTTTTGTTTTTGTTACCCAGAATACATAAACCTTAAATATAATGCTATTTAAGCCACATCTGTCCTGTGATTTATTTAGAATTGAATTTTTGTTATCTACCTTAATCTACCTTATATGCCATCCACTAACAAACAGAGCATTTTGTCGTCGCTCTGTTGCTCCAATACTGGGTAGGCTCCATTAGGCCGCATGGGCAGGGAATATGACTGAAGTTTTGTCACGAGTAAGGACAAGTCAGCACGAACCATCATGAGCTTGCTTCATCGAAAGAATTCCATCATGGTTAGCGAGTAAGTCAAGCTTATCTTTGCATAAAATAGAGTCGCTTCGATCAGACGTCCGATTTTTAAGAACCAGAGGAAAAGGGTTTGACACTATTCGCATTAGGAATATTTGGATCTGGTAAATGCTGCATATGGATATGAGACACTAGTCAGGAGCATCAATTGGTCAAGGCACTTCCCAACTGTATATTCTCTTGTGCCACCAGTGTAACTTCTGGCGGTGTTGCTAGAGTGTAATAGCGCAATCAAAGTGGTCTCAAGGTTTATACAGGCTCTTCCCGGACTGATATTACAACCAGTGTGGGTATGACAAGTATACTAGCTGCGGGGGGGGGAGGTAAAATGCACTATTTGGCCCGAGGTGCCACAGCCTATGTCACTATTAATAACTCTATAAATATCTTTTTGAAGGGGGGAGGGTTCCTCCGATGGATACCACAAGGACGATAATTTTCAATACTCTTTTCCTAGTTCCACCAGGGCTCGGGGACCAATAATCTAATACAGTTGTAGAAACAATTCTCTGTAATTTACTATATCTCCACACTTTATTTATTATCACTTCTAAACTTGAAATTGAGCTGGCGTCAAACCGGCGCCGCCGTCAAAGGAAAAACCCGCTTTTGTAAAAATCACCAGGCGGGGCCAAAAGTTTTTGACCGAATGCAGTGTCCATGGAAAGCAGCGTTGGTGTCTTCACTGTTTGGTATTGGCTCTCCACCACCTCGGCAAAAAGCCGATTTACCAAGTTCAACGTAGCAAACCGGAAGCCAAGCCGCCCGTCCGGCTAGGTTACAGCCTGACTTTGGCAGTGGACGAGGAAGGCGGCCGTTTTCGCTTGCGCAAAGGTTCCAGTGGCCAAACGGTCCATAACCCGCTACCGCTCATCCAAAGGGAGAAATCCTCCCTCAATCTCACAGACAAGGCCTTAGAGCTGCTCGAGGAGTTAGGAGAATGGCGGGAAGGGTCCTTGTTCGTGGCGAGAAAAGACTTGGCCACTCTGCTTCATGCAACCAAACACACGGAGTTCCAGATTCATGGTGATAACCGTGTATTCCAGTGGGTTCTGGCACCCTTTCCAGCGCCAAGTCTAGAAGTGGATTTTGCCGAAGACGAACTTCACTGGACAACCCAACCGAATTTGGACCCCGACTGGATCCTTATTCCAGGCTGGCCAGGGTTCGTGGTGACGGCCAACCGTATCTTGCGTTTTCCCGGATATGTGGCCGATTTTCAGTTTTTGGTTGGGAAAACATCCCCCATCCAAGCAACCCCTGAAATATTACTGAGCTTGCTCAATGAACGCCATTCGGTTCGCTGGCAGGGAACCCGCCCTCATACCCTTAAGAATCCCGAACATTTTGGATTGGATTTGAGGGTCAAAAACCGCAACCTGGTGGGTCAATTAGGGCTCTGGCACCAGGACCGGTTTTTCAAGATCAAGCATTTGGATCGCCCCCTTCAGTTGTTAAAGTCCGACGATCAAACCCTGCTCATGTCTACATCCGCTTTTGCGCTTTCGCAATTTCGGGCACAGAGCAAAGACGCCCTTCCTCGAACAAAAATCTGAATACAGACCTGAAACACGCAAACATAAATAAAATAACAATAATAATCAACAGGATATGGTACCTTTTATTATATAGAAATGTCTTTAAATGAATCTGAAAGGATACAAAGCTAGCCACAGATGTCCTGAAATTTTCTGGCTTGAAGACTACAACTATTTTCTAATTAATCTAATTAAATCTAGAATGAACCTTGTGAACCAAATTTGTTAGTTTTTTTTAATATTTATTCAACTTTGAATGAGCAAATATAATACCTAGTATCCATTCCGATGCAAAACATCTTGTAATAATGTTTGCCGATAGTATGACGCCTGGTACCAAAGAACAGACTACGTGCTTGTTGAAACGAAATACGAAGTTTAACTAGCCAACAATTTGTTTTCACGGCTCCCACCTACTTCCTGATAACTTGTTGTAGATACCCTTGAAACCATACCTGCACACAGGTAATAAGACTTCCCAAGAAAATGTGGCCTCAAAAAACGCTTTAAAACCCTTTGATATATTATAAAATCTTAAAATATCCATTAACTGAAGTTCTGACCCTTGTGTAACTACTACTGAAGTAAACTTCATAAAAAAAAACGATTGAAACCAAAAAAAAAATGCTGAGACGAATTTTGATGCGAACACGGGACCACATTTACAACTACAATATTTTTCTAAAGGAGGGTCTAAGCGATCGATCATTTTGATCAAAAGCTAATTCAATATTTTCATAAAGTCCTAGTCAAATGATATGAAACACATGTCACCGCAGATCGTGGCTGATTCATCACAGAGGAGCTGAAAAGATGAAGAGAGTTATGAAAAGTTATTAGAATTGATGGTACTTGAGAGAGGCTCCTCTTTTGAGAGGGTAAGTCTCGCTTAGTATGTGATTTCAGCGACAGGAAAGCAGTGTCTTTATAGAAATCTTTTCTAACTTAAATCCAAGTCTTCTCTTACCCTTTAAACATTCTCTGAAAGTTCCAACTTAATTACCAAATTAATTATTGCGATTCATCATTTTGACAATCTGCATGCTCATAGTGTCTTTTGATTCAGTTGAAATTTCCCCTAAATATTCTCTCGAATTTTCAACTTCATAGACTTAGCCTTAACAGTACTAGTATCATAGCAGTAGTGGTGGTAGCAAGTGAAGTAGTGCAGTAGTAGTGTTGTATTAGTAGTAGCAACAGTAGTAGCAGCAGTATTAATTGCAGTATTAGCTTGTATATGTTTTTTTTGTATGTTGACTATGCCACTCATGATGCCCCATGAGTATCATCTTGATATGGTTAGCCGTTTGAAAAATATTTCTGATACGCCTGTATCAGCAATTTGTGTGCACATAGTATGCTTTGATTTAGTTCAACTTTTACCCTCAATATTTCCTCAAACGTATTTATCAATTCCCTCAGCCTTAGTTGTACTCGCTACAGAAGCAGTTGTTTTGGTGGTAGTTGTTGTAGCAGTAGTAGAAGTAGCCGTAGCAGTAGTTGTAGTTATAGTAGCAGAAGTAGTAGCATGTAAGTGTTGCCTTTTTGGTCAATTGATCATCTCCCTTATATTTTCAGGAAAGTTCCAATTTAATGTAGTCAGTCATTCCTGAGTTAAGGAATGGCCTTCCGATCACTTTTGACTCTTAAAAGGGGCACTAGAACTTCCGATTTACAATCATATGAGCACCATTTGAAATTTATACGATCACCCATTCCACATGAACCCTTTGTGCTGCTGGGGCGTAACTCACAACACTTGGCCCGTGGCTCTGGGGCGTTGTGTCAACCCTGGAGGCATTTTCATATGTTCATTGGACTATTTTGAATAAAATGGCTATCTCACAATTTCAATCAGATGTGTTTGTTGAATAGAAGGCGAGTAAGTGAGCAGTAATTGGATGTGTTTTGGGAAACGATGGGTGGGGGCAGGTCTTGAAAAAAATTACTAAAAGCTATGTTTTCAGGGAATCGCCGTTAAGCTTTTTCGTCATCTGGAACCCCCTAACTACTATTCTTATCGAACTGTTGGTAACAAATACTACCAGGACCTTTGTTGTCACCGTTTTTAACAATTTTCCTCTTTTCCTGTTCAAAATGTTTAAATGTATTTTAAAAAACGTATACAATGTATTTAAACATCAGAGAATACAATCTTGGAGGCCGTGATGGCTTCCACCAAGTTGAAGACCAAGTCATTCGGAACTTCCGTCTACATGAGCAATAATACCCGTCTATTTCCACCAAATTAATTTTATTAAAATTATTATTAAGTAATTGTTCAACAAACTACTGTTCTTCAAAATTTTACTTATAATCTAATGTTTGAATTCTGAAGGAGAAAACTGAAAATGTCGAAAGCTACAAATCATTTTAGAAGATTTCGTACATGTACTTTAATAGCAATAAATAACTTGAAATTCCCCTTAAAATGAACATCTAGAATTATCCGGGCGGAATATGACTAGAAATTATCCGAAGACGAATTTTCCCGCGGGAAGAACTTTCTGGGAGGAATACAATGGGAAAAATACGCTGACTCCCTGACTCATATATTTTTTTCTACAGGTAAACGTTCACCTGGTTTCCACATAAAAATCTTTAAACGAGAAAAAAACTTGAGCAGCAAAGTGATGAAATTTTGTTTTTCTTCTGCGCCTAATGAATTTATAATATAAGAGTTTAAGTAATACATTCTCTGAATCTGCCATCCTCTGAATAAGTTCTGTGAATAAGCCAAAAGGAGCAACATTAAAACTTAAAACGAACAGATTTTATGAAGTATAAGAGAGTGTTTGCCCCCTAGTCATTACCTTGCTCTTTACGCTAAAGCTCGAATTTTGTTCCAATTCTTTAAGTATGACCCCTGAATCATAAAGGTCGTTTAATTAAAATAGGCATGCTGGGCCTTTGTTGTCTGATGATTAGACCAACGGGGCTATATGAAGGGATCTGCTGACCAAAAACGTTAAATTTGTTTTTACCGTGTGGGAGAACACATTAAGGGATATGCTCCTGAATTTGGTCGTCTTTAAGGAAAATTGGTTATTTGTTAATAAAAAAAAGCTAATAATTTGTATTACCACTTGTGGAAAACAGACTACAATTTTAACTCATCCTGTGTATTATGAGCATTTTGGGGTATAAATTTCTCGTTATCTGCTCCTCAAATCCCCAAGAATGTTCTTTATTGGTCTTATAAATGACTATTTGGACCTGACTGGTCAAAATTTCGTGTGTAAAACTTTTCGGTTGGTTAATTAGAAGATTTGTTCCAATCTGGCCCTTCCGTCTTTTTTTCACGTTTTGGATTTAGAAATCCAATTCTTGTACCCCTTAAATTTTTTCTTGATTGTTATTTTATATTAAGTCAGAAATCTAGTTTGGAAAAAAATATGCTTAAAAAGTGAAACTTGTACAAAAACCTATTTTGTACTAAAAGTTTTATCTTCTTAAAGGGGTGAAGGTGCTATATGGTTCGGGGGTGTTGTGAGGGTGAAGTCGTTTGCCAGCATATTCTATAAGCTTCCAACAGATATCCGAGAGGCCGTCTACAGATATGAGGTCTTAATTTACAGGGGGTGGAGGCAAATACAGCAAAAAAACAGGAAACCAGAAATTTTCTGAAATAACTGAACAGCTTCTATTAAAAATCGGATAAAGTGAGGAAAGAGATAAAACCGAGTTTAATTTTGTAAGAGAATTTTTATTGTATTTATCGTTATTTGAAATGATTTAGGAATACCTTAATTGAATTTTCTTCTTGCAATCAGTGACGCTGACAGTCTAAAAGAATTTTAGTGTTTACTAACATTTATTCCCAGTCACTGGAAGAAAGAAACCGATAGGAAAAGAAAAAGATCAACTATACTGAGGGAAATAAAAAACTACTATCAATACATATGTATTGATAGTTATACCAAAAAAGATAGTTATGACAACAAAAAGGGAGGAGGAAGGGACTGAATTGAAAAAAAGAGAATTAAGAAGTTTAATACAGTATTATTAGTTTCAAAAGGGGGAAAAAAATAAAAGGCATTAATAAATTATAATTCATAACAATTGTGTTTCAGGAAAGGATGAGCTTGGTGTTACCACAGCTACTTCTTCTTGTAGCTATCTGCGCAAGCGCAAGTATCCACGAAAGATCTTACGACGCAAGTCAGGCTGTACCATGGACTAACCCAAACAGACAGCTTATAAGTCGTTCATCACCAACCAGCCATGTAACTATGAGACAGTTTCCCTCCAAAAAGAGAGCTTGCAAAATGCCTCCCTTTAGACCAATGATTGAGAAATGGCGAAAGAAAATAGGTAATAGAGACTGGCGTTCTCTAGCTCTTAAGCAGCCAGTCGCGAGCCGATTTTCCAATCCAATGGTCACCAACAAAGCAGTTCTACTTCCGCAGCCTTTTTGGGATAACTTCCAACGAAAAGGATATTCTGCGCTATACTCGATTGATCAAAACCCTTATAGAGCATCCAATGACTTATATCTAAAAAAGATGATGCAACAACTTTCAATTCTCGATGAGCTGGAATATATAGTTGGCAAACTTAAGCGCAAAGCATATATGGAAACAGGTCGTCTACCTAAGAGGATCAATGGTCTACCAAAACTTCACCACCCTTGCAAGTCATCCTCTCCAGAAGTGTCAGCTTTGACTGGAAGCGCAAACCCATCACAAAAAGCTTCTTCTAACGTAAACCCTTTACCGCTCCCCCTTTTTTCGTGGCCAAACGGTTATGGGATGAGATACCCAACGCCAACTGTCAGCATTGAACGAGATGGCGATAAAACACATACAATTTCAAAATACGAACTTGATGATTAAATATAAAAAACTAGTTTGTTCCCTTCTCAACGCCCCGCTCTTTACGCTAAAGTTTTTTACTGTTTAATAAAGGAGAATTGAGAGAAAGAGTCAAACAGTCCTTATTCTAGGGGCTTTGAGAGGGTTGACGTCCCCAAAGGCATAATTACAGGATACTTCAACACTGCTGCAGAAATTTGACGTTTTAAAATTTTTTATTGGATATTCTTTTTGGAAAATGATGGTCGTGGGAGGGAGAGCTGGTTGCATTCAATTCAGTTTCGACTGTTAAAAAGAGCAATATAATTTCCAATTTCCAACCAAATGAGCCCTATTCAAAGTTCAAAAGACCACCCATTCCAAAAAAAACATATGCCTTAGGAGAACAACTTACAACCCTTGCTCACAGGTTCTGAGGGGTTATTTCAGCCCGAAGGCCTTCTTATATGATCTTTAGACTGTTTTGAACAAAATGGCTATTTTCTATAGGATGCATTTGGAGAAAAGAAAACGTGGGTGGGGTTAGTTGCCCGCCTAACACTTTTGACTCTTAAAAAGGACTTCCGATTTCCAATTGAACGAGTCATATTTGATGTTTATACGACAACTCTTTCCACAAAAAACCTTACGCTAAAAACGGACAACTAATATAACTGATAGCCCTTTCCCTGAGAGCCCTGGGGGAGGAGGGTTGTCATCAACAAAGACATAATTACTAGAAGTCTCAAATATGATTAACAAAATCGCTTTATCAAAATTTTGACTTGATTTGTATGGGGAAATGAAAGGTAAAGGAGGGGTGAATGGCTGCCCTCCAGTCACTTTCGACGATTAAAAAGGACACTAAGTGTTCCAATTTCCTATTTTGAATTTTGCCCACTTTTTGAATTTTCTACGACGACTCCTTCTATACGAAGTGCCCTGGTCTAAAACTAAAAATAGAGGGGAAAGGGGGTAGCTTCTCTCTGGTTTCTTTGACTCTTCTAGAAATGCCCCCTTCCGTGGAAACTATTTCCCAGGAATCAACCGTTGATGAGCAATTAAAAAAAAATTTGCATATTAATTTTGGCAGATTTAATTTCATTACTTACAGACCTCTCCCCACAGACTTTGGGGGGGGTCATTTTAAACCTAAAGACATAATTATTTGATCCTTCAACTATAATGAACAAAATGGCTATCTCAAAATTTTGATCACATAATTTGAGGGGAAAATGGGTGTGGGAGGGGCCCATTTGCCCTCCAATCTTTTTGTCACTTAACAAGAGCGCTAGAACTTTTAATTTCAGTTTTAATGCACCCTCTCCTGGTCTTCTCGGGCTACTAGTTCTATATAATCTTCCCTGGGAAAAACAAACAAACAAAAAACAAATAAGCACACTTTCGTGATCTTTCTTCTGGGAAAAAACGCAAACCTCTACTATTTTTGAGATAGGAAATCGAAACCTCTGCAATAATCTTCTTGTGATATGCTGTGAAATCTCGGGGTCTGTATTTTTATTTCGAAAAATAATCCTAAATTTTTCAAGTAATATTTATTTTTTTGCTTGACGAGTTAAACATCTTTCGTTTTTAATTGTGTTTATTCTGATTTTCTCTTTATTATTAGCAGTAAATTTTATTAGTGTAATTCTTTCTCTTACAAAAGTTTATGTATGGATTTTTTTTCTTTTTAGTATTTCGTCTTGGTAGTCTATTATTTTTAATTCTGGCATTATAAAAAGTAAGTTAAAATTAAACCCTTAGGAAAGCCTTATTTTCAAGATACTATTTTGAAGTTCATCTTATCATAGTCACAACTGTTTTGGAAAATAATTTTAGCTCTTCTCAATTCTCCATTAGTTAGTTTTACTTAATTTAGGGTTTTACTTAGTTTAATGCGAGACATGGCATTTCTTATTTTAGGTAATTGATAGGGAAGAAGGAAAGCAATAAAAAAAAAATTAAAAGGTCGCGCGATTCATAACCCACATCGCACACTTATCCCTAATATATTCCTCCAAATGAAGTGAAGTCAGACAGGCAAGGATTCAGAATGTCTTTTTTTATTTAGTAGGAGAAGGGGAATTTGAAAGAGGCTAACCCTAGACTAATTTTTAAGAATTTTATAATACGAGTAAAAAGTGCAAATTTTTGAGTTTATCACGAAGCTTAGCCTATCCGTAATGGGAAGAGAAAAATAAAATTCTGGGATCAATAGAAGTCATGGCCTAGCTGAGCTTATAAGTAAATACCTGAATAAAAATAATATTTAAGGTTGTATTTATTCTAGGAGGGAGTTAAATCATGCGCCTTTTGGACCCATTCCTGGGTACAAGATACTTAAAATCCCCTCTGTATTTGTTAGAATGGCCTTTCACATACATGTTAAAATCTAAGCTCTAAAAAATACATGATTAGAGGTTTTAGTACCCCCCCCCCTCCTTTCCATAAAAAGGTCTAATGACTATCCAGTAATGGCTAATACCCAACTATGCAATGCTGTATTTCAGATAGCTCAATATGCCAGAGTGCTATACAGTTTTTCCTTACCGTATGACATAGTTTGCCAGAAGTGTTTGATTCAGCTTTCATGGAATATTTATTTGAGGTTCGGCATCATAGTATAGACGTCAAAGAAATACATTACTTTTAACTATGTTCAACTTTCAAAAAGCTTTAGAAAAATCATACAAAATTACGAGTTTATTTATAAGGGTAAGAGCACAAACAGGAATAAAAGAGGCTACCGATTAATCCCACTTACAATAGTTCAAACCCATTTAAGCAATTGCTCAGTATAATACGATTATTGAAGAAGAAAATTTAATCTTGGAAGGTCAGCACGCTCACATTTTCTTGTATAGTTTCTTGTATCTTGTATAGTGAAGGTCAATATAATTGAATGAACTTCGAAGATATTCATGCTAATTGTTGACTGGACAACTTAAGACTTAAAACGTTAAGTACATGGACGAAGGAAAATCTAACGTTAAAAAAATTGCGCGCTCCATAAAACAGGGCCTGAAATTGGTAAAACAAAAATTCGATTGGACTGAAACTTATTTTCTTAAATTTTGAGGCCATAGGGACAACAATGCGCAAGACAAAATTGAAGAGAAGATTTGTTTTCTCCGAAAAAGGGCCTTCTCTTGGTTTGAGGCACAGGCAACCTAAGTATACAGCTCAAAAATGGTCCAAAAACTTTTTTTTTGATAGGCTTGATTCTTTTAGCAATCACTGTCTGAACTAAGGGACGAACAATTTTGGGGGAAGGGATAGGGGTATTAGGGACTCATAAATGCTCGAAAAAAACGTATTTACCCTGACCAGTTTGAAACTTAAGGACAAAAGACCCTTGACCAAAGGGAACATATTTTCAAGATCAAATCAGTTTGGGGGTAAGGAAGCCCCAGTCCCCAAAACCCCTCAAAATGGACTAGAATTTGTCTTTGAATCGGCCTGAAACTTGCATCCTAAGTTTCAGGGACAAGAGAAACCTCATACATAAAAGAAACAGTCATTATGTTTCATCTATACTCTACCTTGAAACACATCATATCGCATGTATGGTCAAATATTACTTGATCTCGAATTACTTAAGCTTTGGGTTAGTTTTCCTTTAACGAAAATAATGAAATTCCTCATAGGTGCAGAATAATATAAGTTCAAGCTAAGGTAATTTGAGTGATACTAAATTAAATTTGTTCCTGACACCCAGTCTTAACTACTAAACAAAAACTTAACACAATAAATATCATACTTGAGACAAAAGTTATTTAAAAAAAAGCAAGCTTATTATATCGACAAGAACCTGAAACTAATTTTGGCTATAGATTCATGACGCCTAAAATTAGGCTAAAATTTGTTTCATCTCTAATAAGCTCGAAACTTACAGAACATGTTCATCCCAGAGGCTCGCATACACTACCGTGTACCCGCGCTTTAGCGCCTCTGGTGCTAAGTCCTGTTACAAAAAAATCGTCAAAATTAGAATGTTTGGCATCATTTACATCTGTCACCGTTCCCAACATTATTTGGCTACCTTTTAAAACTATACTAGCATAAATATACTATACCAATTTAATTGAAAGCCCTGAACAGAAATAAACCCCTTTTCAAGTTTTATCTAGGAAATGTTACTTATTTTGCAAAACGTCGAATAAAAGTATTAAAAAGCATAGAATACTAAAGAAAATATCAATGAGTAACAACTAAATAAGAACATTGAAAGTGTTGATTGAATTGCTTTTGTTGCAGTCAATAATAATGTAAATATAAATAAATAGTTGAAGTAGTTTGCTTGCCTTTTGTGCTAACCAATGCCATATACATGGGGAGGGGGTACGGAGTTTGAACCCGGTTCCCCCGGAAATTTTTGTGCTACTCGTAGAAACGTAAAAAAAAGCATACAAACGAACGCGTTTTTAAAAAAAAAATTTCCCTTCCCTTCGAACAAAAATAATGGATAATCCCTTGATGCCGAACCCTTGCTTTACCCTTTATCAAGTAAATATTCGACAGCAAGTGAGAAATGTGAATTGTGGGAATTGTTTCGTAGCTTTCACCTCAGGAACAAAAATATATCGAAGTTCATGGAATACAAGTTTCTGTACGGACGAAGGATGAATGTTGATTACGATCGCTTTCTATAATAAATTAAATTGGTCTATTGTATTAGGCCAAACTCGATTGTTTAATTTTAATAGTGGGCAAATAATAAGTAGTACCGGTAGTTCAGAATTAGGATAACGACAAAGCGGAGACCCCAAACCATATCACAGCCACAGAACAGCTCCACGTTTTATTCCCAACCTATCTTCGTCAAGGCGGTCACCAGGGCTTTAACAAAAGAAAGATTGATATGGTTAGAATTTTGGTCCGCAGACTAATATGCCTATTTTTTTCGAGCTTTTTTTTATCTGTCAGAAAACATCCTGGGCCTCGGCTATTCTACTTTTAGCACCTTTGCTGCACCCACCATCTTTAACAATAGTATTTATGATTTAAATATCAGAAGATTAAAAAGAGACAAAATTTAAATATAAAAGAATAACCCGGATTTAATATGGTGAGATCGAAAAAAAATCGCGACCTCAGCAATATCAGTTATATTTCGTTAGTTTTGGTGCATATTTTGTTGTTGTTTTTTTTTGTTATACCTACCAGCGTTGCAATCGTGGTACAATTGCACCGTTTTTGGTACAATTTTAAAGGTCCTGGTACAATGCAGTACTTTTGGATATAAGTTTGGTACCATACAAATTTTCCGGTACAATTTGTTTTTATTTACTCCTTTCTGAGTCGGATATCGGTTCAAGTTTTAGTTTGTTAAAAATGTTCTTCTTGTTTGGGCACATTTTTAACCTCCTTTTTGGATGGTACAATTAATCTCGTTTGGTGCAATTTAAGTCGGAAAACTGGAATAATTTATTTCAAAGCGTTGGCAACGATGATACTTACTTGTACTAGCAGCAGGATCAGGTATTTCCGCCTCAGTCTGCACCTTAATAAGGCTTCTGAACAGGACCGGATTGAATTCTTTGGTACACCTACGTTCAAGCGTTTTGGAACCCTTAGGCCCAATTTGGGTCCCTAGGCCCGGGCCTAGTGGGCCTATGCGTAAATCCTGGCCTGATTCTAAATGATGCTCACTCACTTAATAAAAAAATTGAAACTATCCATTTTGCCATTCGTTTTGTTGCACAGAGACACCTAGAAAACTGCTATTTCTTATAAAACTAGATGGTATTTTATTCAGGTATCATTTTTGTTCACTTACATGGAGATCTTAAATAGTTGAAGAGTAAAAAATTCTTCAAAGTAATATTATTCAGCTCTAGCACGCGGATCATGGCGTGAATCGCCTTGGCCATGCCCGTCCCCCGCAGTCCGATCAAGTCCTGCGGTTAAACGTGCCAAATCTACCCGTGCGATAGGTAGTAGCGCGGTACTACAAGGCGAGAATTATTCGGCGGCAACCAATGCTGTTTCGCCCAGAGTTTGTTGTTGCCGAATAAGGCAGGCGCAGCGCAACAGAGAGGCGAAATTTGGTGCTTCCCCATGCAGCTCCAATACTTCGGTATGGAGCTTCGAAACGAAGGCCGGCGTGCCAATTCCTTCGTCAGCAGCAATTTCGTCTATGATTTTCCAGAACGAGCGCTCTAACCTGACGCTGGTGCTCTGTCCATTAAGGCGCAAGCGGCGCGTGACAGGCTCGTAGTTTTCAGGGTCCTGCCCCGCAAAAATCTGACACATCTAATTCCTCCCGACTTGGTTTTTCGGTCATCATGTTGGTTAGGACCTAGATTGGCAATCAAAAGGCTCGCGTGCGATCGATCGGCGCGCGAACTTTCAGCGAAATTCGAGGCAGGCCTTGCGCTTTTGGCGTATTGACCGCAAGCTCTCCTACGCAGCCAATTGACTTAGGGCGTGGCCGGTGCAAACTACATACTGGCCGGTCGGTATGTTTGTTTGAAGGAACGTCTCATTCGACTTAAATCTCTCTCAGTCTGGGCAAGAAACGTGGCGAAGCGAGCGATCATTTGACTTCGATTCCGGAAAAATCGATGCCCAAGAATCAAGATGGCGGTTCGTCCCACGCTGCCGGTCAAATGCTTCTGCGCGTCGAAGGCCTTTCAAGAAATTTCTACGGAATTCAAGCGATTCAGTCGGCTGACTTGGACGTACGCCCGGGTACGATCACCGGAATGATTGGGCCGAACGGCGCCGGCAAGACAACGTTATTCAACTGCATCTCCGGCGTTATTCCACCCGATGCCGGACGCGTCCTCTTCGATGGCGAGGCTACAAGCAAAAACCACCTTTTAATTCAAAACACGCTGGGATTTTCTGCTGAGATGAGCTGTTGCTGTACAAAATACTCATTTTAAAAAAAAATGTGCTTTTCTTCAATTCATTTCTAACATCTGTGAACTGAGAGGTGGACTAGGAACAGCCAGACTCAAAAGTTAAAAATGTTCCTCAGACAAAGTGAGACCAATCTTCCCTGAAGCAATGGGGCCTTTGTAAAGACCAAAGAACAGACTTGCAGCCAAAAAATAATTACATTCTTGCACGAACATTTACCTCTCAAAATGCAGCCTCATACTCCCTCAATTCACGCACTAAGGTCAACAGCTTGGGCTCTTAGCCATCGCTTGGATCTTTAGCTGGTTAAATACCAGCTTTTTACAACTTCCCTCCTCTAGTTTGAGCTTTAGGACTGTAAAAATGATACACCCCCAGCCCTTTACTTGCTACCCTTAGGTAGCTTGAACTGAATACATTTTTACTATGGGGTAATTCATCCCGTTTTGTATTTCCACGGTTTAAAATAATTCTGCAAGAATTTCACTTTCCTACTAAGATAGATATGCACCAAATTCAGTGGAAGACCTAAGACTGATTGAGCCTTGAACCATATTTATATTACTAGTGTATTTATACCTGTCACATTCAACAAATGTAAAATTGAACAATGAATAAGCATGGGACTATTTACCTACAGAGATTGGATCCCGAAGAGCAAGTGGGATCGCCCATGCAGTGGGAGTCTCTACATCTTCTTCTTGATCTTTTTCATTTTCTTCTTCTACTTCTTCTGTCAGTCCTTGACGTCTTATCCACTCTTTTGCAAAATCTGGATCGATTTTCTTCACAGAGATGCTTCCTGGTCCTCCATCTTTAGCTTGCAAAAAATATTTTTCCTAAAAATAAATAATTTGATAAAAGTAGCTGTCCATAAAAAGCAAAAGAAGCGGCGATGCCTTCGTCAAATAGAGGAATCACACCAAATAGTAACAGCAAACAAAATTAAAAAAAGGAAAATGTAAAACTTTAACCTTAAATTAATTGTTATAAAAGTTAATAGGATAGACTGCAGATTCTGGACTATAGACTACATATGGCCATACGTGTTGTACCTAAAGCACAGGAGGATCAGAATATTAAGTAATTTTGTTTTTATAATAATTTGTTTTCAGAGGGGAAAGGTCTTCTGCCCAATTTCAAGGGAGAATCCTCTTTATGTGGACATAAGTGCCTCTGCTTCCTCAAGCAACGCCCTCTCCCCTGCTTACGCATAAAGTCTCCGTTAAGTACACTACTTATGGTTTCCTATAGATTAAAAACTAAAATGTGTATGTTTTCACAATTGTATTTATGCTTTGGGTATCTCATTTTACTTACTTACTTACCAAGTCCCATCCATCCTCTTGGTACGTTTTGGGGCCGCTCCTTTCGAAATTTCATGGACCAGTGCTCGATATACTGTTCGGTCAGGTTTCTGGAAGTAGCCATTTTAAGTATTTAAGTATCTAACATGGCGTATTTTTACACATTGAAAAGGAAACCAAGCTCATTTATTGAAATTTAAAATTCTTGCTTTCCATTTAACTCGTGTTTTCAGAAACAATCGTATAGAGGAGTACTGTTTGTTAACCCCCTACCCTCTCCGACACTCGTCAAATAGAAAAGTACTATAAAGCTGCAATACGAATTACAATCTATGTCTTTTATTTTTGGTTAGATGTATCTCGGTGGAGAATATGTGGGGCGTTATTGTTATAGGTTATCGTGCTTCTCTTTCCTGTTTAACAGTGTAAACAGGCCTATCTCTCATGAAATATATCTCAATTGTGCCCCCCGACAGCTGCTGCTCCCAGGAACTAGTGTACCTCCATAAAGTCTTTTATAGGTTTTTCAAGATAGGGACACGTTTTCAGTTTATTCTGATTTTGGGGGCGTTTTCCCCCTTTTTAAAAATTTAGCAAATTTTCTCAGGCTCCTAACTTTCGATGGGTAACATTAAACTTCATGAATTGTTTTATATTTTGAAGAAGCATTAAAATTCGATTCTTTTTGTGTCTATTATTATCAATACTCTATTTCTTACAGTTTCGGTTACTATTGAACCGCATCACTGCTTATTTACAGTTCGTTACCACGGACTTTTTGAAAAGGAATTGAAAATTGGTTAAAAATAGTCGAAAAAGGGACAATTTTACTATTTTCTTTAAAACCGGTTTAAATCATTCCCCAAGAAAAGTATAAGTATTATCACAATTGTTGCTCGGTAAGTGGATAGATTTGAGGCTAATAGATTAAATGATTGAAGCATCTTATCCTTTCAATGCAGCTTCGTTACAGTCACAGCTTTGTCGCAAAAATCGCTTACTTTAGAGGGGACATATACCTTAAATAAGCTATTTAATACAAAGAATCTTTTGTTGCTGAAGTCTCCTGGTCTTAATCCTCGAGTAATCATGGCGAAGAAGAAAAATTATCAGCATTACCTTAAGGTCTAAAAATCGGCTTCTCCTAAAGGTGAGAACATGAAGTAGTCAAATTTTTACACTTAGAATAATAACTGAGTAGTATCTGAACCCTCAAAACGCTTTAGCCCGGAAATACACAGACTGCAACAAGAAATTTGGTTCAGCTCGTAGAAAAAACTTTATTGAAGGTCCTCGAGTAATTATGGCGAAGAATGAGAATTATCAGCATTACCTAAAGGTCTAAAAATCGGCTTCTCCTAAAGGTGAGGAGTTGCAGTAGTCGAATTTTCACACCTAGAACAATAAATGGCGACCGGATCTGGTGCAGTGGCGGCACACGCACTGAGCAACAACGCGCCCGCTAAAAAGGTGGTACTAGCGCTGCTGAAGTTCATCGTACAACCAGGCCCGCGCGCTGCGCCAATTACGAACACCCCTTAAATGTAAATCAGATAGAAAAATCTTTAAAAATCAATTGGGAGATTCTTCAAGGGGAAAGCTCTGCCCCCCCCACCTATCTCACCCCAAAGTTTCTATAAAAACAAAACCTGAAAGTAATGGGTCTAAATACTAGAAAACATCTCATTACAACTGTGTATACTATCAAAACCTTTATTCTGCTTTTTCAGGCATCTTGACAAATTACTTGTGCTTATCTGGTATTAACTCAGTAACTATACAGACAAGTTGAAACTTTGCATATTTTAAAGTCCCATTAACAACACATATATTATTAAAAATATTATAAAAGTTAATTTTTTTTACAAACAAGAAGATAAACCACAAAGAGATATATTATTTATGACTATAAATTTATGATGTAATTCTATGAAAAAGTAGCAATGACATATGAAAAGGGTATAAATAAGGAAATTAGTGGTAGGCTATTACTTTTACTTATTTAACATATTTGTAAAGGTGCAGAGTAGCAACTCACCAGAAGAAAAGATCTTAATAGCAGTAGTACAATTAGATTTCTTATTTTATGTCCCTTTTTAACACAATAGTCATTACCATGACAATGCACCTCATTGTCCTCCCCCCTAATGGACCTATATTTGGCAATAATGATATCTTCCTTTCTTGTATCTGCTGTGTAGACTCAATAATAACCAATTTAACCTGAAATGAGTCCCTTATTGAATATTGGATACAAAATACTATTTTAAAAAGTTTAAAGATGAGAATAATAATGGAAGGAAACATGGTAAATCTGATTAATACTTTGATGCTCCTTATTATTAGATAAGAATGTCATTGTTTTAGTGCCTTCTATTAGTTTAATTTATATTCTAAGGCTATACATAGGGCAATCAGGGGATGGAGGGAGTAGATGTAAATTGTAACAAACATGACTTTAACCATAGAAAAGGTATAAAATTAAAAAGTCTAAAAAGTGTAAAACTTCCCGTGAAAAGTTCACCCTCTGGAAATTTCTCTTTCCATGGAAAACTCCCCGTGCAAAATCCTCCCAGCAGAAAATGTGTCCTCCCCTCCCCACCCGAAAAATGTATGCATACTTCCCAATAACAAATAAAACAATGGGTAAATTTTATAACTTACAAACCTTACCCCAAGTAAGGGATTAAATAAAAAAAGGGCTGTAAGGGATTAAATAAAAAAAGTTTTTTTAACTGAAAGTAAGGAGCGATATTGAAACTTAAAACGAACAGACATTACTCCGTATATGAAAGGGGCTGTTCCCTCCTCAACGCCCCGCTCTTTATGCTAAAGTTTTGACTCTTTCTCTCAACTCTACTTATTAAAACAGTAAAAAAAAACTTTAGCGTAATAAGCGGGGCGTTAGTACTTTGAAAAATCTTATCTTTCCAATTGCAAACTTTCTTTAAAAAATTTGAAAAAAGCCAAGCTTCACAGTAAAGAGTTAGGAGCTAAGGAGGAGACAGCCCCTTTCATATAAAGAAAAATCTTTTCAAATATGTTTCAAATCTATTCCTTGTTTTCATCCAAAAATCTCTTCTTATTTTTCTGATTATTTTCCAAATCCTATCCAGGCCTAACCAAGATATAATTTGAGGTACCGGTCCCTTCAATCTCTGATTAATTACTTCTAAAATGTGTAAATCAGTAATTGTACGTTGATTAGAACCGTCCTACGTTTAAATTTGCAATATCAATTTTGGATAAAATTTGAATATGCTTAAAAAATTGACAGTGAATAGTAATTTTGGTAAAAATTCTTTGTTAATATTACTACTAAAGAATTTCGGTTGGATTAAAAGGAAAATTATTGTTAGTATGGATGGAAATTATGTGAGACTCTCAACCTCCTACATAACTGAAGCCATGACAACCTCTTGAAGAGGATTTTCTTATTGATAAATACATTATATACATTTCTTCTTTTTACTGCATAATTTTGCATTACTTTTACTGCATAATTACTGCATAATTTTGTTTGGTTTTAAGCTTAATACTGCTTTTTCAATTTTATAAAAAATATTTATAAAAAAATATTTATAAAAAAATTATAATAAAAAATTTTTTATTTGACAACTGATGAAGATAAAGTTCAAGTTATTAAAGGCAGTAACTATTTAACTAGAAAAATTGATTCCGGAAGCTGACGTGGCTAGGCTGTGACAACCCATGGTGAGATCATGTACAAAAGCGGTTAGTTTAAGAGCCACTAAATAGAAACCAGAACAACTTAATCAATGGGAACAGTTGGATGTCGGGTCATTTATCATTGTCCGGGAGTGGTTCTTACACACCTAGTCAGAGTCGGACTTAATGTTTAACATCAAGATTCCTTTCACTAGATTATGTTAAGGCAACTTCAGTATAACTGGTTCGGAAGTTTGCAAACTGTGGACCTTGGTCACTCTTGGTGTCTCATAGGATCTTTTTAAAGTCAAGAACCACTAAAAAAATTATAATAGTTTGTGTATAATTAATTTTTATAGATAATCTGGTTTGAAGGTATACATTTAAAATTATGAAATTAAGATATATTGAGACGACATAAGTTACCTTTGAAAAAAAAAATATTAAGCTATATTTTAGTCTGAAATTTTTATAAACTGGCATGAAAAAGAATAGCAGTCAGAAGCAGTCAATTCACATCTCAGGCTAGTAGTGGTAAGGGTTGCTTTGGGATTAGAAATGATGCGAAAAGAATAAATAGTTCGGTATCATCGAAAAAATACAATTTTTTTTGTTTTCTGGATTTTTTGTTGATTTTTTTAAACGATTACGTTCAATGGATGCCTCTAGTTCAAGTTGGAAATGTATGTTCGTTGTATTGATTGCGCATGGCTCTTCGCTCATGCTTCGTTTTCAGAGGGTAATCCGCGGTGGGCATCTTTCTCGCATTCATGAGCTTTGCGTTTGTAAGCTAAGGTGGCATTCACGCCGCATAGGTTCAGTTGATTGACCAACTGCACGACCGAAAAAACACCGCCCGCCACCACAAAATCTTCAACCAAATAAACCACGCGCATCCGCCTCGATCCCCAGAGGACCGATAAGTGCGCGGCAGAGAGCCATAGCCTGACGGAATCAAGCAAGCGGCGAGGGCTACGCACCGTTTCACGAAAAAAGGTCTTGAACTTTGCCGAAATGGCCGCTTTTTTCAAGCGGCGTGTTTGTTCCCGAAGGCCTCCGAAAAGGTCGAGACGCGCAGGAAAATCGGCAAATCCAGAGGAAGCGAGGCCCGGTGCATAGGCCGGAAGACCTTGGTCGCGACGGCCGTGTTTCACGTCCGTTGCCGCGAGGAACCGCGACCAGAGCCCCTCTGGATGGAGCCGCTCTGGATGGAGCCGCTCCGGATGGAGCCCCTCTGGATGGCCATATTTTGGGACCCATTGATGAACGTACATCCCATCGTGGACATGGATATCTACGGCTTGGATGACCGGTGCCAAACCAAGGTCAAAGGCATCGGCTTGGGTTGATGGACCAGGCGCAAGGCGACCCAAGGCCATAAAAAGATTACAGCCTGGGCCACCGTCTGCGGTGGGAAACCGATGGTCCCCACGCCGATCCAAAAGAAGATCAAACCGATCAGGATTTGAAC
>JAAAKM020073195.1:164749941-164789120 GCA_010016025.2 Alatinidae sp. Z8VKAUB7J3 | reverse complement strand
CGTCAAAGCATTGCTGAGAGGCGTCAAAACTGCCGCGTCTTGCTGCGCAGCAAAAAAGGACTTGATTCGGTTTTGCCATCGGACCGGAAGGTAACTATCCTCGCGGAGCAGTATTAAATAACCACGCTCATGGCCAAGCAAGGATTGGTTCCAGGACCGAATCAAGCCATCCATCGACACGCTACTTGGGTCCAAATCGACAATGAGTCCGTCCACCTTACCCATGATTTGGGCTAGCCGAGCATGGAATCGGGGAAGCTTCTCATTTATTTTAATATTCATTTATTCAGTAATAATAATAATTCAGATAATTTTTAATAAATTTACATTCAAATAATTTAAAAATAATTTGTTTAGTACTTTCTGGAACCTAATTATTTTACGTAAAATTTAAAAACAACCATAGATTTTAGCCATAAATATTATGAACGTGCCTATAGCACTAAATATTACTTTCTGCCATGGTTGTTTGATATCAAACAACCTTTTCTAATAGATAATTCTAAGGACAAGGTGCCCCTGCCCTTCCTATTTGGAAACCAATACCCGAAAGTCCAAATTAGATCGCTTAATCTTGCTTCTTAACGGGTTCACCTGAGGCCTGATATGCCCTTAGAGTAGATGATCTGACGAAAAGAATTTAAAAAACCTGAATAGACAGGAACATAGTTGATAGTGGCACATTGCCATTAGAACAGGAAGAAATCGAGGCATAGGAAATTAGGCTAAGCTTTGACAAAGAGACGCTAAATTTTCTACTCTGAAAATGACCAAGCGACATAACTTGTCTTTGTCTTATTGGTATGTCTGATTGGTATCTAAGGTTGAATAGAGACAACATAGCCGAGTGGGTGGTACACTGGATTTGTAATCCTATGCAATTCTTGACGCAGGTTCGAGTTCTGATGTCGCTAGTCTAAAGTCCTGGCTTGGGATTGTGGTCGGTAGTGTTACTCTGAAAGTCCAGTCGTCTGTGGTGTAAAGGCAACACGCCTTTGAGACCTGAGTCTCAACCTAGTTGGGTCCACCATTCAATAATTACAATTAAGGTCTCAATTTTAAGGTTACCCCTTTCAGGGCATATCTAAAAGAAATAATGTCAGTCCTACTGTTTTACACTTTTACTTACAACATCCACAATTTTGATGGGGGGACAAATAATTTGTCATCTATGATTTGAAACACAAGTGACCCAAATATGCTTTTACGCGAGGGCATAACCCCAATTCTTTCGAAAAGAATAGGGGAAAAAACTTATGGAAAGTTTTTTTAAATTATTTTATTTGTTTTTTGATTGCAAAAAGTTTCAAGTTTTAAAAAACTAATTATTTCAAAATATGATTTTCTTTTCAACATCAAACGTTCATCAAAGTATCAAAACTAGTATCAAATTAACAATGTCAAAGCACCAAAGTATAAAACTAAAGAAAGGATTAAAGTTAACAAGGTATCAAAGTAAACAAAGTAACAATAAGTAGCCTGCACAACTTACCGCCCTTGCACAGTAAATCCAAGTTACCACCTAAATCAATAAATCCAATAATCAAAGTAACAATAATTAAGTTCCGTAGGTCAGAACCACTCTCCTTATGCTGGGAGGTTAACTCCGGAGGCATAGTTATTTGGCCTTTGAATTATTTTGAACAAACTGGCCATCTCTAGATTTTGATCAGATGCCCTTTGGGCAAATGGGGCGTGGGCTAGGTGGCCAGTGATCACTTTTGACTCTTAAAAAAGAGCTAGAAGTTTCAATTTCCGATGGAACAAACCCTCTCCAAAGTTAATACGACCATCCCTACCATAAAACCTTCTATTCTAATAAAAGGCAACTTACATAAGTTACAATCCTTTCCCCAGAACTAGGGAAGATTCTCAACCCCTAAGTTATAGTAATTTAAATTTTGGACTATTTTGAACAAAATGGCTATTACTAAATTTTGATAAGATACATTTGGAGAAAAAAGGCACAAATGGAGGGGGGAGACGTGTTACTTTTTGATCACTCTTGATTATTAAGAACTTACAACTTACATAAGTTAGAATTCTTGTCCTGGGTGCTATGGAGGATTTCTCAACCCCTAATTTATAGTAATTTTAATTTTGGACTATTTTAAACAAAATGGCTGTCTCAAAATTTTATCGGATGTATTTGGGTAAAAAGGGCCTTGGGGGACTAGTTGCCATGGATAAATGCTTACGGTTGTTTTGCATTGGGTTTATTTCTGACCATATTTTTGATAGCTTAGTGGACTTGGGTCTTCGCATACAAGAAGTCTTTGGATGTAGTAAGACTTGTGGGCCCCATTTGTGGGCTAAGTTCAATGCCGAAAAAGTTCGGGTGTTCAATTGCCATAATAATAAAAAGGCCTCTATTCTGGAAACAGGTGAGCTTGCATTAAGTGGGAAACATATTTTCTGGATACCTTGGTGACGAAGAAACAACAAATAAAGTCATTGATAAGGATGGGTCATACAACACAGGACACTTTATTAAAAGTATGAAGACTAGAGATTTCTATGATTATGAAGCCAAAATTGAAAATGAAATAAAAAAAGTTTTGCCATTTGTTCATTATATACATCAACAATTTATCAACAAAATTTTATACTTCAAAACCTTAAAAGAAGATACTGAACGCAATTTCCACCAAGGCATTCGTAGCTTAATTAATAGCTCTTTTTCCACAGAAGAAGTAGGTTCAGTAATAAAAATGAATTCTTCATTTTTTGAACAAGAAAATATACAATCCAAAATGAAAAAAAAGACTTTCAAGGACAGCAAAACATTGGTTCAAAACTCACGCTTCGGTTAAAGTTTATGAAGTGGCAGATGTTCAAAAGCTTTGGAATACGGAAAGCACAAGCAAAGTTAAGAAAATAATCCTAGACATATTGCGTCCTATAGATAGGATCACAATATCAATATCCGGAATGTTGGAATTGAGCCGGAAAATATGTCAATATATGAAATGGGAACCAAAATCTTTTCTTTTGCATGAGAAGTATAAAAAGGAGATTTTGGATAGACAAAAAAAAATGTCTAACTCGTCTTGACAGAAAATAATCCAAGACCTATTGCGTCCAATAGATAAAAAGCACAATATCAATATCCGGAATGTTGAAATTGAGCCGAGAAATATGTCAATATGGTAGCCTTGAGGAGTGTCACCCCTAGAGGAAATTACTGCCTAGTAAACAATAGAGCATATACACTAGATTCTGATCAACAGATGATTCTTCTGGGTTTGGTCTGTTTTGATGGGCGTTTTTAGGCTGAAAAACCTCTTCCTAGCTAATTTATCTACTATGGGTCTCCCTTTAATAGCATAGCATTTGTAGCCAGGAATACATAATAATTTGGAGGTAATAGACTTGAGATTGTTTATGCAAAATTTCAACTCTTGTTGATAGAACAGCATCACCAAGTGCTGAAAACCATGTTGTTACCAAGATGGCCCCATGATTTAACAAAGCTTCTATTCAAATGGGGGTCCCAGGGATTTCTTTCTGTCCAGTTCTAAGCTGACTGAAGTGTTTCTGTGTAGAACTGAGAAGATGTATTAGTCCCTGTCCTGTACTAATTCTGGTACCATTGTTTTTCCTGAGAAGTCATAACCCAAAACAAACAGAAATTATATAAACAATCATAGCAAACAAACAGACAACAGCTACTAATATAAAGAAAAAAAAAACTTGAACAAGTAAAATTTAAATTGAATATGAGAATCAAACTGAAATCAAACAAAAATTACTACAAAAAAGTCTGGCTACAACTCTTTTCTCTACCTGTAAGGGCTGTAAAAACTACATCAATTGTGTTTTATTGAAAACTATGATAATTTTGAACAGTCCTTGGAAAGAACTTCAAAAATTAAACTGAATAATTAATATATAATGATACTAATTGCTAAAAGCTCAACAGTTAAGATTTTATTTTCAATGTTGCAAGTACTAAATAAAATATTTGTAACATTATTTGTTTTCAATAAAGTGTAAAAGATGCAGTAGGCTATAGACTTTTACAGTTAGGGAAGAATGCAGAAGCCAAACTCTTGTTTGTGTGATTTTTGTTTGTTTTAAATTTGATTCTCATAATCAAGTTACTTTTTACTTATTCCATCAGTTCATTTAATCATGGCCTTAAACTTTTGTTGATAGGTTCAGGTATTCTTGAATATCACTAAAACATATATTGGTCTTATGTTATAACAGTATTATACAGCGACAGGGCTTAAGTCCCTATGATATAATGTGTTTTTACAATATTCTTAGCTGCTAGTTTAGGATCTAAGGGTCCCAAATAAATTGAAGGTATCATATCTCTTAAAGTAAAGGTTTTAAATGATGATAATCTTAAATAACTTAATTATAGGCTATTTAGAATTATTTTTCTGTTAAAAAGTATTTTCCCGATTCATAATTAAGTAAATAACAGTAACCTGTCTTCTATACGGCTACGTCTGCCTCCAGGCTACCATTGCTCTATACTATTGAGTTTGCCTGGAGAGGAATTTTGATGGGAAAAGGGGGGAAGCATGGTTCCTATGACTCGTAGTAATTGGTACCGTGTCTATCTGCTGATGGGAGTACTAATTGCTATTCGTTTCCTCACGAACAATGACCCAGAAAAGGTTCTGCTAAAATGCAATATACTAATTTTTGCAAAAATTTGGATCTAATTTTTTCTCTTTCCATTCTAGGGTGCCTTGTACAGAGAGTGATAATATGTCAAGAAAAGGGTAAGCCAATGCTCTATTATTTAAACCCTTCGGGAGAATAGATTTTTTTTTGTCTGATTGAACGTTTTTCACTGCTCTCTCTCCTGTCTGTCACATTGTTCCCCACTCTCTATCTTTATATAATTGTCCCCCCCCCCTCTGCTCAATGTCTTATTTTTAATCGTTTCCTTATTGTGCTCCTTCTCAATCCCGCACTTAGTTTATTTTGAAGCATTTCGCTCCCATTCATACTGCCGATCAGGGCGGTCAGCTAGTTAGCTTGTTTCTCTGTATGTATCATCCATGACTGATCCCGGTGTTTATTTTCAAGAGAGGGTGGGGAATACAACTATGAAAAAATTTCTAGCCAAGTACTTCCAAGTCGGACCACAGACCTAGCTCAGATAGCTGAATCTTTTATTCAAGCTGCAACTGTGTTGCAATCAGCCGGCATCTCAACTCAAGGAAGTGTAACAACTGTACCTGGTGAGTCATAAATGCACTTCCCCTTAAATTAGTTTTCAGAATATGAGGTGGTGTTATTTTTTACGATCAATGTGTTTTGGTTTATTTCTATTTCCCCCTAACATTCCCGGAAAGTTTTAACTTACTGCATAACCTTAGCTATTCTTGAAATATCGCAGATCCGCCATGTTGAAAACATCCCCTTCAGTTCAGCATCCCCCTCAGTATGCCTTGAAAGCTTCAACTTAACACCTTTAGTTGTTCCTAGGCTCCTGCTCCGAAAGTTTCACCTTAATAATTTAAGCCGTTCCTAACATATTGCTTATATGCTCTTTTGACAACCTTCATGCATAGAGTATATTCTGATTTAGTTGAAACTCTCCCTAGACATTCTCTGAAAGCTTCACCTTATTACCAATAGCGTCACTAGTTGCAGTAATCGTAGTAAAATGTAAATAGTGCCGTTTGGTTAGTTCAAAATCCACCTGAATATACCCTAAAAGCTCCTATCTGATAATCTAAGACGTTCCTGGGGTATTGCTGGTATGCCCTGTTGACAAACAGGGCGTACATGCTCTTTGTGTGTTTTGATTTAGTTTAGTATCCCCCTTAACTTTCCTTGAAAGCTTCACCTTAATGCCCTTAGCTCCAATAGTAGCAGTAGTAGTAGCACTAGACATATAGCACCTTTTTTCAACATCCTCCTCAATTCATGCTAAAAGTTTTAATTTAATACGGTAAACAGTTCCTGGGACATTGCAGATACGTCCTTTTGACAATCTGCATGCACATAGTGTGTCCTGATATAGCACAACATCCTCTCAACATTCCCTAAAATTTTCACCTCAATACCTTTAGCTTTAGAAGCCTAAAGGTTCTGAGCAATGGTCTGCGTAGCGCTGGTCTCCTAGCTCTTTGCCTTCTGCTGGGAGTGCAATGCGTGGTTGGGGGCAAATCATCCGGTGCTTCCCATGTTTTCCCCTCAGGTTTATCCTGGTACTCATTTTGAGCTGGGTCGACTCTTGCTGAGCTTGCGGAGTCTCGCCGCTGATTCGATCCAAATCAAATAACCAGCGACGCCAGGACTCTAGGCTAGTCAGACGGCAGGTAGAAAATGAAATGAAAATCTTTTGTGAGAATCGGAAACACATTGTTTTTATTGTCGCCGGCACAAGATACTCCCGCCTTCCAATACAATTGTCACCAACAGTTTCATCTCGGTCCCCCAGACCTGATCCGGTAGACTTACAGAAAGAATAGCTTTGTTAAAACTCAGTTTCAAAGCGAATTCCCCTCTCCTAACACTTTTTCATTGTATTCTTTGTTTATCTTCACGCTTAAAATAGTATGTTATGATTGTTTTTGCCAAACTGTTGCTTTCATTAACAATTATTTCAGAGACCACACCTTCCTATAGCTCAACCTTAACAAACAAAAACCATGGCTTTTACATTGCAGCTTCAAATCATGATATATTTTTGGCAATGCAATTTTGTTCCGTCCTTGCGAAGCCAAAAATTGAAGCAAAACTATCCTCAATTTGTCAGTATAATAGACCAGAAAAAGCAATATGGTTGTAGCAATAAATCATAGTTAATGAAGAGCGAAACAAAACCCATAGCAAACAAAAGTTAAAAAATAAGTTTAAAAAAACAGCAGTGAGGAAATATTGCCCTTTAATGCTGATTCAGGAATGGTAACTGTAATTTCGATTAATATCAACAGTCGAAGTTTATTATGAAACTGTTTAGCACACTAGAAAAGAAAAAAGTACGTGATTTTACCATGTTCTTTAGTTAGGTCGTCAGCAAATTCATGCCTCGTTTCTCGACCTATCCACTTTGGTGGTGTCCAATTTTGGCGATGAGTGCCCTTTGGTGATTGGTTTTTCCTCATTAGTATTTTTAGTACCGCTTACGTAGATTTTAAACTCTGTTTATGCATACCATCATTGCCTCTGTTTCAATGCCAAGAAAATGTGACTAATTCTACTTGGCAATAGAATTATATTTGTTTACACAACTTGAAATACTTTTGAATTGCAAAGGGATTGCGCACATCATTTCACAGGAACACATTTTACAAATTTCAGAAAATTCCTTATAGGATTTGATAAAAATGAAGCCCGGAAATTATTACATTTCACTTTCTTCGTATGAAAGAAAGACTGGGAGAGACATAAAATCTCTTATCACCCATGCACTTGGCGGACAAATATAGTTTGCTTGTCAAAGTTAAAACACTTTTAGAATTGCTAAGAGATTATGCACTAGCTGTTTTTGAATTTTTCGTTAGCTTCCGAAAAGAAATTTGTACCCGCAGTCATTAGTCTAACACCTTTTCGTATTAAAATAATGGGACAAGCAGAAACTTAATAAGAGATTTCGATTTGCTTTTACAACTTAAAGTAATTTCAGACTTAGCGTATCGGAAACACTATCTATTGTAGATTGTGTGTATTCTCAAAATTCCTTTTATTGAAAAAAGTGCCTTAAAAAGTGACCTCTCATCACATGACTTCTCAGCTCTCATTTATGATGTTCATAGAGATTTGGCTGACAAAATGAGCTCTCATTTACTGCTTTTAAAGCTTTTAAAGAATATTTTCAGTTTTGTGGTTATTTTTTTCTTTGCTGTGTGTTTTTTGTTATCTTGCTGCTTTTGCATTCTGGTCCAGGCTTTGCTATTTGAGCTCGATTCTCCGTCTGTCTATTCAGATATACGAGTCCATGCATATGAGGTATACGTAACTTTTTGAGGCTCGTAACTTTTGATGACAAAGATTAAATTCGATGAAACTTCCCAATTCATTCCTCACTTTCTACGTTATTTTTATGAATTATGTTAGCTTTAGTTGACTAAAATGAGAAAGGCAAATTTTGCTTGTTTTACTCATGAATGACTCTTTCCCTGTCTAACTGAGTTAAGGAACGCTAAGAACTCGCCACTGTATTCCTTAGCCAGGTAGACAGATAAAGAATCACTCGTTTAAAAAAGTAAATGTTCCCTAATAAGACGCAAAAAGTGATAAATGAATCGGAATGAGCCTACTTAATAAAACAAAGGCCTTATGTTCCATTTGAATTTTTCAGCACATGGCTCCAAAATTTTGTCTAAAGTCCAGACAAAATAAACCCTTATTGTAAGAATACAAAAGGTGAAAAAAGTGATATTTATGGAATGTAAAAAGCAAATTGAATAATGCGCACTTAATTCAAAATTTGGGCTAGCTCTTTTGCCTATTTTTTTTTCTTTTTTTGTATTTGAAGGATTTTTCTCAGAAGAGTATTTTCCATTCTAACTAAAAATGTTTGACTCCGTATTGGCTCATAGGCTGGACTGGCAATCCAATATCCTTGCAGGGGTTCGGGTCCTGATGTCACTGATTATTTGTTTTGGAATTGGGGGTGAGAGGTCTGACTCTGAAAACTCAGCTAGAATCGACCCAACTCCGAATGGGATTCCTGGGGGGAAAATACAGGAAGCGTCGGATGGTTTGCCTCTAACCATAAATACCACTCTCTCTTCCGAAGGGAGAAAATCATGAGATTGGTACCTGCGCTTATCGGACTGTTGGTCCGTATGCGAAAAAAAAATATTGCTTTTGATCTTGCTCAACTGTTCTATCTGAAAATTTGTAAGAAAGTAGACAAACACTTTTGTTAACAACATGTGTTAAATATCAAAATTAATTCAGGCATACTCTGTAGTTTGTCGGGTTATCCTATTTATTGTTTTATTATTATTATTATTATATATTGTGTTTATGGGAGGGCGGGTTTATCCATTCTCCGATCACTCTGAATCTAGAAAAGGGCACTAGAACTTTTGATTACCAATCCAATGAGCCCCTCCGAAGTTTATGCGATCACCCTTTTTATATATACCTTATATGCCCTCAGTGAATAACTTAAGACCCTTGCCCTGGAGGCTGCTGGTGGGGGGGGGGTGTCATCCTCAAAGTCATAAATTTCATTCATTTCAATTACGTTGAAGAAAACGGCTATTTCAAAATTTTGATTAGATGTGTTTTTGGGAAGGGGGGCTTGCTGCCCTCATTAACTTTCGACTATTAAAAAGGGCATTGGAACATTCAATCTCGAATCAAATAAGCTGTTTTTGAAGTTTCTACGACAACAAATGGCCATCTCAAAATTCTTATCTGATGCAGTTTGGAAAAAATTACGAGGTTTGGGGGGGGGGGGTATCACCCTTCGATCAAACTGAATCTTAAAAAGGGCACTAGAAGTTCTGATTCCCAATCCAATGATTTTCTCCGAAGTTTATACAATCATCGTTTCTATATATACTTTATGTGCCCACAGGGCGTAACTTTCAACCATTGTCCTAAGGGCTAGTGGAGGGGTGTCATTCTCAGAGAAATAATGTCCGGACCTTTCAACTACGTTGAACAAAATGGTTGTCTAAAAATTTTGATTGGGTGTGTTTGGAAATAGTGTACTCGGGAGGGCGGTTAGTTGCCCTTCAATCACTTTCGACTATTAAAAAGGGCACTAGCTATTTCAATTTCCAATCAAATGAGCTCTTTTCGAAGTTTAACGACAACAAATGGCCATATCAAAACTTCTATCACATGTATTTTGGGAAAATACAATGTTCGCATCACTCTGAATCTTAAAAAGTCCTCTAGAAGTTTGATTAGCAATGTAATGAGCCCCCTCCGAAATTTGTACCATCGTCCTTCTATGTATACCTTATATGCTCCCAGTGCATACGGTACTTACAGTGTAGTGCCTGGTAACCTCATTAAAAAGTGGAAAATTGTATATTTGATATGAATAGTCTCCAGTGCATCGGGGATAAAGTTGAAAACTTCACAACATGTGATATTAATTGACGTTTTATTTTCAAGAATCATCTAAAGTCAGAATCTGGTTTGGATTAAGTAGACCTAGGTTAGCGAGGGAAAATCTTGGTTGGTCAAGTAGGCTTGTTGGCTTTAAGCAGTTGGGCCCACTGGGTGTGGAACTCTACTTTCTAATCCTACCTTGCATTTTAAACAATATGAAAGAAAAGTGTGCAGTATTTTGAGGTAAACACTGATGCCAGACACCAGGTGGTGCTATTAATTTTTCTCCTTGATACTATTGCCTTTTTCCACTCTTAAATTCTCTTTGGGGTTTATTTTGAAATGAATAAACCTATATAAGCATTTGAATTATAAAATTGTACCTCGACCTTTAAATATCAGAGAAAGGGTAGGGCTACCATAAACTTATTTCTCTACAATATCGTTTTAACAAAAACAGGACTACATCATGCTAAAAGTAAATCTTCACCCTGTTTTCAATTTTCTGTACAATGACTATACTGACAGGTGGGGACGTATGCAGAAGAGAGAAGGACAGAGCCGTTCAAAGGGAGGCGGCCTTGGTAAGCTAACCCAGGGACTGTGGTTGGGGGTAGAGCAGGGGCATTGCCTACTTTGACAATATTTTTTACTTCCATTCAGCACTTTTTCTTACATTTGATACGAGATTATTTTTTCTTAAATTGATACACTAAAATTAATTTGCCCCAGAAACCACCAGCCCTAGGAACGACTCTGATTGAGCACCAAAATAAATTACATGGTTGACAAGCACAAATACGAGGGCGAAACAAATTATGAGCTCGGAAACAAAGATAGCTAATTTTTCTTGGAAGACTAAGCTGCCTTTTGCTCAAAGAAATGTCCTTCCCAACCACCTTGTCGTAGTCTTCGACAATCCCAAAACGACAATGCTTAAAAATCGGCGCCTCGGGGTCGGTATTGATCGCCGCTACCGTTTTGGCATCCGCAATCCCCATCAAATGCTGGCTGGACCCGGACATGGCGATTGCTAGATACAGCTCCGGCGCCACTTTTTTTCCGGTTTGCCCTACCTGCAGCGAATGCGGCACCCAGCCCAAATCGCAGGCCGCTCGGGACGCCGCCACTTCCGCTTTCATCACACCAGCCAAGGCACGCAAGCGATCGAAAGGAGCCGCACTCCCGAGTCCTCGTCCCCCAGACACGATCACCGGCGCGTCTTCCAGTCGAACGCCTTCAACCGCCTCGGTATGCCGCTCGATAAGCGCCGTTTTCGCCTCCCCCGAACCGGCAGCGGGTCGACTTTCCACGCCCCCTGCCTCCGCCAACGTTTCAGCAGGCGCCATGGCACGGGCTCGGACCCCCACCACGGCAGGACTGCGCCGTAGTGAAATCGTAGCCATCGCCTTACCTCCATAAACCGCTCGCTTCGCCCAAACGTCCCCATCCGACACCCCAACTGCCTGGGCGTCTCCTACCGAAGCACCGTTCAGTCGATGCGCCAAGCGCGGTCCAATTTCTTGAGTGTAGGCGCTCCCACCTAACACGATCACCTGAGCCCCGGCTGATTTCAATTGGCCCGTCAACTCGTTCAAGACTGCCTCGGGAGCAAGCTGTTCGGAACCCAATCCGTCCAAAACCACCACTTGCTTCGCAACCGTAGCCACATGCTGGCGTTCGGCCTCCGGCAAATAACCCGCCACCCAAACCTGATGCGCCACACCAAGCTCGCTCGCCAAGGCCTGTCCGGCGCCACAGGTGCCGGCCGCCTGGCGATTGTAAGCCGAATCCAAGAGAATACTGATTACACTCATACGCCACGCACTACGGCCGCGATTCGTTCGGCCAAATCATCCGACCGCATTTCAAACAGTAGGCTGTTCGAAAAGTGTGGTTCATTCCTGCTTTCTAGGGCTATAAGAGAGAAAGGTTGTATGGCTTGGGCACGTTCTGTGGATGAAGGATGACAGAAAACTGAAGATTGTTCTTCACGGCTAACCGTCAAGGGCTAAACGGAAAACAGATCGTCCAGGGCTGGGTTGAGAGGATGTCATCAAGAAAGACTTAAAGAAAATGACAACTTCCTCGGAGGGTGTAAAGAGGGAGGCTTTAAATAGATTGTGATGGAGGAGGAGCGTGCGTAGCTATGTTGGCCTCAGGGGGCTTGGTACCACGGCAAGGTATTAGAAGTAGTAGCAGTAGCATATCAAACAACAAGCTCTACGAAAATGGGGTTTGATTCTACTGTCCAGGGTTATAGTGAAAAAAAGAGATTAAGATGGCTAGGTCACGGGTGAAGGATGAGGGATGATATATTGCAAAGATTTTGCTTTTTGGCAATCCATCTATGCCTATCCTCAGATACATGTTTACAAATGGAGCCGGTCCTCTTTGTGCGGGAAGAGATTAAAGGAAAGATTTAAGAGAAATCTGTGCTTCATAGGAGGAAGTAAAGACTGAAGCTTTGAACATATTGGGAACAAGGAGGAGCGTCTTCGTCTGTGCTGGCCTCAGACAGCTTGATGCTTTAGTGATTTCTTAGTAATAGCAGTAGTGTTTTTTTTTTTTTTATTTAAGAATTCTGTACTTTTAGTTGTCAGATGTTCAGTTACACAGGAAGAGCCTTACGTACACTAAGGAACGTGTGAAGAAATACAGGCTGCTTCCTGAAACTCAAACTCTCCAGTAGTAACTTCCCCTCCGTACTAGTGTGCGGATGTGAACCTCAGGTGTTGACGTGGCAGCTAAGAAAAGCAGAAAACACATCTGGCGACTTGTGAATTGCCTTTGATAGACCCCTGACATCCACATAACTGATACGACATATCTTTTATTTTCATCTTGAAAATGGTTTCTTCAAACTTTATCTTCCAAAGAGATGCAGACAGATATGCTACTAAATTTGAACAAAACGTTTTTTTATTAAATTTCTTTCCAAATTTTAAACATCAAAATTGTAAAATTTCAAGAAATATTTTGTCCAAACAAACAGAGATTTAAGTGCCAACGTTGACGACACGTTCAAAAGTTGTACCAAAGTTCACGACATAAGGTCTCATATCAGTGACTTTAAGCTAGAAAATACAGTTCAATAAAATGTTTTACTTTTGAAGGAAAAACCAAGCCTTAAAAAAAAAAAAATTCCCCAAGTAAAAAGCAATAGGTTCACACAAATCCAATTATCTAGATGAAAGTTAAGAATAAGTAGGAAATAGAAACAATTGTCCTCGTAATTTAGTCCAAAGACTGAATTCAATTCTAGTTAACTAAATCAAGTCTTATTTTTCATCTTTCATCTGTAAAGTCACCGAAAACAACTCTTGTTTTTATACTAAGAAGCTGGAAAAACGAGGGGGAAAAAGGATGAACATGTTTTTCTTTTCAATCAACAAAGCAAATACAGCAAGAAAAGTCATAATTCTATTTAGAATGTTTTTCACACACTTTCTGGAAAGCAAATAAGGTAATAATGCTTTTTAGAGAAAGTAGAAAGCTTTGTTTGCTTGTTAGTGGATATCTTCTTCTTTTTTTTCTCAGTGCTACTATACATTTTGTATGGAAGAACTGCATTAATTCGAGATTTTAGTGTCAATCACTAGGTAGTCGATTGACGCTTAACTAAGTACATTGGCAAGAAGATTTCAACAAAATAACGACTAGTGCAAAACTATAAAAAAAAATACTATTGCGTTAAAAAGTGACATATTAATTTGAAAGCCAAATGTTTTCAAATACTTAAATATATTTGAAATAAGTTTTCCGAATATTTTGGAATATTTGGGATGCTCGCAAAATTACCTTCCCTCATGGAAAATTCCAAATGAATCACAATGAAACACAATCAAATCTGTGATTAGGAAACATGTAAGAACAAGCATCACAACGATTCACAAACGAAAATGTTGGACAATGAAATCTGCGGTTAGGAGTTTTGTGATTCAATTGAAATTGCTGATTTGCCACTCTATGACTTAAAACTCGAGAATAACATGATAAACTAATAATTTAGATTTCACCCAACCTAAAATAACCTCCAGGTAAAATTCCAAACCGCCCCCGGATAATTTCCCCGACAATTCCCTCCTTGCTGACAGTTCTCCCGGAAAATTTCTTGCGGATAATTCCAACTGAAAAATTCTTCTTAGCATATTTTCATTTAAAAAAGACTATAATTTCTGATCGTTAGCAGTGATAGCATTGTGGATCCTGCGATATCACTATCCCTTCGAATCCTAGCACCAACACTTTTTTATTTTAAACTTCTTTAAGACTCAGGTACATGTTACATAATAGGGAATGTTTTCGAAAAGATGTAGGTGGATGTTACGTAACAGGGATTGTTTTTTCTTTGATTTTTTAAACAACCTACGAGACCCAGGGCTTGTTTACTTCACGATCTCTTTGGTTTTTACGTAATAGGGTTTTTATAGCTATGAAAATGTTACATCATAGTTTTTTTATTATTTAAACACCTAGAGATGTAGGGGGAAAACCTTCAGGGCCCCACACAATCTTCTTTTCTTTGATCGTTATGATTAAAAACCTAAAAGTGTAGGGAAAACCTCCAGGGAGCCCACCAAATAGAGATTTCTTTGGGTCTATATAGTAGATCTTGCTTGTTACATAATAGAGTGTTTTTTCTTTAAAAACCTACGAGGACCAGGAAAAAACATTCAGCCCCTTTTCAGGTAAGGACATGATCCTATTGTTCATCACCCAATGTTTTCTTGCTTTACATACTTAAAGCCATTTTATGTGTAAGGCAGAGGGTAAGAATATGTTCTTGACAGCCCCTGCCAGGTTTGAAACCTGCTTGTCCTGGTCTTGTCAACTTCTCTTAGGCGTCCTTGAAACGGTTGAGGACAATTATGCAAAAGACCTTCATATCGTAGTCTATTAGTGATATACCTCTGTAGTTCAAGCAGACTAACTTGTCTCCATATTTATATACCAATGTAAGTACTGAGAGTTTCCAAGCTTTTGGGAATTTCTTTTTGTCCATACCTTAACTAGCAAGTCTTTTAGCAGACACAATAGTGTAAAGGATGACGTGTACATCTCTGCTGAGATTCGATTTTCTCCAGGGATTTGGCTATTTTTATGTTTTTAGGCCCGCTGAACATCAGCAAATGATGGTGGCTATAGATCTATCTGGCAGGGCTCCTTCGGTACATTCTGGAAATCGGGTAGATCAAACAGAGCTTTTGTGGGATTAAGGAGCTCAAAATAGTGTTCTTCTCATCTCTAAAGGCGGTCTTTTTCCGTCTGAATAAATTTGTCCATTATGTCTTTCAGAGAGTCTGTGGAGATGGGCGACTTGCCTGTCGCTTCCCTCAGCTGTTTTAATGTTTTCCTTAGGCTATCCAATTTTGCTGCTTGTAGCATATCAGAAGCCACTTGTGACCAATATTTCTTCCTGTCGCTACGAGCAGACTGCTTTACCATCTTATGAGCATTATTGGGGTTCTTTAGGGCCACTAAAAAGGGGTTATTTGTTTTCCCCTAGCTCAATTGTTTTGTATGAGATCTAGAGCCTTTGTTTCCTCTTTGTGTGACCAAGAACCTGTTCAGCAACTTCTTGTTTCAGAACTTTCAGCTTGGACCGTCAGTCTTCAATGTCAGTGTAGTCAGTAAGGGCCTCAAATCCATTGTTAAGCTGTAGCTCGAAACCAGCCTTGATTTGAGGACTCTGTAGTTTTCATATATAAAACAAATTGGTTTTTAGGGTGGTTATTTTTTAGGAGTGGGGGTGAAATATTTTTTTTTCTTCACTAGGCTCTTCTCGGTCCAAGGAGCCATGGCTGAAAATTTTGAATTTATTAGGAAAGTTTTTCTGCCTGTTTTCTAATTTCATACCCTCCCCCACACTCTCAGAGCAAAATGTGTGATACTTTTCACCCGGAGTACGATCTCAGAAAGTTTAAAGCCAGTTGCACAGCCGGTATCAGACAATCTCCAATTTATTCTATTATTAAACTTATGTGTAAACGATTGACTTTTTGCATTATTTACAGCCCTTGCCCCAGGGTCTCTTGGGGTCATACCATCTCAGGTGGAATATTTGTTGGAACTTTTGATGATTATAAACAAAATGGTAGTCCCAGAATCTTGATCCTAGATCCAAAATCTTGGGGTGCTAAGGGTTAGTCGAGTAGTAAAACAGACCATGGAAGGGGGCTAGTTGTCCCTTCCCCAATCATCGTTAAATCTTAAAAAAATCCCTAGAACTTTAAATTCCTATTCAAATATACTTTCTCCTAAGTTTGTTCGACCACCTCCTCCACGCAAAGTGGCTAGGTGAAAAAGATAGTGATATTTAAAAAATGCATATGGTTCTTTGCTTAGGTAGTGCTCAAGTGCTATTGTGAAAAACTAAAAAAATCTCGTTTTGTCGTTTTGTCCTGCTCATTTAATGTAGTCTAAGTTATTTTTATCCCTTTGGTTTTGGAAAAATTATATACAGGATGTCCGTTGTTCAACTATAACATATCATTATCATAGAAACCAAGCACGTGACATAAGAAAAGACAATGTTTATCAACTATTGTCAATAACGTTACTTTTATGGCGAGTACACATTTCCCCTCAGGCGTGTTTGACAAATAGCGATTGCCATAGAAGGTTTTGTGTTTGTAATTCCAGCAAATAAAAGTTGATTCTGACTAAAAATTTTGGGGGAACTCATCCTATTATTTCGCCCACCTGTAGAGTTAAAAAAAGTGGACTTATATCCTTTTGCCAAAATACTATGGATTAGTACCAATCCAGATCCTTAGAAAAATGTCTTAACAAATCCTATACCAGATTTTTAACTATCTTTAAGGGTATAGAGTGTGTCTTGCCTCACACAAGCACTCGGGGGATATCCAGCGCCACTCTCCCCAAGCCTCACTGTTCTAATTTAGGGCTTCTAATGTTCTAATGTGAGCTGAAGAAACTCGCTTCTTAAGCATTTTTTCCCTTTTAATAAGTAAGGCTTAGATAAAAAAAATAAAATTTCTAACCCTTTTTGTTTTACCAAGCAAAATATTTCATTAAGTATGTACTATTATATATGTAGATACTTGTTTGTTTGGTTTATTCGAAATTTTCTATTGGCTGAAGTTTGCGGACTTTCTTGAAAATGCTAAATTAAGTTTAAATTTTGTACGAAAGTAGTAAAGTCAACAAAGTTATCCTAGAAAAATGGTTCCTTAATATTGTTGACAACTTTAATAACTTTATTGGCGACATTGGAGCCCCGCATTATTCTCCATTCCATTCAAATGGAATAGAGCCATCTATTTTTGTCAAGGAAGAAATTAAAACAAAGATAACTGATGTTGTAGCCTTGCAGTTAGAATTTCGACACAGTAAAAACAAGATGGTCCTGGCAATAACAGTTTCAGTCAAAATTCATGGATGACCTAAAGAATTTAAAAAAGTTACAAGCTACCAAAGGCACTACCTAGAGTTAGTATGCAGAGCCTACCCCATCTTTGTTACCACATGTAGCATAAGACAATAAGAAACTACTAGAACTATGTGGCTTCATTAAAACTAAAGAATTTAAATATTATCTGAAGAATTTAATATGTTTTGGGCAAAGTAATGGAAACATCCAACTTCTGTATGGGTGCTGGCAGGGAAGGGCCAGAGGCAATACCACCCCTGATCCCGGCAACCAACCTACCCATCGTTCATAATTTCTCAAACGTAACATCCAATCAAAATTTTGAGAAATCTTTTTTCTTCAGTATTATTGAAAGTTTCGGTAATTATGCCTTTGGGGATGCATCCCCCCCCTCAGGCAAGCGCTGTAAGCTAAGCCACTCGTTCATCGTTTCCATATTGTATATGTTATTGTGATATGTATGCAAGTTTTGCCTTTCCTTTTTCAAAATACGATGGGCCTTCATGTGAGCCTTTCAGGAAATGTTGATGGGGGTTTGGACTAAATCTAGATAAAGTTATGTGTATACGGGTTGTCAAAAGAATGTACCCCAGGAATGACTAGTATATTAATCTGGAACTTTCAGAGCAACAGTAGTAGTAACGGTAGCATTTTTGGTAGCGTGCATATATTGTCTTTTGGTCAATTGATCATCCCCTCACTGTTCCCTGATTGCTCCTATTAATGCCTTAATCCATTCCTGAGACAAGCCCTTTTGAAAACCCGGATGCTTACAATGTTCTTTCATTTAGTTCAACATTCCCCTCAACATTCCCTAAAAGCTTCAGCTGACTGCCCTTGCCCCTTTTGGACACCACTGATATGATATACCCTTGTTTCTTTACAATAAATATCATATACAAACAGTGGGCAAGTAGCATAGCTTTCAGCCTTTGCACCAAGAGCTGTGGGACTGATACGCAATTGCATATCACCTATTACGAAGGAGGGGCGGTGGGCAGGGTGCTAGATGCTTCAAAGATTGCATTTCAATGTCCAAATATCCTAGCTCTCATTGACACTTCAGATAAATATCGAAGCACAAATAGTCGGAATGTTTTCAGCTCAACGCTTACGTTGAATGACGCTAAAGCAAAACAGGAGTTCCAGTTTTGTTTTGTTTCTGGAACTCTTTGGAGAGTAAGTGATGTCCTATGACAGGCCAAACTAGTTCATTTGGAAATTGTTGATGCGTTGGGGTGGCGCGCAGCGCCACCCTAACAGTTAGTAATGCAATAAGAATCTGTATAAAGTTCCTTTTCTACTTAACAAGAAATTCATAGTTTTTTCATTTTTAAAGTAAATGGGTTAAAATTGCCACAGATTTCTTGCGACATAAACCGAGAAAAATAATTATTAAAAATAAATTTGCGGAGTAATTAAATTATTTAGTACTTTCAATCACACAAAAGAAAAATTATTATCTCTCCAGTCTCTTCTCTCTCAGGAACGACCCAACTTTTTTGGAGCGGGAATACAACTAAAGAATATGTCATTCTACATTCATTATTTAAAAAAACAAGTTATTTTAACTGAAAGTAAGAGGCGACATTAAAACTTGAAAAGAACAGAAATTATCAAGTATATGAAGGGTTTACCCCCTGCTCAACGCTTCGCTCTAAACGATGAAGTGTTTCAGTACTTTTAAAAATTCTAGTTAAACGAGCCTTGGGATTCAGGAGTCGTTCTAAAAAAAAGGGACAAAATTCAAACTTTAGCATAAAGAGCGAGGGGCTGAGAAGGGAGTATTCCCCCCTCATAAATGTAATTACTTCCTGTTCGTTTTAAGTTTTAATATTGGCCCTAACTTTCAGTTGAAAAACTTGTTTTTTATATTTTATTTCTGAACGTTTTTTTTTTTTTTTTACCAAGTCGTGCTTATCTCGAATGAATATTTGAATCAGCTGCTCACCCTTGCTTTTGAAAATCTTTTTACTTTTAGTAGAGACCGTTATTATCATAAGACAAGAAACGTTAATAAATTAGCTCATGAGTTTAAGCCATTTGGGCATATTTTGTGATTCGCCATGCTTGGAATATATTACTCAAGTGTGCGAAAAATGCGCCTAGTCGTCCTGCTTTCAAGTCACGGACAAAGAAGTTTGTTTTGTTTCGTGAGTGAATTTGACGTGAAGCCCGCTCCAAATTATCATTCTATTCAATCAGGAACAAATTCCTGCAATTAATTATTATACTTTAATTACTATAAGTAACTAAGTAAGTAAGACGGCACTAGACCCTTAAGGTCTACTCTCACTACTTAAGGATTCTACTCTGGAAAATCACCCAGAACACTCCCCCCCCCGTTCCGTAAAATTTTCCGTCGTAAAAAATTCTCCAACGCAAAAAATTCCCCCTGGATAATTGTGGGTGTTCATTAGAAGTGAAATTGTAAGTTCTTCTCACCAGTTTGAGTCAAAGGTAATACTATAGTGTCATCTGTAGTAAAGAACCATAAGGGCTCAATGTATTATTATTTGTTTATCTTATTTCCAGAGGCACTTTCTATGGAAGAAGTGGTGGTATAAATTTTGGAGGGGTCCCTCTCGATTGTAAATTAAAATATATAGTGCTTTTTTAAGAGTCACAAGTGGTTGGAGAGCAACAAAACACCACCCACGCCGTTTTCCCCCCAAACGCATCCGATCAAAATTTTGAGATATCCATTTTGTTCAAAATAATCCAAAGGTCGAATGTCTTTGGGTTTGGTGACCACCTTTTAAGCCCCCGAGGCAAGTAATGCAATGCTGTAAGCTCTGCAAGTTACCCATTGTTAAGATAGAATATAAAGTTTTTATGGAAATGGGGTTCGTATCAACTTTGGAGGAGGCTCATTCAATTGAAAATCGAAAGTTCCATTGCTCTAATTAAGATTCAAAAGTCATTGAAGGTCGACCACCCCATTCCCAAGTTCTTTTTCTTTGTTGTTAGAGAAAGAGGGAGGGATATGCCCCAAAGGTGTATTTTAACGCCTAAACATCCTAACTTTCTTTGAGGCTTCAATTAAATGCATAATTAGTTCTAAGGAACAGCTACGGGGGGTGGAGGTAGATATTGATATTTAATCCCTCCTGATTTCTGGGAAAATTGCTGGTGTGCACTGTAATTATGAAAGTAAAGAGTAACAGCATTTGGATTTTGGTCTTGTATTCGAAAATATTGGCTTCATGCTGTTGATCGTTTAGCTGAGAAGTTTCTAATTACAAACTTTGGTTGAAATCTGACCTGATATGTCAGATATATTGATACCTAATAGGTTCCGGTGTTGTTCTTCCATATTGCAATATTAGTCTCAAATTTGAAAAAAAAACGAGGTTGATTTGGGGCTATAATATTGTAATTCAGCCTTGGATTTGTATTCAGCAAATTCAATTTGCATTCAATATTCCTACACATACGGATGGATTGGAGTCTCCCCTTCATGTATGTGTTTGTATCTCTAGAAAGTACTTCTGAAATGTGAAAAGCGAATGGAATTCAAATGTTACCAAAGTTATAAAGCCGATAAATAGAATAATCAAAGACAAGAGATAGAGACAAGACAAGACAAAAAGATAAAGACAAGAGATAGAGACAAGAGATAGAGTACCTCTGAGGACTACAGTGAAATTACCAAGCATTTGAAGAAAAACGAAAAAAGAACACAAGACACTATAAAGAAATTTTAAAACCAGCACCAGTATACTAACAGAAATATTCGTTTTAAGGACGAAGTTCTTCACTTTGTCATATACCTTGGAGAGCAGTACTATGAAAGAATAAAAGGTTTATATCCATAAAGTAGGGCAATATTTTAGGCGAAGGAGGGGTTCTCATCAAGAGGAATATATAGAAGCCAGACCTACTAATCAATAGGTTAATTGAAAAATAAAAATTAGAGACTTGCTTTAAAGATTCGTCAGAACACAAGAAAGATCAATTTCGAAGCATTAAGGGCTTGGGAATTAGCGTCAAATCAAAGAATTCTTCTTAAACGAAACAACCAATTTGATAAGAATCTCAGGTTCCATTCTGACAGCAATCGTCAGCAAAAGCAACTAGTGTCCTCATCTATTAATTGAGATCTGCAATATTTTGATGAAGAAGGGGTTCTCCTTGGATCAAATGCAGGGAAAAACCCTACGCCCACACAATGCGCTGGAAGGTTTCATGCTGTGAAGCCGGCTTAAGTGACTAGGCCTACCCAACATAGAAACTGAACTGGCTTCTCAAGCAAACTTTGCGGGAACCATTATCTGGCCAAGGGATACTCTAGTCGCAATAAAAATATTTCCTTCAAAGATTTGTTTATTTGAAGTTTCTTCATTACCTACTTTTAAGATTTTTTGGAACCTGGAATCTTCTTTCACTTACGAATGTTTTCTAGACTCTTTTGATTATTATTATTATTATTGTTTATATTTTTGCTTTTATAATATTAAATCTCATCTCTTCTCCATTTGGCAACATGGTAATTATTCTAATTAAATTTACTTTAACATTAATGTCACCTACAACAAATTAAATTCTTCAACTACATATCCAAGACACATTTTTGTAGGAAGAATACCGAATCAGATTTTTCCCAATGATGCCACAATTGTTTAAGCTATTGCATTGGTTTGCGAATAAATTACTCTATGCATTAAAATACACTTTCCTAGTATTACTTCTTTTATAAGGCTTTATATTCAGATATTACACGTTCTTTTAATGTCACAGGTAAAGCACTAAAGAAGCTTTAAACAGGGACAAATTTGTTATGGGACAACAGGGCAACTGTCCCCCTTGTTGAAATTTAGTGTCTTTAAAAAGCTTGTTAAAACCAAGATAGGCCTGCATAATTTAAATATCCACATAAATAGGTCAATTTTCTTAATATACCTTTGCCCTTGTGGTACGATATGGCTCATTGGTAACTTTACTCAATAAGTGAAGTTAGGTTCTTTCTTGAATCAAACTACGACGCAGGTTCATTTTAATCAAATATTTTATATATAGAGGCGGTTATTTTAGGTTAAGTTAGGTATTTGATATAATGCACCCCCCCCCCTTGATGTGCAAATACATAGCCCAAACTTTGCAGGCGGGCGTTGGTCAGGCCCTCAAGCTGTTCCAGGATTTCCAGCTCGGCGTCGTCGTCCACCAGGGCAAGCAGCACCGGGGGCTTGTAGTAGGCGGTCGGGATCAGGCGGACGGTCGCGGGCTCGGCAATCGCGGTGGTGGGCAGCCTCACGCGCCGCCCCGCAGCGCATCGACCAGGTCGCGGGTGCCCATTATCGCCGGCAGTCCGCCATCCATCATCGTCGCGACAGGGGTGCGGCCGCGAAACGCCTCGCCGGCATTGGGCAATCGCGGCCACGCGTCCGCCAACTGGTCGCTGAAATAGAGGTGGAGCGCTTTGTAGAGCCCGGTCAGCGCGTCGGTGTTGGACAATACCTGCAGGCTCTTGTTTTGCTCGCGCAGCTTGCGGTGCACCTTGTCCACCTGCTCGCGGCTGGCATTGAGGCGCTGCACCATGTTGTTAAACACGCGCGTCAGGTAGGCAATCTCGTCCTTGCCCTGCACTTCGATGTTCACGTCCAGGTTGCCGCCGGCCACCTTCGAGGCGCCGTCGGTCAACCGACTCAACGGTGCCGTGATGCGGTTGGAGAAGATGTAGGCGATGCCGGCCATGGTGAACATCAGGGAAAAGCCCACCAGCAGGGTCAGCGTCTTAAAACTCTCGACGTCGGCGTAAGCCTCATCAGCACGTCGTTCGGCAATAACCGACCACGGGGTTCCCAGCACCTGGCTCTTCAAGCCCACCACTTCCGTGCCGTCAGCTCGCCAGAAATTGGTGGTTTGCATGTTGCCCAAACGGGCAAGGATGTTCTGTGGCACCAGGTCGTCGTGACGCAGCGCACCAAGGTCATTGCTGGCGATAACCCGGCGGTCCTGATCGATAACAGAAACCGATTCGCCAGTGGCCGATGAGATGCGATTGAGGATCTGATCCAAGCGTCGCATATGCACGCGTCCGACCATGTAGCCGGCCATGTTGCCGTCGAAGGCCGAAGGAAAACCTCCTTTCAACGCGATTAACGACATTCTGCGTTCATGGTACAAAATTCTAAGTTGTAATTTTACAATTTTCCTAATAAAGTATTATATTTTTCATCATGTTTTGTTTTATTGATTAATTTTATCAAAAGTTTGGGCTATATCTTTGCACATTAGGGGTGGGGAGAGAGTAGGGATGGGGGTGCATTATATCAAATATATAATTTAACCTAACCTAACCACCTCTCTATATAAAATACTTCATTAAAATGTACCTGCATCGTAGTTTATTTCACGAAAGAACCCAACTTCACTTATTGAGTGTGTTCCGAATAATACAAAAGTACGAAAGCCTGATGCAAAAAGCTGAGATAACATTCAAGTTTTTTACGTCAAAAATTTGATTCTTTTCACCTAATAACTTTGGCTAAAAATGATTGACATGAACAGAGCATGTCAAATTTGGATTGTCATTCAAAGTCTAGTCCCTCCATTATGCTCAGAATCGACATTCTGAAGTTACAGCCGCGATGACTTGTACAAAATAATCACAAGCAGTGATAGAAATCTCTCCAGAGGTACGTGACGAAATCCATGTCATGCTTCGGCGTTTCGCAATCAATTTAAGTAATGATGCACGATATTCGACGTCGAGATCGTTATCGATATCAAATACCAAAAAACGACATTAAATGGTTTTGATTAAAAGGGAATCAGCCAAGGAGGATTAATCAACCATCCTTCGGACGTTGTTTTCCATGATTATCAACAGAATTCAAATGAGAACAAAAATAGACAAAAATTTGAATTAGACAATATTATTTGAACAGGATTTTTCATGTATTATCACGTAGAACAAAGCCATGTAATCCAGATACTAGAAATAATTTGATACATATCTCACCATCACTTTTATTATTTGTACTTCTGCATAATATCAACTTCAGCCTCGGTCGATTTGAGAGCCTGTCGACAAATTTATTTATGTTACCTAGCAATTGTGTTCCTACTGTCAGTAAAATTCTAGATTATCTACATATTCTTATCATGGAAAGGGGCTAGGTTAGGAAAATAAAACTTTCAGGGATGGGTCTACAGACTAAAGTATGTCCCAGAAAGGTATTCTAAAGTCTATTCCTTCTCCCTCAAGAGGACAGTGACTTTTCAAAATCACTGTGTTATGAAAGTGAAACCTGGCAAAACAGATATTCTGCTTAAATGAAGTATGAGAAATCCATTTTCAGCTTCTCAACTTTGCTTTAAGATGTAGGCTACCCTAATTATTTTACAATGTTTCAAAGTGGCTTCCAGGATTATAGAGGGTTCTTATGCAGAGAGCAGAGCCTACCGGGAAATCCATTATGAATACTGAATTTACCCTGATTTCTTTCATATAGGTTAAGTTAGCTAACCTCAACTGCCTAGCCTATGTGTAAGTAGTTTGGGTTTCAGCTGTATTTCTCATCACTCTGAATGTTACTTGGCCAAAACAAAAGCAACTAAATTTCGAGCTGTCATAGCCTAAAAGATCACAAACCTCTGTTAATTTTGAATTCACCTTGACAGAATAGGCCTATTTTTAAATTAAACCAGCTTTTTCATTAGTTATCTGAAATCAAAGATTGAGTGTAGAAATATACTTCTAACAATAAACTGTGTGTCATTAAAATTCGAAAAATAATAAATTCACCCTATTAAATAGTAATCTTTTCAAATTCTGCTAACATTAGATAGACAGTATATTTGTATAGTTCAGACTGATAGCTAGGTAGCACTTCAATCGTAAAGCGATGCATAAGAAAACAATACCCTTTACGCTAAAGTAATACAGCGCTTCAAACATACTTTATATACTATTCCGATTCAATGACCCTTGTGTTCAAGCAGTCGTTCTTAAAGAATTAGGGCAAAAAGTTAAATTTTAATGTAAAGAGTTTCAGGCTCATAGTTTATTATCACCAAAACAGCTTGTAATAAATTTGTCTCAATTAGACTTTGTGGAAAGTAAGAGGGATTTTTCAGGTTGCACCTCTTGTATGTCCATCCACAACTTTTTTCCATGTAAGGGAGGGGGATTCTTATTATCTGTAAGTCTACCAGGCATGATAGGTGAATCTCAACTGCACTGTTTGGGAAACAATACCCCCTCTCCTTTTTATGGCCTTTGAGGCTCCAAGTGTTATGTGACCTTTGTAGGGGAGGGTTTATATTCTTCCCGTTAAAACTTCCAGAAGAAGCGATTTTTTAAATCTCAACCAAGCACTGTAATAAGTAAGGGTAACTAGCCTCGATGATCATTTTGGGGCTCAAAACCAGTTTTGACCTTTGTGGGAAAAGGTGGTTGCTAAATTTTGGTTATCCCAACATTGCTGAGAATCAGTCGCTGAATCTCAACCAAATTGGGAGGGTAATTATTCTAGCTGTAATTTTTTGGCGTGGACACAATCTGATATTTGGGAAACCGAAGAATCGTGCTAATTGATACCATCAGGAAATTTGTTAAAATGGGTCGTTGAATCCAAACCAAGCCTAAGAGGTTTTTCCGCCCTACAAACAATAGCTTACAATTGTTTTTCCACCGTCCATACAAATACCTGTTAGCTAACATTGGTATTAAACAGTTAGGTGGCGGGAAAACCCTTTAGTTGAAGGTGAGAGTACACTAATAGCCCTGATTTTAACTTTTCGGGGTCTGTGAGCGATTTGACATGTCAACTTCCAATAGGTCCCTGATTTGGGCCTCTATATTCAGGTCATCAGGGTTTCTACCGAAATGGGCTGTTGGATCTTAAAATAATTTACCAAAAGTAATGTTTAACGTCTTAGCTAAGTCTTTTCAGAAACCTGTTTCAGTTTGATCTTTGTGCGAGAAGTAATCCTTATGATAAGCAAATATACCTGAAGGGGGCATGTGTCAAAAAATGGTGCGACTAAAAAAAAAAAAAGAAAATGCGCTATGAGTCCGTGTTAGTCATCACGATTACAACTATTAAATAACTATATAGGATTTTATAATTCTTCGATGATAATGTTTTCTTATAAACTACCAATGCTAATTTATCTCGCCTTTTGTTGTTGAGGGTCATCATCATGTCCTGACAACAAAGGGCCAGCTGCTTACTTTTTACTCCATGATAAATATGTAATTTAAAAAATGACGTGATGCCGCTTGTGATACCAAATATCAAATCATCGATTCTAAAAAATAAACATGGATAGCTCTTAAATATTGGTTAGGTCTTATACATCTCAATAATCACTAAAAATCTTTTATCCCTGTATAGAGAACAAACTCTTACAGATGACCAAGAAATCCCAACAAAACGGAATAAATCAATATGTGTGAAAGCGCTGTCTAAGTCTAATGGTGCCAATCAGCAGTTTAAACAGTAATCCTGAATGACTTGTTGCATTTCTATCTTTAGCAACTAGGCGTGAAACTTTTCAGTTACTGATCTTTTAAATAGACTTTGACACTCCGCTATTTCGTCCGCTAACAAACATTGCTCAACACTATCTATGACAGTGCTTGACCAAAAACCGATATGCAGCGGTATTAATTTCCAGGTTATTCTTAGGATTAATTAAAAAAATGAACTTTTCAAAAAAAAAGTTTTTAAAAGTTGAATAAAGACCTACCGTAAACCGCTGATGAGCAGCAATAAATTTGAAGCATAACTCAAGTTAAGAATGAGCAGAAATCACTATCAATGCATAAATGAGACTTAAAACAAACAGAAATTACAGAGATTAATCAAATCAAACCTGAAACTAAAACAGAAGTCATCATAAAAAGAAATAGGACTGATGCCCCATTAGCTTTCGAAAGGCAAGAGCGTTGTTGGTACTTTGCTTGAACAATTTTTATTTCGAGTAAAAAAATATGCGATTAGATTCTAATCGCATATTTTTTTTGATCTTCATGTTTGTTTTAACTACTACTGCTACTAATAATAATTCAGGGCAGCACCAAGCCGCCTGAGGTCAACACAGCTACACCCGCTCCTCCTCCAACCCAATCTATTCAAGGCCTACCTCTTTACACCCTCCCAAGAAGTTCCCATTTCCTTTAAATCGTTATTTATGACATCCTGCCAACCCACACAAGGACGACCTGCTTTTCGTGTAGCCCCAGACGGTTGGCCAAAAAGGACTATCTTTGGCAATCTGTCATTCTTCATCCGCAGAGCGTGGCCTAGCCATCTCACCTACTGTTTGAAATACGGTCATTCTTGTAAAAGAATTGAATAAGAAAATAAAAGACATGGAAAAAGCTATGCTATTGTGACAACTGCACCCCTCTCACAGATGGGGTGAGATATAGGCTGAGGCTATGTGCACAACTTTTTTTCATCATAACTGTATTTGGATCCAGCTTGCATTTGATTTTCAGTTTATTCACCAAGATATTCTTGATGTCTTACCATAAGATAGGGATTGATCTTGTGGAATTAATTAAGAAACATCATTGTATTTCTATTACAGGAAAGCACTGTCAATAGAAGAATACAAGTGTAAATTATCTTTACTGTCCAAAATGGTTCGGCCAGATAGCTAATTAGTTGTAGAGTCACAACTTACATTAAAACAAAATATCAAATAATTTTTCTTTAGGTTACACTATGTAACTCGGAGAAGAATGTAACTTTCATGGTATGGAAGAGATAGCCATTATATTAATTGAAATAAAAGCAGCTAGTAAAATTTATTGCTCATCCTGAATATATGGCCAACAAGGTCTCTGTTCACCGACACTGCCTTTAAAAATTAAACCCCAACTTGATTTTAGTATCCTTGACAAATAATTTAGCTCACACTTTGACCTTCAGAAAAAAAACTGACACCTCTACCGCTCATTTTAATGATAGTTTTTGTTCGTTTTTTTTTTCGGATTTTATCAAATATTAGGTTCGGTAAATGTATTTATTGTTAAAAATTTGTATCAGTGTAGACGTACAAACTACAAATAAATACCATCATTGATTATAAAGGTGTTTTTTTTTCAAAAGGTTTGAAGGGGGTGGGTTCAAAACAACACACAACTGGCATACATTGTGAACGTTGTTGGCAATAATGATGAGTCCTAAAAGCCGTGGAATTTCAGTGGTGAATAGCACTCAAGTTAGTGCTTACGAAATAAGTTATTTTTTAGCTTGACAAAAGGATTAATTTCGGGCAAAGCTTAAGTTTGAAATGCTGACACACGTGAAATATTTCTAAAATCCCTTGTGGTGTATCGTAACATTTAAAACCGTGTGCATCCTTTAGTCGATTTATCTTTTGTTAAAAGGATCTTGTTGTTGTGAGTAACAGTTGTTCTTCAGTCCCTTACAATCCTTACCCTTAACCCTTACAATCTTCGTCGTTGTACTATGTTGTACTATTATGCCTGAATCGGTGAATTCTTTCTTTTTTTTTTTTTGATAAGTAATCTATGTTTAGCGAAGATTTCCGATCCAGCCGCTGTAGTTGTTGGCAGAATCAAACACCAACTTCATAAAAATAATATAATGTCCCTAATCTTGTTTTGTCTTAATGTCTTTGCCTTGAACTATTTTGTATCTTTTAGAAGTCCTAAAGATTCCAACGCAAATTCAAATACGCATGCAGAGCAATTGATTTTGTACGTTCGATGTCTCCAATATTTAAGCTCTGCCTTAAGTTTGGCGAAAGAAGAACTAGAATCCAAACGACTTCAACCATCGTCTACTGTAAAGTCAGGTAAGACAGCTTAATATCATGTTTCAATCAGTGACATCTTCCCTGTACATTAATTGTAATTAGTCCCTCTTTCATCATCATCATCACTAGATATTTTTGAACCTGATTTAGCTGAGGAACCACAATGGAATTTCCAAGGAGAATTGAAGCCAGAAAAGAGGCATTTCGAAAAGATACCCTTTCGGAACTCAGCTAAATCGTTTCAAAGCCAAGTCACTAAGGCCAAGCGCAAACGAAGCAGCTTTTAGAGATTGGAATTGGTAACCAATTGCGCACGCAGCTGTTTTTTGACAGCTGCGAAGAAGAAAGCAGCGAATGGAGAAACAATGCGGTCAGTCATCATGTCTAGGTCTGGGAGAAACACTTCGATCAGCTGCTGAATTCAGATCCGGCAGATGGCATTGATTTAGGGCTCTTCGCTGCTTCTGCAGAGGCTGCCCCTGCCCCGGACGACGCCGAGTTTTTGCCAGAGGAGATCGAGTCCAACTTAAGAAAACTCGTGAATAACAAAGCAGGTTACTGTGGCATCAATTCATAGCTACTTAAAATAGGGGGCCCTACTATGATACTTTGGATACAGTTGATATTCAAGATCATCTAGCACACTGAAGCAATACTGTCAGAATGGAAGAAAGATATCCTTGCGCCAATTTTCAAACGCAAGGACAACAAGATGAACTGCAGCAACTACCGCGATATCACCCTACTGTCTGTTGCTGGAAAGCTGTATGCAATGCTGTTGCTGAAACGCACAACAAGTTTTCTACATGCTGTGCACCACCTCAACAAGCCAGATCCACGCCACGAAGATCAATAGCTGAGCAGATATATACAATCAGACACATCGTTGAGAAGGCACTGGAATACAACAAAAAGCGCATATAGCTTTCATTGACTTCTATTCTGTTATTGATACTGTTGACAGACGATCCCTGGGGCTAATCTTGGAAGCTTCGTGCCTAACTAAAAAGATGGTCAGCCTCTTTAAAGAGCCTTATAGCAATACAGAAAGCGCCGTCACGGTGAATGTAAAGATTTCCTCTTTCTTTCCTTTCCAATACTGCGTATCTTGGCCGGATGAAAATCCGGCTTTTTATTTTCTCATCAAGGCAGATAAGTAGACCAGTCAAATTCCCGGTCGCCGATCACCAGAAACTCAGGGTTCAATAAGGAATCCTTGCTGTTATAAAGGAGTGGGCTTAAATCCAATTTGGTAACGGTTCCTCCGGCCTGTTCCACGACACATTGTGCGGCGGCGGTGTCCCATTCGGATGTGGGGCCAAAACGAGGGTAAATATCAACATTGCCTTCTGCCACCAGACAAAACTTAAGAGAACTGCCGATGGCCAGGATCTCGGCATCCCCCACCTTGCTCATAAAGGCCTGTTGTTTTTCATTGCCGTGCGAACGGCTACCGGCGATGGCGAGTTGTTTGGAATCGGTCTTCCGGGTCTTGATGGCGATTTCTTCACCATCCACTTGCTTGAATGCACCTACCCCTTCAATGCCATAATAATTTGTCTTAGTAACGGGAACATAAACAATCCCCATGATCGGTCTTTGTCGATGAATCAAGGCAATGTTGACCGTGAACTCTCCATTTCGTTTGATGAACTCACGAGTCCCATCCAAGGGGTCAACTAACCAATAAGTTTGCCAGCTTTTTCGTTCCTCAAAGCCGATGGCGGCGGATTCTTCCGACAAGATTGGGTAATGAACTGGAAGTGCAGCCAGTCCTTCGCAGATGGTCTTATGGGAGGCCATATCGGCGGCAGTCAAGGGAGATTTGTCGTCTTTGTGTTCGATGTCGAATTCCGTTTCGTATATTTTGAGGATTTCCTGTCCAGCATTGCTGGCGATTTGGCTGACGATTCCACATAATTGTTTTAATTCTTCAGGCGTACTTAAGGGTGCATTCATGGGATTTATTTCTGGGTTGGTTAAGCAGTCGGCTATCATAACTGAAGCGATGTACACTTAACACATCAACTCAAACTTTTAAATTTTATATTGGCGAAAATGGGAGGGGGCAGTAATTCTGAAAAATTAGAAAAAATGAGGCATTTGTAACTTACGAACGGGTGATAAAATCTTAATGAAATTTGACATTTAGAAGGATATTGTGCTTTAAAACTCTCATTAAAAATCCCGATCAGATCCGGAGACGTTCGGGGGTGTTGGAGGGGGAAACCAGAATTCTTTGAAAACGTGAAAATCGAGGTATATTACGAATGGGTGATCGGATCTTAATGAAAATTTATATATAGAAGAATCTTATGTCCCAGATGCTCTATTTTCACGTCAAATCTGGGATCTGGGGACAGAGAGGGTTGGGGGGGGGACAGAAATCTTGGAAACAGGAAATCTTGGAAAACACTTAGAGTGGAGAGATCAAAATGAAAATTGATGGGGAGAGTAAGCACAAGTCCAAGATAAATGACTGAAATAATCGGAACGGAGCATTTCTCTTTAGGGGGAGCTTGGGGTTGTTAGTTTGAAAAAATAGAAAAATTGAAGCATTTTTAACTTAAGAACGGGTGACCGGATCTTAATTAAATTTGATATTTAGAAGAAACTTATGGCTCAGAGCTCTTTTTTTTGAAATCCTGATCAAATCTGTTGACATTAGGGGGAGTTGGAGGGGGAAACCAGAAATCTTGGAAAACGTTTAGAGTGGAGTGATTGGGATGAAACTTGGTGGGTTGAATAAGCAAATGTTGTAGATACGTGATTGACGTAACCGGACCGGATTTGCTCTATTTGGGGGAGTTAAGGGCAGGGGTTCAGTGCTTTGGGGCGTTCGGTACTTCTGGACGTGCTAGGACGATGAAAATTGGTAGGTGTGTCATGGAGCTGTACAATTTGACTTGATAAAGTTATTTTCCCTGATTTGACCATCTGGGGGGCTGAAGGGAGAGGAAAAATTAGAAAAAATGAGGTGTTTTTAACTTACAAGTTGGTGATCGGATCTTAATGAATTTTGATATCTTCCCCCAAAGAGAGCAGATCCAGTCCGGTTACGTCAATCACGTATCTACAACATTTGCTTATTCTACCCACCAAGTTTCATCCCGACCTCTCAACTCTAAGTGTGTTCAAATATTTCCAGTTTCCCCTCCAACTCCCCCCAATGTCAACAGATCTTGTCAGGATTTGAAATAAGAGCTCTGAGACACAAGTTCCTTCTAAATATCAAATTTCATTAAGATCCAATCACCCATTCTTAAGTTAAAAACACCTCATTTTTTCTAATTTTTCCGAATTAACCGCCCCACTCCTCCCCCTCCAGATGGTAGAATCGAGAAAACGATTAAAGAGACTATAACGATTAAGTGACTAAGAAAGTCACTTCCAAAACAGAAATATTTCAAAGATCAGTTTAAATTTTCAGAGTTCTACAACTACGACGGCTTGGCTTTACTACTTCTACTTACATTACGATTACAGCTGTGACTGTTTCTTCTTTTACAGGTACTACCACTACTACTACTACTACTACTACTACTATTACTACTACTACTACTGCAACTTATACCGCTACTACTACTTCTGTTACTACTACCACTATTGAGTGAAATCAAAAGAATCTAAGTGGAAGCAGGTTTTCAAAACGGCTCATCTGCAATATCTTAGAAATAGCTAAGATTATTAAGTTGAAAGTTTCAGGGGATGTTGAACTAGATAAGTAGAAACAATATGCATCCAAGTTATCAAAAAGGCACATCTGCAATATCTTAGGAACAGCTAAGAATATTAACTTGAGACCCACGGGTTACAAATACAACTATTGTGACTGCAATTGAGACTACTTGCGAATACGACTGTCACTACTTGCGACTGTGACTGCTTGCAACGAAGACTACTTGTGACAGCAAATACGATTACTTGTGACAGCAGCTGCAGCTACTTGCGCGTACAACCTTGAATACTTGTGACCACGATTACTTATGCCTACTCTTTTCAGCCCCGTTGTGAGAGCACAATCCTGAAATCCTGATTATCATTTAAAAAGCCTGAAGAAGTTAGGATTTTAAATTTCCCTTCTTACATTCTCAATCTGGCCCTTGGACTTGTGGCCTTAAAATTGAATGAATATTGTGTGTTTTGAAGGATGATAAATATAGAGGGGTGTATTTTATTATTCGACGGACATGGCTGATCAATATAGTGATTCATTCAAAAGCCTTCTGAGGTTTATTTAATGATTCATAGAAGAGTTTATTTTATTCATATTCATGTAAATAAACATTGAAAACTCATATAAAGCTTGTACATCATTAATAAAAAGGATTAACCTACAAAACAACTATATTTCAAGAACTTTGAGGTAGAAATATTTAGACATAAGACACCTTCTAGGAAAATATCACCCCCCAGCAAGCTGAAATTCAAGTTTTTTTATGCTTATAAAAAAAAAACAATCACAAATGGCAAAAATGAATGAAAATAAAGAAAATACATAACTTACAGTTGGCTTGTTTTCCTCTTTTGTTTCAGATTCTGTGCTAGACACTTCACTAACACTTGTTTCTACTTTGTCTTTGTCTTCCCTGACACCATTTTCATCACTCTTAACAGGCACAAGGTCACTTGGTTTTTCAAATGAAGAAACTTCTTCATTAGAATTTTGACTTTTTATATCAGGTTCATTAACACTTTCTACTGGCTTAGAAGCAGCACTAGATACATTATTAGTTGTCTCATCTTTAGGTGGTGATGATGCTACCAGACTTTGAGCAGTTTTTGTACTAGGTGGTTTAATAGTCTCTGCTGCAGGTGCACTCACATTTTGTGTAAAATGGGTCTGAGGGACAGTCATAGCATGCATTGCTTGGATAGGTGCCATACCAGTGTGAGTGCCAAGAAGATGTGCTGGAGGAGGGGCCATTGCAGCCAAGTGTGCAGCATTATGTATGTGAGCTAAGTTCGATTGACCTACTAAGTTTTCCAATATCTTGTTTGGTTTCAAAAGTACTCAAAAGTTGCTTGCAAAACTAGCAAGTTCATTTTTTCTTGCTTACATAAATACTTCTAGTACATTCTTACTGCTGCAACACGACAGTTTTCGATTCCAAAATCATTTTTATTATGTTTCAATTTCCAAAAATGTCTTCTTAGAGAAAAAAAGTAGTGTTAACAGCTAAGAAACCCATACTTTGAGATATACCACCAAACTGCCACTACTACAAGCTTACCGCTGCATTCAGGGTCCTCAGGAAGGAATAGTGGCAGACAGTAGTCTATCCGCATCTTTTCGCGCATTTGTAATTGACCTAATGTAACTTGACATCTTTTGAATAACCGCAGACGAGAATTTTACACGACATGCTTAACCTGCTTGGCATCCATAAATGCATGAAGGTTACCTAATTGACTGAGGCCAGACTGTATGAGTTCTAGGTGAGTTTCTACTGAGTCACGGAACACGCCAACGTTCTGTGGATGAAGGGAGCTTTTTATTTCACTGACTGTTTCAGTAAGAGCGATGAACTCGTTCGCATTTCTTTCTCCTTCTGCCAAGCACTACAAATAAAAAGAGAACATGATAGTATTTCTAAAAGATAAAGAATGTTCAAGCAATATGAGAGAAAGTAAGTCCATAAACTTGAATTGATCTAGCTATAAATAGCTTCCCTCTACCCTCCACCTTCAACCAAAAAAAAAAAAAAAAACTATGTTGTTTAATAGCTTCAATGTGTAATTTACTATTGTTTCTAACTGCGTAAATTTGAGGTATGGCACTAATTAGAGCCTAAAGAACACATTAAATAGACACATTGCTGAACACGGAGTATCATAACCGTCCAATTAGGTATAATTTTCACCTTCAAAAAAGAAGGATTTTTTAAGCGGTAGGAAGGCAGTATTATTGATGAGCTCTTCAGAGGCCTAAAAGTAAAAGTTTATTGCGAAAAGACATTTATGATGATTTCGAAAGAAGTCTCAAACCACTTGAAAATGGCATCAGATCAAAATGAAAAGTGTACCATTGGAATCAGCATGATCCAAAACTTTAAACAGGGAAATTACAGTCCCCCTCCTTGAACAACAAGGCAAATCTTTTTCTTTGTATTGGTAGCACTGATCTGTCTCCCGTTTTTTTCTTATTTTTTTCAGCAGGTCTAGGGGGCTACCATTACATCATATACAGATGCTTAATGGCTTATTTAAAAGCTATTTCTCATATCTACGGGCTTTTTATAAATTCCACCATCTGCAACTCCTATATTACACTAAAATGGCACTTTTTGTGCCATTTCTAAAGAGGTCATGCTAGCGGGTTGTCAAAATATCGTAGACAGATTTTATCTAGCTCATATGAAAGATGTTGCTCATATCTACGTTTTCCTTATAAAATCCACCATTTGCAAGTTCCAAATGGCACTATTGATGCCACGTCAAGTGGAAAAACTGGGGCTAGTGGGCATACAGAACTTCTTAGAGAGGTGTTTAATAGCTCATTCGAAAGCTATTGCTCCTATCTACGTGCTTTTTATCTGTTCTACCATCCGTAAGTGCCATATAGCACTAAAAAGCTTGGAAGTATAAAACGGTACCATTTTAATAGTTATGATCTAAAATCTTTAACTGGAGATTTACAAGAACCCCTCCCGTACACTGCACCTCCCACCCCCTTCGTAAGTCTCATTAGTCCGTTGCGAGAATTCACTATGCATTTTTTAACGCGGTCAGCCGACCTTGGGGCTCGTAAAATGATTTTTAAAATATCGAATGCTCTTAAGAGGAAGACATTCATAGAAGAATAAATAATTGAATCTCAGAATTCAAAATAACTATTCCTTGCCGTACCCCCTACCCTCCTTCTGTTCGCAAAAGTTGAGCTTCGCCAAATATTGTAGTGTTCCGGCGATGATATGCACTTGGTGTTAACAGGGGGCCTTGCCCTTCCCAGTACAACACCTCCTAAGGCTCTCCTGTCTCCAAGTACGTTAGCTCTTCCATTAGATCAATTAGCTGCTGTTCAAGCGTTCCAAAAACAACAGGAGCAGTTAGTGCTTATGGGGTATCCGCAACTTCGTCCTCAATTAGAGGCTAAGCCAACTAACCCCCTCACAATGCTTGGGGCTGACCATTTTGCTCAGATTCGTGCCCTTGGACTTAATATGGTTCCTGGAATACAAGGGATGATGCTCTTACCCCCATCATTCCCGGGAGTTAGTGGGCCGGCAAGATTTCCAATGATTCCCCAAATGCGTCCTGGTATTATTCCAGCTGCTGCTTTACCAGGTTTTTACCCACCACCCCATGGGCTTGTCTCTCAGCAGGGACTACTAACCCAAGCAACCCCCACTATGAGTCAAACACAAGCTATTTCCTCAGGCAGCCTTAAGCGATCCTGGGAAGCTGCATTCCCTAATACTATTGATACCAATGATTTGGCAGCTAAAAGACAGCTAGCGGCTGTTTCTGCAGCTCAAACATTTTCGTACCCCCAGTTTTACCAGGGGTTGTAATTATGTGTCTCTTTTTTGAAAACTTTGTCATTTTGAGTGATGTTTGTACTTAAATTATTACATTTATACCTACATTCCTGTAGCTACCCTGACTTTTTGTCGGACTTCAAGATTTATGCAATATTTTTGTGCGTATTCTTCATGTTAAAATCGAGTATATCGATTTTTGAGTTTATCGATGTGTATATCGAGTATTCCACCTGTCGTTAATTTTTGATAGAAATACAAAACGAATAGAGGATAGAGAATTTGTTATTTTAAACTTATTTCATCACTCCCAAAAAATAAATAAGGCAGAATAAATAGATAAATAAAATTATATTCAAATGAAATAAAAGTAAAATTGAATAACAGATTTTGATTCGTGGAAGATGATGACCGGATTTGCCGATGACGAACCAGATTTTTTCCACAAAATCTTTGAGTGGGTTCCGCCAAAACATCCTCCAAAAACCATGTCCAATGAGACATTTCAGAAACTATTGGAAACAAAAGATGGAAGAAAGAGTCTGGAACAGCACAGAACCACACGTGGATTTACCATTGGAAGTTACAAGCAGCTAGTAGATGATCCGTTAAAAGAATGGAGAAAATCTGAAACTAAAAAATACTTGAAATATCTTAAAGACTGCACATCTGGAAATAATTTCTCTGGATACAAGTTGAGGTTGGGTGTTACTCCTCAGGAGGTATATCCTTTTGATCTATGGACTGAGCAAAAACGGCTTGGTGGCTATGCACCCGTTTTACCTGGAGAAAAACCTCCAGGATGGGCGCAAAAAAGAGTACAAGACATACCAAAGTCATTCAGACAATGGATTCCTATTTTTGTCAATGTTGCAGTATTCTTGGGAATAGTTGCGTGGTGGCAAGTAGATCTTGTGGTTTTGGCAACTGCCACTGGTGGCTTGTCAATAGGTATAGGTTTTGCTCTGAAGGAAACCATGGAGAATTATTTTGCATATGTCTTTATCAGAAAGGACAGAATGTTTCTGGAAGGAGACAGGATTGAGGTTGACGGATACAATGGATATGTTCACAAAATTACTCCCCGTGTGACCTACATACGACATGCACTAAACGAGTCGCTGGCAGTGGTGCCAACAAAGCAATTGGTTACATCAAAAATCATAAACTATACCACCTCTTTCAAGCTGGTTCCCGCAGAGATTGATGTTGGCGTATCCTACCTAAATGATCCTGAACAAGTTGCAGCAATAATGGTAAAGATAGGAAAGCGTGCAATGAGAGAGATTGTTGATTCTGAGGGAGCGCACATGATCATCCAAGAACAGTGCCCCTATCTTCTGGAAGGTTCATCTCACTTTGACTCTTAAAAAGAGTACTAGAACTTCAAATTTCAAATCAAATTAGCGTCATCTGAAGTTTATATGCCCGTCCATGTCATAAAGACCTTGTAAACCCTCATGGTATACTTGCAACCCTATCCTCTGGGCGCTGAGGGTATGTGTCAACCCTAGAGGCATTATTATATGTTCTTTGGACTTTCTTGAATAAAATCGCTATGAAATCACTTCAATCAAATAAATTTGGTAAAAAGAAGGGTTTTCGACAAAGGTTGGGAGGCTAAATACCCTCCATCACTTTTGACTCTTGAAAAGGAACTAGAACTTCCAATTTGAAACCAAATTAGCCTGTTCTAAAGTTAAACAACCTTAAGTTAAATAACATAAGTTAAATAACTTAAAACCCTGGCCCGAGGCTCTGGTGTTTTTTTATTAACCCCAAAAGCCTTTCCATATGATCTTTGCGCTATTTTGAGCAAAATGGCTGTCTGAAGAAACGATAACTTCCAATGTTCAACCAAATGAGCCTCTTCTGAAGTTAAACAACCATCCCTTCCACAAAACCCTTAAAAACCCTGTGGCATAACTTAAAACCCTTGCCCCTGGTGGCTCTAGTGGTTTTTATTAACCCCAAAAGCCTTTCTATACGATCTTTGGACTATTTTGAACAAAATGACTGTCTCAAAATTTTTATTGGATATGTTTCGGGAAAAATGACGTGGGGGGGTAGCTTCCTTCTGATCATTTTGACTCCGAGAAATTTGGATTACCAATCCAACGAGTAGCCTCCGGAGCATGTGTGACCACCCTTTCTATAAGAGCCTTATATGCCCTCAAGTCATAGCTTACAACCCGTCCCTGTGGGTTTTAGGGGGGTTTTCATCCTAAGAGATATACTTCCCTCTCAATTTCCAATCGAATGAACCCTTATTGAAATTTCTACGACAACTCTTTCCATATGAAGTGCCCTAGCCTATTGAAAAAATCCAGGGTGACCGATGCCGGTGCGTCACCGAGGTTCACGAGAACGGGCGCTGAAACGGCTTGGTTCCCGCTCGGTAAAAAATTGAAAACCACGTCCTGTCCCGGCTGATCTTCAACCGCAACGGCCACACCTTGGGCCGGTGAACTTCCCGAGGCTGCAGTCAGGTCATTGGTGACCCATACGCCACCTAAAGATGTGCTATCGGAAATGGCCGAAACCAATAGACCGCTACCTTCACCCAA
>JAAAKM020073195.1:164730165-164749931 GCA_010016025.2 Alatinidae sp. Z8VKAUB7J3 | reverse complement strand
GAGAAATCCGCGCGGCGGAATCAATCTCTGGGTACGCCGGCCCAGGCCATCGGCGCGAATGGCCTCCAGCGTGACAAGTGCTTCTTCCGTACCATAATTGTTCAGCACAAAAATGCTCTCAAACTGGGCGTTGTTGGAAACCCAGGGGTAGAGCAATTGTTTGCGTATCTCCAAAACCTGGACGGTCCGAGTAAGCTGATTATTGCTGAGATCAGGGTCGAACAGTTCGCTTGAAACCTCGATTCCGATTTCGTAAATGCCCGGCCCATCGAAACCAATCAAGATCGGTACGGGCAGGGTCGCGTTGGCGTCAACCCTACCGGCATCGATGATCCAAACGCCATTCTCCAGCACGCCCTCGGGATAAATGAGATTGGCACCTGAGGGTAGGTTGAGTTCGATCTGGGCCTCAGTGACGGTGAAGGGTCCGCCACCGGTCGTGCTGGTATTGTCCAGTTCGACAAAGTGGACCAAGGCCTGACCGTTCAATAAGGTTGGTAATGGCATTTTCGCCCCGAGGAACCCCTGATTTTTGGGCAACCTCAGGCCGAGAACCTCCACGATGTTGAGTACCATTTCACAGGCACATTGAGCCGGATTGAAGGCTGTTTCACATATGGCCAGTATGGTTTTGAACGCCCTTCCCACATCGCCAACTTTGATTTCACCCCGTTCGCCCCGCTGCCCACTTAAACCTCGGAGTTCAAGAACCCGATTATAGAAGTTTCAAGCTCCTATCTACAAAAATGCAGAATTTTGAAACTACATTTTCTCCGAATTAATAAGGGTTAATAGTCTCCAAATTGATCAGATTTCAATTCAACCGACCGATCGTCAACTCAACCAAGCTGGTAAAGCGGGATTTCGTATTATTGAGGCGCGTCGCTCCTTACGGTTCGTTAGCACGACCTGTTTGATTCTGTTTTTTTTCTGGATCTGAGAGAAATTTTCTCACAGACCAAGTGAAATTTTTTCTTCCAATTTTTTGTTTCTGTTTGATATGATTTTAGTTTAGAAGAAACCAGAATTCTGCATTTCGCCTGCCGACTGCGATAAAATTTGAAATAAATTCAACGTTGATTGTACAAGAAAATCCGCTATTTTGTTTTGTTTTCCAGTTTTGTTTTGTTCGTTTCGTTTACTATGATTTTTATATTAGCCAAGACGGTCAATGACTACACAATTGCTGTCAAACTGTACGCTTGTCAGTCATATATTCAGGCAAAATAATAAAAACTGCGTGTAATTCATGTCTTTTAACAAACATGTTGTCGTTCTTTGTGATAAAACAAAGAAGATCATTCGTTGAGGGTATTTTTTAGTCTTCTTTTTTTGTAGATTGTACTTAGTGTTTGATCACCCTTTCTTATGCTATGTGGATGTGATGCTCTCCCTCTTTTTTTGTATTTGTTATTTTCTTAAATTACTTTCTTGGTAAATTAATGGTAAATTCTAGACTAGCTACTTTTCACTATTTTGGAAAGGGGTTAGGCTAGGAAAAATGAAACTTTCAGTGATGAATCCAGGGCCACAAGCATACTCCGAGAAAGCATTTCCGAGCTATTATGTTAACCCTCTTCTAATTTTAAGTCTTAGAAATTTATCTATTTGGAAGGTCCATTGAAATTTTATATTTGCAAATTAAATTTTATATTGGCAAAAATACCATCACCAATTCCTATTAAACTTAAGTACCTATTGTGTGATGAAAAGCTCAAAAAAGTAAAACAATCAGCCATGACCTTCATAAAAAAACGGCGAAATGTTTTTTTGGCCCTGAAACTAATGCAGACCAAAGCTCTGCACAGTTTTACTTTTACGTCTGTCCTGTTAAGCATCACTTGAGGTCGCTTCTAGAATATGCAGAGAAGTTTTGTCAGAGCAGAGAGCATAGTAATTTGTATACTCAACAAATATCCCAGCGTCGAATGGTTTTGCAATTTCAATTAGCAGTTTCAAGAAAGGTGTTAATGAAAATTGATACAATGCTGGTGATTTCAATGGGAGTCCTCCAAGTAAGCAGTTAATAAATTTTCGGAGTTAGCAAGAATTTCTATGGGATTTATTTATCTGCGTGAAGTGAGCTTAAGGTAAATAAGTGTACTACTTCTGCAGTATGTTCGCTATTTTTGCTAGTTTATTGTCTGCTGCTTTTGCTGACCGATTGCATTAGCTGTAGCAATTTCAAAGATTAAAAATAATAATGTTTTGCTGAAGTCTTAGCAGATCATTTAATGCTTCATAATTTGGTCTTAAAACGGCTTTGATGTAGAATTCCCAACATATTTTTGCGTTTTGTGATTGAACATGTTCGGGTGTATTTGAAACCTGTCTTTGCATATTTTCTTAATTCAAGCAAAGCATTTGACTAAGCTACTACTATTATTACAAACGACTAGCTGCATACCAAGCCGCCTGAAACCAAAAGAGCCGCACAGACTAACCATAAACTAGTCAAAAATGCTGAGTCTTATCCAGTTCACTGTTAAAATCTTTTGTTTAATTTTGATTTGTTTTCCAGGACTGCTGGTACTAATACACCCCTTGTTAAAAGGAAGAATTGGTTTTTATATTCAAACGAAGGACTTACCCAATTATGAAGCTTTGCCATAAATCAGTTGAAGTTAATGGACCAGGGTAGGGGAAGGTCCAGCTCCTTTTATATACTGTACAATTTTTGTTTGTTTTAAGTTTTAATGCTGCTCATATATTTCAGTTGAAAAAAAGTTAAATTTAATATCTTATAAGAAAAAGTTAGAGATAATGTTAAAAAGACTGAAAAATAATAAGGCCGCAGAAACGAGAGAAACTCCACAGTCTATGGGTTTCAAAGGGTACCATTTTATGAAATGGAAAGCTTAACTTTCTTAGGCTTTAGATATGCGGATTATGTGGGTGCCTAGATGAAAGTTTTTGCAAAATGAATTAACTTTTGGATATTTTGAGAGTTCAGGGTGCAGGAATAGTTCTTGAAACTAATGTTAAGAAGACTACGTCACATAGACTTGAATAAATAACAGTGAAGAAGTGATAAATGGCAACGAGCAAATCGATAAAGGGGATAGATTTACTAACACGGATAGTGCTATTAGTGAAGATGGTGGAGACAGTCAAGATGTAAAAAGTAGAACAATGAAGATGAAGATTTTGGTTTTGCAATTTAGAAAATGTGAAAGAACCGAAATAAAAGTTTTTGAAATAGGATTAGAATATCGGCAGTGGCTAAGTGTGGTTTTGCGACTAACAGCGCTGACGTCTGGTTCCCTCTGCGTTGGCGTCACTGCCAAGTAAGAGCTTTAAGTAAGTAAGTAAAAAGTAAGTGTGCTTTTGAAACGTAGACTCTTCGAAAGGCTGGTGAAAATCTGTTAAATTTCAAAACCAAATGTCTACGGAATTGTCTACGAATAGCTTCGGTTCCCGTTTGACTGACTGTAGATCAAACAATAAGCTGTGTCATAATGTGGTTCTAACCCGCCTTCTGGGGCCATAATAAAAAAAAGATTAAAATGGCTTGTCAACAACACACAGGAAGAGTCACACATTGCAAAAGATGGCGGTTCTTGGTCATTCAAAAGGAGGTTAACTCTCAGTGGGATTGGAGGGAAAGAGCAGAGGCCTCATGGGCAACAGCTTCATGGTCGATGCAGCTATCAGATGATATTATAGAATCAAGATAAGAGAAATGGTCAAGCAATTCGATTTGGTTCCCGGGGACCAAGCAATTAGAATTGTCGGCGTCAGAATTTAGACGCACTACCATAACTTTCATCTTCTTCCAGTTAATGGATAGTCTGATCCTGGCAGCTTCTCCCAAAAGCGTGTTTAGAGCCATGAACAACTGTGACTTGGAGTTGGTGACTAGTGCTATATCACCAGCAAAGTCACAATCGCTGACAACTCGGTCCCCATAATTGATTCCAAAGCTGAACTTTCGGGTTGTGCAGGTCATAAAATGACCTATAATACAGTTAAATAGATAAGGAGAAACTGAGATACCTTGCCTGAGTCATGTTCTTACTATAAATGACCTGCTACGTCTATCGTTCACTTGCACACAGTTCTCAGTATCTTGATGCATGGCACTGAGTAGGTGGACATATTCTTACGGGAGGTCAGTATATGAAATGATATTACATAGACAATCTCTATCAACTGAGTCGAATGCTACCTTGGAATTGACATAAGCAATGAACACCTGGAGGAACTCGTTCGCTTTCTCGATGATTCGTCTTGTGGAGAATATCTGTTCTTTCTTTATCTAATATAGACCCATTGGGACTAGGTCCCTCCTTGGTCCGTGCCTCCTAGTGGAGGTACACAACATATCTGTTGGACGATCCCCTATCCACCACCTGAGGAGGCGCTGAGTGGCCTGGGCTAGGCTTCTACTGAGAAGATTACTCATTAGGTACTAAAATGTAGGCCCCTTTTATTCTGCCACGAAAATTAAACCTAACACAATACATGTTTTTATTTCTGCATCCTCAAAATGTATGAAGGCAAAGTTGCTTTGCCTCAAAAGATAATATATATTGATTGTATCGTATGTTACCGACGATAAAAACAATTTGTTTGCGAAAATAACCCTTCCCTTCATTTAATTACAATTTTGATTTGTGTTTTAGCCGTATTTTACGGTATGAAACATTTTCCTATGCAATTCAATGTGATTCGTTGTGCTTCATTTTTGTTGTCACTACCTCAGACATTTTTTTTCCATGCCTTTTGCTTTAGCTGTTTTGATTCATTCTTCATCTTAGATACTTGCATATGACGCCATAAACCAAAAAGGCTTCTTTTTAAGTCTTCATCCCTCCAACCTTTTTATCCTTCATAGACACTAAAATAACGTGCTCCTTCATTTCGTCGTAATTATGATTTGTCTTCTAACCGTAAATTTCGCTGTGCAATATTTTAGTGTGCAATTTAATGTGATTATTGCTGTCGTATATTCCATACCTTTTGATTTAGCTCTTTGGAATCACTTCGTTGCGCTTCGTTTTTGTTTCCACTTTAATTTGGTTCTCACTATCGATTGTTCCAAGCATTTTGGTCTTGGTGTTCGGAATCATTGGTCAAAAATCAGAATTTTAGTAACAATGTCATATTCAACCTTCTTTTTTATAAGATTCACCCCAAATCACCAGAGAACTCTACTACAAATTCTAATTTTCGGTTCGATGTCAACGGGTGTTATACCCGAATTTTTTTACAATCTGATCTGTGACTTTCTTTGTCTGTGGTATTGGACATTGGTACTTTTTGTTATAAGGGTTTTGGACAAAGCCCTTACAAAAAAAAATTGCCCTTACAACTAGATGTTGGGGTGGCGCTTCGCGCCACCCCAACAGCTAGTATAAAATAACAGAAGTATCTTATGAAGAGCTGTTTCTCTGAGGTATGATTGCATATTTGACTGACCTCACTGCCTGATTTTTTATGGTTCGTCTTTTACTATTTCAGCGTTTTTCCTGTGCGTAGTATAGCCTATATATCGTGTTGTATGGACACAATATGCATAGTAAAATTAAAGATGCCTTTAATAAAAGTATTGAGAGATTTAGGAAAAGAGTATGAAAGGGAAATGACGAAATTTGCAGATGAAACTAGAGAAAGAGAAATCAGACAAAACCTTATCTTTCAGAAAAATCGGCAAGTTTTCGAAAACCTTCTCAGACGGACAAAGAAAAAGAATCTTTTCTTTATATTGGAGGCTCGGCAATAAAACTCAATATAAAGATTGGTTGAATGCTCACTCTCATTGTGAACCTGTTTCAGAGCAAATTCTGAAAGAGGAAAGAGGAAGAAAGAACACTGTCAGAAACTATATGCCCTACAATAATGGAAATAAGAAGAAAGTTTGTCTAAAAATTGTTGGTACAACCCTATATCTTGGGGACTTTACTGTAAGAAATGTAGTTAAGAACAATGAATTAGGTTTTCTCAAGAAAAAGACAAGAACTCAAACTCTACAAATAAGATACCCGAGGATGTATATAAACGTGGAAGGAAGTCGATAAAAGACATATATTCCTTAGATCCCGCTTCTATCTTTCTTCTAGGAAGAAGAAGTATTTGCCTCCAAACTTCAAAAACAAGTCAAACTTATTCAGGTTGTATACCAACCACTATAGATAAATTAAAAAAAAACCATCATTTTGCTGTGGACTCAACAAGTTTGACTGCAGCCTCCAAAATCGAGGGAGGATAAAAGCGTGCTCTGTGAAATGGTGCAGTCTACACAGAATATGATAAAAAGGGAAAAATTGGCATACGCAGATCACATAATAGAGAAGACAGCAACCAGGCTTTAAGTGGAAGCCACCCACTAACATGCTGAAGCTGACCAGTGTCACTTTGATGCATGCTTTCACCTAAAAAAAAAGTACTTATCAGACTACACGGGGAGGGAATATTGATTGGGTTTTCTCGGAAATATGCTTGCTACAATTTTGCAGTCTGAGAATGTGACTGAGAATGGAAGTTGCGATTTCTCCGAGTGAAAGAAGTGTGGTTAGGTGTTTAACCCATATATGATATTTATAACAAAGTTTACCTAAAATATTTTAGAAAAACTAAAATTCATTGAGTTTGTAGCTCAATTTTCTACGAACGTATAAATAATGTCAGCTGCAAAAAAATCTTCCAACTGGAAAAGGCCAAATCATGATAAGAAGAAAGTTATGAGGGTGATAAGGCTCCATTGCTAGGCACAGGCTTGTTTATCTAATTATGCCTAATTTGCCTGACATTACTATTCAAAGGAGGAAAAATATCGAATCAAATATACTGCGTATTAATATTTATTTTATTATGGGTAACGTACAAAGGATGCGGTATAATTATGTGAATATTTACATTGCGTAAATCTAAAAAAAATCCACAAGAAGTTTTTCAGAGGATAATAAACAGCTAAATTGAGCCTAATATGAGCAAAAATCACAATCAATAAACAACCCAAAATGATGAGAGATTACAATAAATAATCATTTTAAGCTTAAACGAACAGAAACTACCACAAACGGGAGTAGGAGTCACACCCTTCTAAAAGTCAGGATGTCACTTTCAATTTACTGGAATTTTTCAACATCTTCTCTTTTATAACGTTAAAAATCCAAAATTGCTCAAAATGTCAGGAACTAAATTCGATACATATTATAACTGTCTATCCACATTTGTTAGTTCTTTTAATAACCTTGGTTAAGATAGTGATTTTCTTTCTTTCTTTTTGTCCATGTTATGCCAAATAAAAAGTATAGCTTGAGATAAAACCTGTTTCCAGCAAAGTTCAAATAACGATGCCTGGCGTGGAAGGGGTTGCCCTCTAATAACTTTTGACTCTTAAAAGACATTAGAATTTTCAATTTCCAATCAAATGAGACCCCTCCAAGTTTCTTAGGTCCTCTTCTCTATGAATACTTTGGTAGTTTCAGACAAGGGATTTGATAGAAAATACTCATCAGTCCAAAGGCTAAAATTCAGCTGTATCGAGCTGGAGTAGTTGTAGCTATTACTGCTTGGCGCAACACCTTTCTTGTCATCTAAAAATCACCTACCCTGTTCCACCTTTTACCCCGTTCCAACTCGTGTTCCCGTACAATGTTTAACGGGCTTAAGGCATTAAGTGTTATTTGACGATTTTTATTGTCACTTCGAAAATGAGCTTGAGTAAAAGTAATGGCAATATAGTTCGCTTTGCACTACAATTTGCTAGAAAATGCTGAAGGTGTTTTCCTGTATATGACATATCATGTTGGCAGGAATAGCTACAATCTAGTACAAAACGAGCCTCGGTCCAGACCAACCAAAAGTTTAAAAACGCACTAACAAAAAGTCTAGAGAAAAAGCATTGCCATTTTTAGCTGATTCAGGAATGATAACTATTATTTCTATTTGAGATGTAGTGATATAGAGAGGGGGCATGGATAAAAGGAGATAGAGGAAAAGCCAATCGAAGCGTGAATAAGTTAATATGGGGCAGTTCTTATAATTGACCTAAGAATAAAGTGAACCTACCATATGATGCTATTTTTATGTTCTTTCCGAATACAATACTCGCTTTTCTCGTAAATTCAATTTTAAGTCTTTTTTTGACCATTGAAATTAATAATTTTTTTGTGGTTTTTTCGTATAAAAAGGTTAAAATGTTTACTTCAAACTCCCTATTTAATTATATATCCATTTTGTTAGTGTTATATAATCTGCAATCATTGATTTGTCATAATTAAGTCGGATAAAAAATTCAAAACAATTTCTTCATTTTTCCATCCGTCATATTTCTTAAGTTACTTTTGATATTTTTTGACAATAGGAGAAAAGGCAGTTTTTAAAAGGCCTTACAAAATAAGAAGAAAACATGGCAGAATTGTTTTGAATTTCTTATTCCACTTTGATCTTGAAAATTCAATGTTTTTAACTTATACATCTTTTATAAAGTGGTTTGTGAATGTGACCGTGTTCGAACGAGACCCGGCGCCGCCCATCGCGGTAGCACCGGCAGATTCGATGACCTGGCTGCGCAAAGGCGTGCCGCAGTCTCTGCATCCGCATTTTCTAATGGGTCGATTGCGTATGTTGATTAACACGCACTACCCACAGCTTATGCAGCGCCTCACTGACGCAGGCGTGGGTGAAAGCACTATCAACGATTACGTTCACCCCAGTGTCCGGCAACGCTTACGCGCTAGAGACAGCGACCGTCTGCTGCGTTCGCTCAATACACGCCGCACCACTTTCGAAATGGTGGTACGCAGTTATGTTGAAGAACTATCCGGAATCACCATCAATAACAACAGTAAGGCGCTCGGTTTACTGACAGAGGGAAGCAGCCCATGGCGGGTCGTTGGCCTGGAGATCTCTCAGCATAATGAACGTTCAGCTTTCCACGCGGATGCGATCATTGATGCGTCAGGCCGCTTCAGCCAATTGACAAAAAGCCTCACGGCGTTGGGTGTGCCTATGCAGGAAGAACAGCGCGATTCGGGCATCTGGTACTTCACCCGCCACTACCAATTGTTGCCCGGCGTCGACTACCCGCAAACTTATGGGCTGCCGGGTGCGGTTTACGATGATTTTATTGTCGGCGCGTTACCAGCCGACAACGGTGCTTTTACAATTACCTTTCAGGTTTACCGCGAAGACAAAGCTTTGATCAAGGCAATACGTGACCCCAGCCATTTTCAGGCCGTGTGTGCCGCCATCAGTCAGATTGCGCCCTGGGTCGATGCTGAACGCAGCAGCGCAACAAGCGAGGTATACGGTTTCGGGCAGATGGACAGTTACTGGCGCAAGACAGTGATCAACGCCACGCCGAATGTTCTGGGTTTTTACTGCGTGGGTGACAGCTGCGTCAGGAGCAATCCAAAATACGGAAGGGGCTGCACCTGGACGGCTGTTGCCGCACACAACCGACAATGCATGGTGAACTTCTTATGATTCATAATATCGCTTGAGATTTAAAGCAGTTAGTTATTGTTTCTGTGACAGATAAATAAAGTCAAATCGGCAATGGTAGTTGAATTACTGCTGAATTTGGATCATTGGTGGAACCTGATTTGGGGAAGTGACGGGTTGTCTAGACTTTTGAGGATGTTCAACCTTTCTTTCTTTTGCTCAAAGAATCGTTAACTAGCATTTTGATTACTTTGCTTTCTTTCTTATTGACTGATTCGTGTAATGGCAACCGAAAACTGGACCCAAAACGGGGAGGGGATTGTTGTCCCTCTTTCACCCCTTCGACAATGGAGGGTGTTCCCCAGCAACGAGTAAAGCTCTTCTTGATTGTGCATTTTATGGTTCTGTCTTATTTTATGCTTTTTATCTTGCGTAGGCATCTTAATCCCCTGTGACATTCCGTAGTCTTAAGATAATGTTGAAAGAAAAGAAAATGACCAACTACTACTACTATTAACAACTCACCACAGCATCAAGCCATCTGAGGTCAACATAGCTACACACGCTCCTCCTCATTACCAATCTATCCAAAGCCTCTCTCTTTACATCCTCCCAAGATGTTCCCATTTCCTTTAAATCAATGTTTATGATATCCTCCACCCCAACCGCGGACGACCTTTCTGTCATTACAGCCCTAGAAAGAGGGATTGAACCACGCTTTTGGTACAGCCTACTGTTTGAAGTAGGGTCAGTCAGCCGGGCACCCAGAACAATTCTTAGGCATTTTCTTTTGAAAACATCTAGCAAATCTTCATCCGCTTTTCGGAGCGACCATGCTTCAGAGCCATATTTGACCATTGTCATCACTGTAGCTTCCGATATTTTAATCTTGGTTTGCAAGACTTATCTTCCTATTCTACCAAACTTTTTTACTTTGAAAAAAACACCCCAAGTCTTGGCTATTCTACTTTTAATATCTTCACTCCTTCTACTACTACTCCTACTACTACTACTGCTACTACTACTACTACTACTTCTACTACTACTACTACTAATGCAACTACTACTTCTATTACACCTACTGGTAAGGCTAAGAATACTAAGATAAAACCTTCAATATTGTTGCTGCTACTACTGTTAGTTCTATTGCTGTTAACATTATTATTAGTACCACTATTACTAGTACTTCTACTTTGACTGCTATTACAACCATGCCTAAGGGTATGAAGGTGAAATTTTCAGGGTAAACTTAGGAGGAAGCTGGATTGAATCACAACACGCGGTCTGTACGCAAGTTTTCAAAAGGGCGTATAAGCAATATCTTAAGAATGGTTTGGTGTGTGAAGTCAAAACTTACAAAGCTCGTTGGGAGGGATGTTGGACTAACCGAGACAATATTTGTACCCTAATGCTTCTGCTTCTACTCTTACTACTTCCGCTACTGCTACTGCCGCTACTACTGCTAAAGCTAAGGCTACTACTACAACCAATAGTGCTATTACTACTGGTACTACCACTACTAATAAAGCTAAGAGTATTAAGGCAAAATTTTTTGGGAATATTGAATCAGCATTAAAATAAATCAAAACACAATATGTGCATTCAGATTGTCTATAGAACATATAAGCAATACTTCGGAACAGATTACGGTGTTAACTTGAAACTTTCAGCGTGTTGAAGGGAATGCAAAAAGTTGAAGATGCTATGTGCATGCTGCTACTACTGCTACTTTAGATTACTACTACTTTAGATTAGTGCGGCGCTTTACTTTTTTTTGAAGAACTTCTTTTTCGAAATTTTTTTTTCATTAGTTTCTGTTCATTTTTGACAACCAGAGTTTTAAGCTTTTCAACATTCCTCGCTTCAACACTAAAGTTTCATCAAAGCATCAAAGTGATATTCTTTCAAAATGAAAGTTTCAAAGTTCAACTTCGCCCTCAACCTACCCTGATAACATGAAATAAGCAGTATGCTTTATACCCGGGCTACGTTAAAGATACGCTTGAGGATACAAAAAATATTGCGCATGGTTGCAGTGGTAATGATATATCTCGTTCATAATTTATCAAGTTGAATATTGGGGAATTTGATTAGCAAGCCTGAACTCTGTAATTGACCTATCAAAGTAAAGATTCAAGGGGTAATCTTATGAAATTTGAAAAGGTGGAAGCTTAGAACAGGCGCTTGCCTTGCTCTAAGTTAAATTTGGCTGAAACTACAACAAAATAGCATTGCTGGGAATATATTATTACTGAAGGAATTTCAAACCAAATTCTTGACATTTTGGTTTTCCGTTTTTTAGTACAAGTGTAGGACTAAATTAAAGGGAATACACATGCTATTTATAAAGCTTAGATTCTTTATCGATTAGTGTGTGATCATGGTGTGGATTGGGCATTAGGCCCGTATGTTTTTCCCGCAAAAGGTGTAGGGACACGCGTTTTGTACAAAATACTAAAAGGCTGGGTTTGTAGTGTATATTATCTATTTCCCTTTTATATCAGTTACGATATCGGAATACATTTATTCTCAATATTAGCTTTTGGTTTTATTAAAAGTAAAAGAAAAAAGAAGAAGAGAAACTCCAGAGGAATGTGAACATATAGGTATTGTTTCATCCCAAGAAATAAGGAAGGTTGAGGTTATAAATGTTTACTTTCTATGAAAGCAAGAGACGTTTGTAATCAATACTGTAGTCAAAATGTATGAAATATTCAGAAGAAAAGAAAATACCTTAGAAAAAAAAAAAGTCAATAATTTGTGGATGTTTTGTTTCGTGTTGTGAAAACATTTCCAAGTTTTGATGTACTTTTTTTTCTATCTCGGATGCATCATGAAGGATAATTGTTTTAAAAAATGTAATTTCTTGAAGATATTTGACGAATATCCAATGCGAAGTGCATGACTTATATGTGTAAGGATTTTATTCGATTGGATATTGAAAGTGCTAGTTTCTTTTTAAGAGTCAAAAGTGATCAGAGAGTAACTAGCCCCATCATGCCCTTTTCCCCACAGCCATTAGATAACATTTTTGTAGTAACTATTTTGTTAAAAATAGTTCAAACATCAGACAACAAAAACCTTAGGGTCTACAAAACCCCCCAGAGCCACGAGGCAAGTGTTTTAAGCTATGGCCCGGGGGTATATTAGGTTTTTCTGTAATGGATGGTCGTATACACTTCAGAGGTGGCACATTTTATTAAAAATTGAAGTTCTAGCTACGTTTTTAATTAGTCAACAGTAGTAGGAGATTTTCTCCCAAATGCATCCAATAAAAATTTTGAGGTAGCCAGTTTCTTTGATGTAATCCAACACTCGAATAACAAAAATTTCGGTGTCAATATGACTCCCCAGTGCTCGGCGTAAGGGCTGTAACTTATGGCCCAGGGCATACGTGGTTCTTACGAAAGAGGACGTGGCATAAACTTCGGAGGGTACTCAAATGATTAGAAATTGAACGTTCTAATTCTCCTTTTAAGAGTCAAAAGGAATCCGATGGCAACTAGCCTTCCCCCCTCCCCCAGATACTCTTTCCTCCAATGCGTCCGATCGAATTTTCAGTAATGCCATCCTGTTTAAAATAGGCCAAAGTACAATAATAAAATTCCAGAAACAACACAGCCCTACAGAATCTGGGGACAAGCGTTGTAAACAATGCCCCGGAGGCATATAAGGTTTTTACGGAAGGATGTCCGTAAAAACTATTTAGGAGACTCCTTCGATTTTAAATTGGAAGTTTTAGTGCCCTTTTAAGAGTCAAATGTGACTGGAGGGCAACCAGCTCCTCCCCCAAAGGCGCTTTCCCCCAAATGCATATGATCAAAATTTTTGGAAAGCTATTTTATTAAAACTAGTTTGAAAAACAAGAACTCCGGGGTCGACACAAAAAACTAAAAACTAAAAAAAACTGAAAAAACTAAAAAAGGCAAAAACTAAAAAAAACTAAAAACTAATAAAAAAAACTAAAAAAGCTAAAAAACTAAAAAAAACTAAAAAAACTAAAAAAAGGTAAAAAACAAAAAAAAATACGGCCCTGGGGATCATGCATCAATTTCTATCTTTCACTTGCCCCTAGTCTCTCCCTTAGAACTAATTCTATATTTATCTGATTGCTCAATCAGACCTAGGAAATTTGGCATTAAAATGCACCCTTTGAGGTATCTCCCTCCCTCCCAAACTGCAAAATAGTCGGAGAATCTCATTGCAGAAGTTTAAGTGCCTTTTCAAATTTTGCAATTTGTCCGTTGCTTACAGATATTATTTGTTATTGGAAAAAAATACGGAAATTTTTCGTGGGAGAGTTTTCTGCAGGGGGAGGGGTTATCTGCGGGAATATTCGGTGTAGATTTTTGGGAATAATTTCCTTTCAGTGAGGATGTATGTTCCGGGGGATATTTTTCATGTGGGGAATTTTCTGGGGGAGGAGTATTTTCTGTGGGGAGTATTTTCCGGGGGAGGGGTATTTTCGAGGATAAACGCCTAGACCCATAAATAGATTACATACGTGCACTACATATATGCAGGCACTTTACCCTGACCGAAGATAATTCTCAGGGCTCTCTTCTGGATAATTTCTAGCCTATCGGACTGATCTACCGTAAGACAAAAATGCCACACCAGTCAAGCATACTAAAGCTGTGGACGAATAAAAGATATATAAAGGCGGAGAATATGTGCTTTTGGGCATGCAAATCTAGCAAATAGCCTAGGGAGAGACAGAGATGTACTAGCATGGTTAACAATAGATTAAATGTGGGCCCCTCATTTATAATTGCTAGTAATTGTGACCCTTAAAAGTTTAGTTTGTAAACTTTTGTTGTAAACGTTTTAGTTTTGTTGTAATTATTTCACTAAAAATTGATCAAAAATGTGCGATGGCATTGGCATACAAAGGATTGTCCTTAGGCGAGACTGGAAAACTCCAAGACGCATTAAAGTATTTTAAAAAAGCACTGTCCATTGACAAGGAATTTGATTTAGCAAGTATTTCAAAAGGCATTGCTCAAGATTTACTAAAATCAATTAATGAATCAAAAATCAGAACACCGTAACATCTCCTGGTGCAGGCTCTCGATTAATCTCTTTTTCATGCGATTCAAACAATTCTTTATGTTTTGAATTTTGATGCTCTCTGAGATCCTCTAAATTTTGAAAACCTTCATGACATAGATAGCATTTTGGTTTGTGTTCATCTACTAAAGGAAGCACCATTATTCTGCTATTCTTGTTTGCCTACTTATTTCTTGAGCCTGACTAAGGAATATATCATGATGATGTTATTTTATGGTATGTTGGAGCAATTGGTAGGTGATTCTCAGGCATTAGATCGAGCAATTGCAGGCGAAGATTTGTCCTACAATGATGGCATGGAATTGATGAACTATGATAATTTGCATTTACTTGGTGCAGTTGCTGATGCTCGAAGAAAAGAATTGGTTGGTGACACTGTAACTTTTGCAGCATCATATTACATGAATTACACAAATGTCTGTGCTGCAAGTTGTCAAATGTGTGCTTTTTACAGAAAAGATGGTGCTGAAGATGCTTACACATTAACTCCTCAAGAAATTGAACAAAGGGTTGGAATTGCAAAACAAATGGGAGCAACTGAAGTACACATTGTTGGAGGATTTCATCCAAAACTTCCATTAGAATACTATGAAGACATGATGAGAATAATCAAAAAACATCATCCTCAACTAAACATCAAAGCATTAACAGCTGCAGAAATTTTCTATTTTTCAAAACTAACAAAGAATTCTACTAAAGAAATTTAGTCTCGTCTAAAAGATGCAGGACTGGACTCACTGCCTGGTGGCTTGAATTAATTCCTGCATTAGCAGGAATTTGGATCATTTGGATCATTAGCCAGACCAATAATTTAGTTTAAGTATTTTTAAATTATTTTGTTTTAATATTTATCTTCGGCTCAGTAACCTTTTTAGCAGACGTTTCAAAAACAGCTAAACGGTTATAGTTATTTATATCTGATTCTAGATTAATTTATGAATTTTTTTTCACTTATAAGGGATACAAACTCTTTGGTTTTTAGCCATCCCTCTTGAGTCCTGGTTTCAGGCATCGGCCCACGTTCGAGGCATAGGTTTTCATGTTCACGTTCAACACGTGTTTTAAGCAGGTTTGGTAAATATTTGTTTTCATGTTTTCCATGTCCAACTTGGCGGGAATTTAAACGTATTCGTTTACGGGCTCCAAGCGTGTTGGATATGGGGTCTCTCCAACTTCGTGTTGGGTGCGGAGTGACCTGAAACTGGGGCTTCGTTCAAGGCCTGAAATGTTAAATTTGGAGTGTTAATATTCTGTCTGTTTCGTTACGTCTTTCTTTACTCATTATTCCTGCTATTGTAGTGTGCATGTAAGCAACGTTTGAATTTTTCCCCGAAAAAACGATATATTTCCCCCTAAAATTTACATATTCTAATCTTGGATGGGAATTTGGAGCCCTGTTAATGTTGTATTTCCATTAAATCAATAAGATGATCTCCATACTTTAACAAAAACTGACTTGAGTTTGACATGATGAAGAATCTATTATTTTGGAATCGATTAGAACTAGGAATAAGAATCAACAATCTGCTTTCACGTCTGCTCTAGTTTGAATGTTTAGATTTGGGACATATAAGAAACTATTGTATTTGTAAATCTATGCTATACTGTCAGGGTCGTATCCAAATTTTGTCGGTCTGTCGGTTCCGGTTTTGCTAGTTTAGGCCCTTCCAGGTAAGCTAGGACAATGAAATTTGGCAGGCGCATCCTGATCATATTTTCATTTTAATAATAGTAGCTGGCGCCGATTTCAACCGAAGAAAAGAATTAAAGTACCAGTAACGCAGAAGCATCACAATCGATAGATAAACACCACAAACGTAAAAAGCAGAAAAAAGCTGACTATGACAAACAACATCGAAAGCTTTATTTAGATCTAAAGCATAAATATAGATACTTTTTCCCTTAGAAGAGTTTTCAAGGAGCAAAGAAGATAACACTCAATGCGCATGCTGACAACCTACTCCGGGTCAAAATCCAAACTGGTTGTCTCCCTCAAGCGTTTTATTAGTCACAAAAGGTAGTAGTACATATTCAAGAACTTTACTAAGAGTGTAAGAGACAGCAATAGTTCGGCAAGAAGAGCAATTTAAAGGAGATTTTCCTCTCTTTAAAATTTTTTAAAATTTAAAATATTGTTTTTCTACGATAGTCCTTGCAGCGCAGTTCCCAAGTATTCTACCTCTGATAAAAAATCATGCTTCAGTCTGTCCTGCACTGAATCTAAGGAACTAATGTTACGCTCCCCTATTTCACAATTGACTTGGGTGTTTTCAATTATATGGTTTAATATGGTACTAAGATAAGGACCTTGTTATTTATGAGCTCTACAATGATATTGATTAACTCTATCTGCAAGAACATCTTCTTATAGACTTTAGCATTAACCTTTTACGTCGTAGCTTTCATCCTGATGTGTTTTTTTACAACTGCCAAAACCACCTGAGGTGACCCGTCCGGTGGGCTAGCTTGTGTTTTTAAGTGCAATCCGAATTTGGCTCCTCCTGTGAATTTGTGCTGGGATGAGTTTTTGTTGGCTGATCTAATGGGCACTACAGTTTTCAAAAATTCTTATTGAACGTTCTACGGTCTAAGGTCATTGACCTTTGGATGACCGTTCTGCCAGATTGATCACTAGTTATGTCAAAGCATGTAACACGTTGAGGTTTTTAGTGGGCAACGTACAAACTTCTTCTTTTTGAGTTTCGATTACTGCTACCATGCCTTTAACTTACAAGTGGTTTCCTCGAACTGTTTGAAAACGGAAGAAATTCAAAAGAGACAAAAAATTGCTAATTTTTATCAATCATACATATACCGACTGCTTAAGAACGGTTGCCTGATAAGTTTGACCACTTTGCGCCTACTCTCACGTACATCACTTTACACCACAGTCAATACGTTGTTTGAGGCTCCTATCTGCATATATATATGTTTTATGCATCTTTATTATGAATATGTAACATCTCTAAAGAGTCTGAAACAGGACTAGTAATAGAAGAATGTAGAACTGTTTTCAACTAACATCATCGTGGGTTGCTTCGCCAAAGTGCCCAATGTCAACAGAAATGCGCAAAGTAAAAAAACAAAACAAAAAAGCCCCAACATTTTTTATATTCCTTATTCTGCAATGTTGCGTAACACCTGTTCTATTCGGTGTAAATAGCTCAGGGCAGAGGGAGCAATTTACTACATTTATTTAAATCGATTTTCCTCTTTTCTCATTTAATTAATGTTTCTCATTTAATACGGCCTGCTTTTTCCTTGTAAAGCACCTTATAAAAGGATTGTGCTTTCTAAAATTTGTAACGTGTTTTCTATGCCCCATTTCTTAGCTTTGTCGCCTTTTCGGAGTGTTTTAAGTATGTCAGATAAAAGAGCCTGTCGATCAATTTTCTTTCGGTATACACCAAGTTCCTACTGGGCGCACCTCTGTGGACCAAATACTTGCATATGGTTTCTATATATGGTGTTGTTGATTTGTATGTTGTTGTCATGGAGCGTAGTTTGCGTTTTGAACAAAGTTTGGATGCTCCAAACAGTTCATTTAATGCCTTTTTATAATTGTTTTTTTCCTACTGATGTTGCCTTTTGTTTTCTTTTTTATTACACCATTGACACCATTGTGTGTTTATTAGGTAAATAAAGTTTCTGAAGCTGATGTTGTTGTGAACTTAATGATAAATGAATAAAATAGATACAAGAAAATAGGCCCTGCTCAGTTTTCACAAGCATTCTATAAAGTCAAAGTAATAATTCGTCTCTTATCCAATTCCGTATATTTTTCTTTACAAAACTCATTCCCACGATTATTTTTTAAAGAAGCTCTTACTTTCTGGGATTCGATTACTAAAAATAAAGATCCGCAGCCCTGATCAAAGTTATTGTAAATTATATGTTTTTACCTTCTAAAATAGTTCATAAATGTAAATTAACTACAAATACGCCAGAGTGCCCATTCTTCACAATTACTGACAATCATCAGACGATCTGGAAATCGCTCAATTCTTTTACAGAATCAAATATTTAAAACTATTCTTTTATGCACCAAATGGTGGCCCAATTCTTTAACAAGGTATAATAAGGATTCAGGAGAGGGCTTAACAAAGACAAGGCAGCGCACAATAAGGACAGGGCATGATAAGACATAATTTAACTTATCAGGAAGATCAAAATGGAAACTTAACTAAACTTCAACCTAAGAAAATGGGTTTTTCAGAAAATATTTCTAGAATGAAGTATAAAACAGACTCTAAAGAAATAACTGATTATTTCCATAAGCTAATTATTATCATTGAAGATTATTAATTACTTATTATTACTTAATATAACCTTATTACTCTTATTACTATTTTAGGTTCAAAAAGACGAAGAATTTGCTTGCTGGAAGAGGCTTAAAACTGCGAATACACAATTAAAAATAATAATGGAAGTTTCTTCTTTGTTAGCTGGTATTGGAATTGTAAGTATTGAAACTTTTATTTTGGTTTAATTCTTTAAAGCTCTGTTTATGCACCTACCTGTATCAAGCTTACAACTCGTGCAACCCAAAAATATTGATATTTTAGTCCTGAGCTTGGGTCTTGGGGAAAGAATATACCTCTAACATTACCAAAAAAAACCATCATCACATGACCCAAAGCGGGCTTCCGGTGGCCATCGGTCGACCACCCATCACGCGAGATCCATGCCCTCAAGACGGCAATTTAGAGAATTTAGGGGCTAAGTGCGAACGAATCGAGATGAATCGAATCTGATCGTGGCCGCAGACCGAAGAACAGCTGTGCTGGCGGTCTGCATTCCAATTCGCTGCGTTCACACAAAAGTGGGGGCCACCCCGCCCGCTTTCGCCCCACCTTTGACGATTTTTGGCCGATCCGATGACCAATTCACAGCGTTTGGCGATTGTTCGCGACCGCTTGAGCCGCTGGCTTTCCCAAACTGTCAGCGGCGACGCCGATGATGCTCCGACCGACCATTCGATTTTGTCCGAATCGATTCTGATTCGAGACGAATTCTATGTGGGCCGACGTTTCGACTTGGGTGACTATCGTGCCGTGTGGTTTTTGGAAGAAGACGAGCTAAAAATCTATGCCAAAAACGGAGGTTTGCTGGTCGTGCTTTCCAGCGAAGACATTTCGCAGCCGGATTTTGCATCCGATCAGCCCGACGTCCTTCGCATGCCGGAAACTCCTTCGCAGGCCCCGCAGCAGGACGACCAAGCAATTCGCCGCGCGGCATAAATCGCGCCGCGGGCTCTTAACTGCTTGGGCGTCGACCTTGCCAGATTCGCAGCTTTGGCGTGC
>JAAAKM020073195.1:164718559-164730155 GCA_010016025.2 Alatinidae sp. Z8VKAUB7J3 | reverse complement strand
TGCAATCTTGACCCAGCGTAACCCTTTGTCGGTCAATCATCAGCGGCGAGACGCTCGCTGCCGGTAAGCTCAAGAAACCCGCCGCCGGCGCCTTGCGGCTCGCGTTTGCTGGATTGAAATGGGGCCATCGACTGGCCAGCAAAATCAAATGGGTGGACGCCGATGCCTCGAGTACTTGAATACGTCATTGACGCCGTGCGGCGACCACGCGCCCAGCTAACGCGCGGGCAACATTTTGTTCGTTACAGCTGGGACCTGGCAATCCATTGTAGCGCCCCGACAAGCCGCATCCAAGAGGTTGGCGTCCTTTATGGGGATCTCGACTTTCACTTCGCCCATGGTGGGACTTGCTTCGGTTTCCGGGACCATAATTTTGGCAAGGACCAGTGCAGCGGGTGCGGACATGATCGATGCCGCCAACAAATGACCGGCATCGGCCCCCATGCCAGCGTAAGCGGCCATCATGCCGCCCGAAACGGTGGCCATGCCACCGGTCATCATGGCCATAATTTCCGATTTCGTCATCGTTGTTAAATAGGGTTTTACCAAAAGCGGGGCCTCGGTCTGACCCATGAAGACATTGGCCGAGGCAGCCAGAGACTCAGAACCGGAAACGCCCATGATCGCGACCATGGCCTTGGCCATGACCTTCACGATCCATTGAATGATGCCCAAATAGAACAACACGGCAGTGAGCGCGGAAATGAAAATAATTGTGGAAAGGACTGAAAACGCGACGAAGTGTTCTTGAAACTGATCGCCGAAAACGAACTTGGCCCCTTCATCGGAAAATCCCAATATTCTTGCGATTAACGTCCTTGCACCTTCGAAAAGCCACTGTCCTGGCGCTGTTTTCAAAATAGCCAAGGCCAATACCAACTGTAGCCCCAGTCCACTGAGGATCAATCGTTTATTTAAAGCGGACCGATTGTTCGACCACAACAAAGCCAAACCCAATAGTGTGATCAGGCCCAAAAAACTAATCAAGCGTTCCATATTCCTACCAGACTCCTTCCCACGTCGGTGTCTTCATTCCCAAACGGAGGCCCAAGTCTATGTTTGGACCGCAATCGCCGGGGATTTTACGGTAAATGATCTGTTCCCACCATTTTATCCGCATATGGAATTGATGGGCTTTTTTTGTTGTTGGCGACAGTGTGGTTGTTTTACGGGGCAGCCCATGAGAAACTTAAGGTGGATGGCGTCTGGTTCGCCTTCCTCTTTTCACTCCCCAAAAACGAAGAGTAATAGAATTTATATCCCAAGTGCAAGAAGAATGGATTTGTATTTAGAGTGAATTTGTTACAAGAGGAGAAAAACCGAGCTTTGAGTCAAAAGCTGCCTATCGCCTTATTGAGGATTTTATAGTATAAAAAAATACCCAAACAATACCGGAATAGAGGGAACTAGAAAATAATGTTAAAAACAATAGTTAACAGTCCTTATTGTAAGTTGATCGTGGGCATCATATTACTAGCAACCAGTGTGCACGAAGTAGCGGCAGAAATATTAAACGAACAGGCAAACGGATTGGGAGCACACCATGGCGTCCTGGTTTATGCCTTGTTTTATGTACTAAAAGCCTTGCCTGATATATTCGATAGTTTTGAAAATCTAAACGAAGTTCAAGACTAAAGCGAAGTACAAGACTTAAACAGAGCGCTAAAACCATGAATTTAAAATACTGGCCAATATTGATTTATCCTCCCATTCTAATATTGATCGCTATAGTGATAAATTTTTTCGCTGGTGTTTCAGCATTGCAAATAGCGTTACCTTCCGTCGATATGATGGGCGCTGCAGTGATAAGCTTAGTTTTACTTGTTATCAATCACTCCTGGCTAATGACCACAACAGAGATAGCTCGGCATGAATCTCAGCTTTTCGCTTCCCCGGAAGAACAACAAGGGGTTTCGAGTGACCACAAGATTGACGCTTCATTAGAAAAAGAAGTTGAGCGTAGACTGAACATTCACAGAAACACTACCGAAAACATCCCCTATTACCTGATGGGTTTAATGCTGATTTTGTTTGTCTCGGCACCTGTGACATTAGCCATTTTTTGGATAGCGCTATTCCCGATAGCAAGATTTGGTTATACCTACGCCTATTTAAAAGGTAGTGATTCTATTCGCGGCATCTTCATGAGTTTAGGGCTGCTCGCAGTCTATGGCATTGCAACATATTTGCTACTTGCCCTCATAAAAAAAAGACAGATAAACGGGTGTAAAGCTTTGTTCTGAAAGAAGATGGTAAATTGACCCCCCCCCCCCCGAAATCTCTAAGCTGGTCGGTTATCCTCCCATACGCAAATTAGCCTACACTCTGAATACACTAACGATAAATTCTCTGCCAGGAAAAAAAAAATCAAAACGCAATGTTGTACGACGAAGCAATTTATCCATAGCAGATAAAAATAATTAGGAAAAAATAAAATTTCACTTTAAAAAATGAAACTTGCTACAGATTGAACCACAAGTAGGGTAAAGGATAAAACATTCGATCTCTCAATAAATCCATAAACGGAACAAGGAAAAAATCAATTTTGCTACATTTACTTTTTAAAGCATATTGAAATAGTCACAAGTAGGACAAGGCTGGATAAATAACAGATTGTGGCCTAGTTGTGTTAGCTTTTGTCAGAAGAATTAGAAATGAGGGTATCCTAAGTCTAAGAATGTATCTATGGTTTTTATTTTCATCGTAGAGTGTGATTTTGTGGACCCACGTTTTTGAAATGTGACGGATTTCCATGGCTTCGCATAGGCTACGGAGACAAAAAAATTAAAATTTTTGAAAGCTTTAAATTTAATTTTATTTTCAAACAGTATATCTTACAACAGGCTGTCATGGAAGGCCTTGGCCGGTTAGGCGCTTCTTTGGAAATAAGCTTGAAGCAGTAACTTGCTAATATCGGAACCCAAATCCAAATTAATTCAGGATGGCATCTTTCCAATCTTGGTCCCCTTTTAAGACTAATAAAGATAATTAATGACATACTATTATCTCTCTGCTTATAAGGTGGGACTACTGTCAATACTTTCTAGCAAAAATAAATACACTATGTCACTATGTATACAATTGACATGTGTTTTTGTAGCATAACTGTTCTAATATGTAGCGATCCCACTGATGCAGTGTTTGTATTGAAGCAGTATCAAGGCGTCTACGGGCTTTTAGTATATCTAGGTTATTTTTGAATGTATACGTTGTATTTAGGCAAGATATTTTAGATTTGGAGAAAATTGTTTTCTAAACGTAAAAGGTGCGAAACTATCGAGTTACTTTCATACTTACAATCCATCGTTTTTTATTTATGTTGGGCATTATGACCAAAACCTATCCAACAAACATCAAAAATATAGCTCTTAATTCACTGTAGGTACAAAATTCATCTAAGGATATTATTTCTTATAATTATTTTGCATATATTGTTATATAAGGTTCTCTAGCGAACTTCACCTTACTGCACAACAGATTTTTTCATTTTTTTCGAAATTTCAACAAATTTTGCATTTGTCACTATTAAGAATACGAAATCGTCCGTACAAATTCAAGAAAGAAAACTAAGCTTAAAGATAAAATAATCATGTTTTTCAAAGAAATGTAACAAAACCGAAAGGGAAAAAACTCCACTATAGGTGAACAAATCGCCAATATCGCAAAATTTAAAACGTTTCATAAGAATCATAAGAATCCGAAGTAAAAGTTAGGGGAAGTCACAAAATTTCATGGAAATCTTGCCAGGGGTTGAAAAGTTATGGGCTGAAGTATGTAGCTGCGGACCTACTAGCCCCCCCCCCCCATGTAAGGTAGAGCTAAATGTCTTAATTGCTAGAGCAAAGGCCTGTTAGAAGAAGCTTGTTCCGAGTCTATCTCGAGCCTATGCTGAGCCTAATCTAGGCTATGACGAGCATATACTGAGTCTATGTTCTTCAAAATTTCAAGCCCCCAATTTCCGTGACAAGATTCAAGCATAAGAGACTTTCCTTAAGCCTGAAGCCATGCAGTCTTTCAAAGCTCCATAGAATAGACCCTAAAAATTTCTAGTCCTATCTGTGGGCCTGAGTATATATAAAAATTTCTCATGCTACGCAAAGAAGACTTTAAAAAATCCTGCTATTTGCTTACTCGACTCCACATTCACATAAGCTGGTTTTAAACAATTTTGTGTCACTGAACATTATTCTAGTCTAAATTTAGCTCAAATGCTCAACCACCATTAATATTGAAATGACCATTTTGTAAAAGCGATCGAAGAGTATTATGAAAATTTAACAGTCTCGAGGGTCAAACTCCCAATCTTTGTTCTCAAAGAACCGTATCTAGAACTGAACCGTATTATATGCAAAGAATGCAAGCTTATTAGAAAATAAAATATATGTAACGCTTCAAAAATTGCTACAGTTTTATTGACCTATTGTCTTGCAAAAGATTTGCAGTGTTATGCCTAAAAGCAGACCCATTTGAACGCAATGAGCCAAATTACAAATTGCTTTCCTTCGACACAATTGACCTGAAACTTAAAAGGGAGAGGATGAAACTTATTCGAACATTAGGAAAGCAAAATTCTACGGGAGAATGTAGAAATACTTCTTCTAAAAATGTCTGCCATTTGTATTTTGGCTCATTTCCTAATTTTGATAAAGTAGTAAAAACTCATAATCTTAAAGGGATCGCCAAAAAATGAAACATATCCATGAATTAAAGTTACAAAGCTTTAGCAAAGACCCTAAATTAATCCACAAATCTCTAAAATATCCTCAAAATCAAAACCTACCTTCGAATTCCTCTGCCAAAAGCCCCTTAAGCTTGCTCTTCTTAGGTGTTTTCATAAAAAGTGGGAAAATAGTTCTCAGTCCCAAAATATCTAGCAGTTTAACAGCAGAGTCGTGCCCCTCTGGACCAGTAACAGCATGATTTAGAACTTTAAGAGCACCATTACGTGACAGTTTCTTTTCACGAAGCATCAGATTCATCAACTGGACTCCTTCACCGAGGAGGAATCTTTCACGATTTTCGGGTAAAAGGAGGCAGTAGCAGAGGGAGTCAAATAAGTTTTCCATCATTTCTTGCTCTTCGCTGTTTTTAGGGTCTTGTCGCTTGTGCTGGGAAATTTTGGGGAAAAAGCCTGGCTCGCTCAGCTTTGCAGCTTACCCAGAGGCTGATGCGAAGTATTTTGAAGAAGCATCTGTTGTTTATGTCGTTCAAATCAATGGAAAGTTTCGAGGGAAATGGGAACTTCCCAAGGGTCAGACTCAAGATGAACTGCTAGAGTTTGTCAAAGGGGAAGAAAAAATTGCAAAATACCTTCAAGGAGAGATTTTGAAAGTGATCTTTGTTCCAGACAAACTCATCAATCTCGTCGTTAAATCATGAAGCTCTTTCTTTCGCTAGTGTATGATTGCGCACTTTTTGCCCTCATGCTTGCTTTATTCCCGAGACTTCTTTGGCAATCATTTGTTTTAGGAAAGTACCGAGAGAGTTTTTTTTCTCGTGTTAGAGGAAAGGGGCCACGTCCTGAAACAAAGGGTCCGGTCATTTGGCTCCACGCCGTTTCGGTTGGTGAAGTCAAGGCCCTTTCGACCTTAACGCCGCACATTCGAAAAGCCTGCCCAAATGCCTTCATCCTTGTTTCAACAGTCACTGAAACCGGACAAAAAGAAGCCAAACGACTCCTGACACAGGCGGATGCCTTCTGCTATTTACCAGTTGATTTTTCCTGGGTTGTGCGTCGCTTTGTCAAACGGCTTCAGCCCGATCTCTTGGTTCTAGTGGAAGGAGACTTTTGGTTGAATCTGCTCAAGCAGGTCAAGAAAGTTGGGGGCTCTGTTGCCTTAGTCAACGGGAAGATTTCCGAAAAATCTCTTAAACGGTACCTCTTCATGAAATCGTTTAGCCAAGAACTTTTTCAGAGAATAGACACATTTTGCGTGCAGAATGAAGAGTATTTGAAACGATTTTTGAAGCTAGGCGTTGCCCCGGAGAAATTGACAGTGATTGGCACTCTTAAATACGACATTCCTGCGCCCGAACCCTCTGAAACAGAGGTTGAATCTTGGAGAGCCAAACGTAGTGATTAGTTCGGCTATTAAATATAGTTAAAGCCGAATCAAAATCATGCCACATCTGAAAAAAGAGGTTGATAATTTGGATAAATTTCGTACAAAGTTTAACTTCATTAATCTTTTTTTTCCGAAATCCAAATGAATTTTCTGGAATGGATGCGGTAAGATGCGAAATTTGTTAGATTTGTACTTTCGTTGTTTCACCAAATCACCCCAATTCCAGCTAAGAAAGTAAAATCTATCTTTGACCTTAAATAAGTTATTCACTTACCAAATTTACTGCTTTTGTATTGGTTTGATCAATTTATTTTTTTTTTGTCTTGATGAACAGTGAGCAATAAAATCAGCAAAATACGGTCTCAGTTGCAACAGTTAGGAATATATTTTAAATTCTTAATTTACGATAAAAAAATATCGATTCAAGGTATTTTTCCAATAGTTTTTAGCATGTGAATTTCAAAACAAGTTAAAACTATTTGTATAGTGCATCACACTGTACGGTTGTTTTATGAAAGATAAAAAAAAAAGGAAAAAACACTTTGTATTTGTCCAAGTTCAGTTCCAAATATCTTGCCGTTTCATGACACACTGAGTCCCTTAAAATCTGAAAAGTGATAATCCTTAATTTAAGTTTACAATTAAAAAAAAAAAGAAAATTTTGCAATAAAACACGCCAGAAACTAGAGCACAGGGATGGAGGGAAAGACAAATTACAGCTAATGACATGATCTTAGCTAATAATAGGTCTTGAAAGTGAATAAATATAATAAGAAACAGTTGTTTCACCTGAAAGTAAGGAACAACATTAAAATATAACACAAACATAAATTATCCCCATTTTCCTTTTAGTACTCGGTGTTGATAGACTTTTACAAAGTCAATAGCCCATTAGCTTACTTAGAACACAGAGATCAACAAATCGACGCTCGTAACCAATTGGTACAATGACAAAACTGACTGGCATTTCCCATTGAGCTAACAATTTTTATTCTTTTATTTTTATTTTTTAATTGAATTTTTAAAATTTTAATTTTTTATAAAGAGAACAATAATGTGCTCTTTTTTACCCATAGCAAACTTTAGTTCTGCGAGGTCCTTCTTTGCTGCAGTCCAATTGGAATCCATCAGTGGCATTAATTCACTAAAATTTAGGGGGGTGATCTATCTGAGATTGAAACAAAAGGCACACAAAGATAAATAAAAGACGGGGGAGAGATGGTACATTATTTCAGGCTGGAGGGAGGTAAATTTTAAAACAAAATTATTCGTAGATATGTGTAAAACAGGGATATTACAAGCAAGAGCAGGACCGGAAGCTTCTTCCTCCATAGGTATGCGCTTGGGCTAAGATTATCTTCAGCATAAAGACTAGCACACGCACACGCATTAATACACAATAATGCCGGTATTATCTTTTACACCAAGTATTTTTACTGAGGATGTACTAATTAAAATTCCTAAAGTGGATAAAGAAAAAGAATTCTTATGTATACACGCAGACATAATTTGAGTCTTGGTTAAAGTGAAAACAGAAAAAAAAATGCGACAGTGAACAACATGAATAAAACATGGCAACCACATTGCTCTGCTCATGTTAATGTTCTGACAATGTGGGATATGACAATGTAGCTCGCTGAGCGAAATTCGTGTCAAATGCAAAATGCTTGTCAAATGATGATTTGATATATGAGTATTGCAATATGATAATTATAGTATTGTACGGTGTGCACTGCAACTAAGTTACCTCATTTAGAGACAGTTTGGATTTATTGCTTTGATAGCAAAATACGTTCAAGACGAAAGATCGATTATCGAATGCAAAATCAGAGATGGGGATTGGAAATAGATACATACAGGGAAAAAAGACGAAATCACTCCACAAAGGCGGTCTTGGGGGAGGGACAGAGTGGGCTCTTGCCCAGGGCACGGAAATTTTAGCAAAAATTTGGACAAAGTTAAAATTCTTCTCCTTGTTATGGAGATGTTGGACTCTTGACTGAGAGGGTACACCCCAGAAGAGCAAAATAATCATGACTCTTTGGAAATGAACTTAAAGAGAAAGACTTAAAGAGCTTAAAATGCGATTTACCAAATGTTGAAGACTGCTAGGTGACACAATACATAAATTGCTTAAGTCTGATGTCCTATTTATTCATGATAAAATCAAAGAACTAGACAAGCCCAAAGTATCTACTGGAGAATTACGTTTGTAGAACGGTATATGAAGCCAGTATTTTCAGGACTTTTGTAGTATTTTCCTGGAATTCAATTTTTGAGAAACTGAGGTCAATTGTAAGTTTTGAAGTTCCAAAAATCAATCGACTTGAGTGACCTTCTTCTATGGATTCATTAAGTTTTGACCTCGATATATCTGTCTTGCCCGCTTGCCTGCCACTTGAGGAAGTGGCCGTAAAACCCACCTTGGGATAAATTGAAGGTAGACTGGGAGAATATCTATATCTAACTATATCTATATGGCTCATATATATCTGTATATCTATATGGCTCATTGTCGTTTTCAACTTGATAACATGGAACAGCTAACGAGATTCAATCCCTAAATTTGTTCTAATCGTAGTTTTAGTAAGATCATTTACCTCTGCCCATGGGATAATCTCTTGTATGTCGATGGGAAGCGATGCCTGTTCAGTTTAATGTTCCTTACTGCTTTTTCTATTTGTCGATTTACTTTCGTTTGGATTTTGCTATTTTCTGGCCAACTTTGGAGAATATCGTTTTGTTTTTTGGTTTATTTTTAATTGTAGAGCGTTATTCTGCGTTCAGGTTTACTCGGTAGTTTTAGGTAATGTTTAGGAGCAGATTAGTCGTGATACAAACTACTCAAACTAATTGCTTGCCATTTAATTTTCCGCTTCTGTAATTTGAACGTCAAACAGAAAAACACATAACAGGTTAGTCTGGTGGTTGGCAAGCCAATATTTAGCTTTTTGATCCATCCTTTTTTATGAAAAATTTGATATTGGAGCAACCAGAAGCCATCTGCTGAATATGTATGTGGCATAATTTGTTTACAATACGAATAGTATAATGCTGTGCTGTTGGGTAAGTAAAACAGGGCATGCATAATCTCTTCATTACAAATATTGTATATGGGTAAGAATATGTCAAAATATGTTTCTGTTTGATTCAATGCATACCTTACTGCTTTTTAATAAGTATATATACAGGCACACAGTTACTAAACCATACAAGGTAAAAAGCCAGAAACGGTTTGGCAGACGCCTGGCAGTGAAATAAACATAGCAGGTTATGGAACATAAGGGTTGCTCCAGTAATTTCCTTTTCATTGAAAGTTCCCTTGCTTTCTAATGTATGTATGTATGTATGTGTGTATGTATGTATGTATGTATGTATGTATGTATGTATGTATGTATGTATGTATATTCATACATATACTATTATATACTGTATATATATAATTTACATGTGGTATATTTAACTGTAGGAGAGGAAAAAATACGTAACTGAAAAGCATATAATATTAAAAATATTGAAGTCTCTACATAAAAAGTGTAAGTTTCACTTTTTCTCCCTCTGTTTTTAAAAATGCCAAACCATGCAATAGAGGAGGATGAGAAATGTAATTTATGTATCACTGAAAATGCACTATTATAGCTGCAAACAAGAGCAACCGACTAAATAGAAGGTCCAAACTTGCTTTGTATGGATGCATGTATGTATGTATGTATGTATGTATGTATGTATGTATGTATGTATGTATGTGTGTATGTGTACAAAGACATGAAACTGCAGTAGCAACTATTATAAGCACACACACCTTAAGTACGAATAAATGAACACTGGCAGATCTGTGTTGCAAATTTTTTCTTTAGCAAGAGTTTTTGATAAAACCGAGCTCTTCCTTCACCGTGATCCACCCTTTATCTCGAAACACTCGGTTCACATGGATCGGCTGGTTCACAGCACTAATCCCATATTCCGATAACAAGCAAACGGCGACTCCCTGCCGCTCGTAAAAGCTTAGCAAATCCCCCACGATTCGGTCCAAGCGCTGGTAGTCCGCTCCAATCTCCGGGTGCCCGGGACCGAGCCGCTGGAGGTTGTAGTCCAAATGGGGGAGATACACCAAATTCAGATCCGGATGGTGCCGCTCTTCCACCCATTTGGCCGACTCCGCAATCCAAACGGAAACTGCGTCCGGCGCACCCTGCGGGGTACTCTGCCCCGCCGCTGGCCCCCAAAAAGCGGGAAATGGAAACGGTCCCAAGGCCTCCTTCAAGGCCGGCCTCAGATCAAAGGGGGCCGCGTAGATGTCAAAAACCTTCCTCCCATCCGCCGGATACATCGGACGCGGCGTCACCGAATAATCCGCGCTGGAATACATATTGTACCACCAGAACATTTTGGCGCAGCGAAACGCTGGATCCTCCCGCTTCAGGCGTTCCCACAGTTTTTCTCCCCGAACGATCGCGTTGGATTGTTTCCAGAACTGAACTTCCGCCAACTCCCGGTGGTACCAACCATTGGCCACAATCCCGTGGTCGCTCGCCGTCTTGCCCGTGAGGTAGTTGCTCTGTGCCGTGCACGTCACCGCCGGAAAGGCCGAACGAATACGTCTCAACCCATGCCGCTCTCGATACGCCGCAATCCGCGGTGTGTGCGGCCCGATCGCAGCCTCACATAAACCAACCGCATTGATGACCGCCAACCGGGACATTCGCTAAACCTCCGAATACTTCTGCCGAACCACCAACCCCACCGCTCGCACTACTGAGCCAAAAGAATCGCTTGCTCCGAACTCTGAAAACGATCCCGCAACGTGTCCATGGCCGTCACAACTTTAGGCAGATTCATGGATTGTAGCTTTGAGGGAATTAAACAGAACAACTGAGTGCAATAGGATGGCCAAATATGAAACATAGCTATCGGTATATTTTGTAAAGCATACAGATTGTCTTAATTGCCAAGAAGTCTTGTTCAAAAATGACGTTAGTCTTCTCAACAAGTCTTATGTAACAATAAGATTAAAGTAACATATGCAAAAGGCAGTCTACGCAAATGCACTGTCAAGAACAGGAAAAAACCTACATGATATCACTGTTACTTTGACATTCTTTTTTTTTCAATCGTTGTACGTACACTTCAAATAAGTATTCTGTCACAATCGCAGTAGGAGATAAAAAATGTGCTTAGCCTACTTAAGTACAGACTCCTCCACCTAAACAGAGCGTATCGGTAATATCTTAGTGATCTCAGTGCATGTTAACGGGAATGTTGAACCTGATCAAAGGGCGTCCACTGCAGCCCCTTGCCCTTTTTAGTTTTCCTTTCCTCTCAAAATTGATTGAAAGTTTGACAAAAAAAAAAAATTTTAAATGCTAAAAGGTTTAATTATTATGCCTCCGACGATGCTATACCTCCTACAGCCTGGTTTGTAAATCATGCAATTAGCCTATTACTTACAGACATGGCTTTTCATTGGAAAAAGGTGGGGGGAGACGATTGACCCCAAATTTGTCCGAAAAGACTATGGTATTAAGGTGAAA
>JAAAKM020073195.1:164556073-164718549 GCA_010016025.2 Alatinidae sp. Z8VKAUB7J3 | reverse complement strand
CGTTAGGGGGATGTTGAGCATAATCAAAAGACACTGTGTGCATCCAGATTATCAAGAGGATGTGTCCGTAATAAATCAGGAACGACTGAGGGTATGAAATTAAAACTTTACTTGCGAAGGGTCATTTTTAACTTCCCTCCCCCCATTGACGTCTGACAAAAATTTTAATCAGCAATTTTGTTTAAAAATGTTTAAAGGTAAATACTGTGGCTACAGGGATTACATAGCCCTCCGCGGCCCATTGAACAGGGACTCTAAGTTATTCAAGGAAGTAGGTCATCAGCTCGCGCGGCCATTCGTGCCCGAGGCCCGACTGGAACCGCGCCTCGACGACGCCGACGTGCTTGCGCAGCAGCTTCACCGTCTCGCGTGCGGACGAGGCATTCGCGTCGCGCGTGCCCGCCAGCGCGAGCACGCCGCTCGTCGCGGCCCACTTCGGCGGCTTGCCGCCGCGGAAGCCGGACGCGACCCATGTTGCGGTGCGCGGCTTCAGATCGTCATCGAAGGCGAGCGGCGGGAGGTTCCATCCGCCGTTGCTGTAGCCGACGACGTGGATCTTCGTCTTGTCGATCGGAAGCGAGGCGAGCAGATGACGGATGACCTTCTTCACCTTGCCGACGTCGGAGTCCGACCAGATCTGCCCGCTCGACTTGGGCGCGCACACGACGTAGCCCTCGGGGATCCACTCGCGCATGGAGGCCGCCATGCCGACGGCGGAACCGCCGGCACCGTGCAGGATCACGACGAGCGAGCCGGGCTTGTCCTTCGTGAGTCCCTCCGGCACGCCGAGCTCGACCTTGAGCCCCTCGATCTGCTGCGTGCTACGTCCCGTGGGATAGGCCGGTGCCTCGCCCTCGGCGGTCGCCTGCGACGCACCCGAGACCAGCAGCGCGAACGCGACGAGCAGCAGGACGACAGGGGGCGCGGCGTGACGCATGGGCGGGCTCCGGGAGGCTGCCGGGATTCTAGGGTCGCTTGCGTGCTCCGTCGCGCGTTCAAGTGACCGCCCGCGCCCGAAGGCGTGGGCGCTCCGGTCATCTTGTTACCGCATGCGTGAGCGCCGTCGGTCCCTCGCTTCGTCCCGGGCGTCCTCCGACGGCCTAGCCCTCGCCATTGACGCGCCAAGAGGCGACGTCGGCGGGCTTCATGCGCCGCGCGCGACTCATGGCGTGGAGAACAGCGCGTCCGGCACGAGCGCGAAGCCGTCGACGACCCGGGAGGCCACGCGTTCGTCGGACGATGAAGTCCGCGGTTTGCTTGTGGAGATCCTGGCAGAGGCCATGGTGGTGGCTGACGACGCCAGGGAAGCCTACGAGGCCGAGGTGGAGCAAGCCCAAGCCATACAGGCGCCTCGGACGCTCTCAGACCCGCCCAAGACCCTATGAGCATTGAAGGTGACATCCTGGCGGTCTTGGCGGCAGACAGCGCGGTCACAGCGTTGCTGGGCTCGGATCCGCTCCGAGTCTACATGGAGATCTTTGACGATGCTCCGACCTACCCGGCTGTCACCTTCTTCCGGGTCGATACGGTGCGGGAGCGAGGTCTGGCGGGTCCATGCGGATACGCACGGGCGCGTTTCCAGTTCGATATCTGGGCAACCCGCTACGGGAGCAAGCGGGCGGTCGCGGACGCCCTACGCCGCGCCCTGGACGGCTACCAAGACGCAACGATCGGCTCTGCGAGTCTGATCGATGAGAGCGATGAACCGCCGGAAACGGAAGCAGCATCCGATGACACGATCATCTACCGCATCCGGCAAGACTACCTGATCGGACATCCTGAAGCCTGAGCCGATCAGCAATTTGAGCAACCCGCCTGGCCGCCATTGAGCGGCCTTTTCTATGAGAGGAATCCCAAATGGCAAATATCCCTTCCCAAGGCTCAGCCTTCAAAATTGGTAATGGCGATGGCCCTCCGGAGACTTTCACCACAGTTGGCCAGGTGTCCTCGATCAGTGGTCTACGGGGCGGCAGCGCCCAAGTCATCGACGTTTCGACCCTGGCCAGCACCCGCCGCGAAAAGATCATGGGCCTGCCCGACGAAGGACAGATCACGGTCGGACTGATCTACGATCCGGATGATGCTCAGCAGACCGCGTTGGAAACCGCGCGCAACAATCGCGCGCTCACCAACTTTCAAATCGAACTCTCGACCGGAACGGCAAGTACGTATGACCTGTCTGGTTATGTCCTGTCGTTCTCCTTCCGCGTCGAGACGATGCACTACATCGAGATGATCTCGAACCGGGAGGTCACGTATGAGGATTACAAGGCGCGGCTGCTGGGTGATCTGAGGTTCGTGCTGGAGCCGCTGAGGTTGCAACTCTGAACCTGTGGAAAACATTCCTGCGTTGGCTAACTGGACTTGAAGTAATTGATCAATCTGCCGACGCATGCCTTGCCAGTAGAGTGAATCCACACCTGTTCCCAGTCGGAAGTAGGCCCACAACTTAGTCGATAATCAGAGTGCGGTAGTTCACTGGTATCGCAAGATCTTCGCAGGCATTCCTGCGAACAATAACAAGCACTTTCACTAGGGATTCATAATCATTGGAGTTCACAATCCATCGCGGCTATTCTAACTTGTATTGCAGGCCTGCGGTAGCACTATCACCGACTACTCCGATCCCGAAACCTCCCATCGTTGAAACGCTGACAGAGATTTGCCCGCAACTTAGGGTCATCGACGCTGTTCCATCAGTATTTAGGCAAATCTCTCCTTCAATTTCACAGCGCCTCTTCTCAATTCCCGAACCCGAATTTTGTGAGGACGTATCAGAGGGTTGGGGCCTTCGTGATCCCGGCGAAAAACTCGAAGAAGTTCCTGTCTGCGGCGGAGGCTCAGAAGGAGGCCCAGAAGAACTAGTATTGTCATTAATGCCAAAGCGAGACTTCTCAGCTAACTGCAAGAACTCGACTGGCTTGCTAACTCTCAGAAGAACTCTAGTTGGATAAGGCATAATACTCTCCGTCGTAGGCTTTGCATTCTTTTGTAAAATGTATTCTGTTTCTGTGAGCTTCGACCCTACCAACAAATATTCGCAGCTGTGAATTCTAATTTGTGTAAACTCCGATAATAGCTCCTTCACTTGCAAACGATCACCAACAATCACTGCATGGCTGATTTCTACGCCGTTCACAGACATACTGCACAGTCTTGCTGTATCAAGCGGGTGGATGGAGGAGAGGTTGAAATTGGTAAAAGACCAAAAAACGAAAACACAGTGTATGAAAATTATTAGAAACAATGGGACAAATCGTCAAGGGTATTAGATCGATGGGAGTGGGGCTGGGTCTGAGTGCAAATACAAGGATATTTACATCAAGAACCTGAACAAATGTCAAACATGCAAAACTGCAAAACATGCAAAACTGCAAAGCCACAAAGAAATTGCAAACCCACAAAAAAAAACAAAGAAATGCAGAAATCCGCTTTAGTTGTTTCTTGTCCGTTGGATATTTTTCACTATACATACATTGATGCCAAGTGATGGTTTTAATTCTTACAGTTCCTTGGCAATCATGCTGCCCTGGATCTCTCCATCTTTTTTGCGGTTAAGCATATGAATATAATATTTATCTTACATAAACAACTCTCCAATAAAAGAAGAGCGCACTCCGCAGCACCCATATTACCGGCTCAAAAAACCCATATTACCGGCTCAAAAGAAGTCAAAAACATTCCCAGACATAAAAATCGACACAAAAACTACTTTGTTCTAGTCCTCTCATTTTCGTTACTTTAAAAAGGGACTAGAACTTTCAATTTACGGAAGAATAAATCGTCTTTCAATTTTCTGGTACCATTGGTTCAATAAGATTACCCATGGGATAAAAATAAACAAGCAAATACGCATCCGTGATCTTTGAACCAGGAAAAATGAAACTATTCGAACTTTTGTAGAGAGGCTTGAAACCTCTACCATAGGGTTCTCTGATATGCTGAATTTGATCTTATAATTTTAGCTTTCATTATGTTTTGCCCATTTTTTGAAATCAAGCAAATTTTGTCAGGTTCTTGGCTTCTGTTGAGTAACTTCGAACTTAATGAAGTTTATAAATTTAGAATCACTATAAAAATACAATTTGTTTCGTGTCTACATTTATGTCAGAATTCACTTTTAGAATTTTCATTACTTGTTGGTAATTAAACAGTACCATTTTACTGGGTCACTAAATATAAATCAACAAAGAGGAATCTCGGTTCTGAAAATGAAAGTGTCTTGGGGGGTTTTGTCACAAGGTATCACTAGCACAGGCTTGAACCTTGTCACATGCTATCTCAACCACAATAATCACAATTTTTTTTTATAATTGTAGTTTACAGGTCCTAGCAGAGGAGAGCCCAAACTAAAATACATCCCCTGATCGATTTTTCTGTGTGGTTAGTCTCATTGCGAAGAATTTTTTGAGTGTAGTTTTCTGATTTTTATTGGGTTTTTTGACGTTTGAAAGAGTTAACACTATTCAGGCACGTATTCAGAAATTAAATTCCGTGGGAGAGGGGGCAGGTGGTTCAATTCAACAAAACTCCCGAAAATGGACGAATTATAGCTAAAATAACTATGCCATGTTTTGTCCTATTCATTGTTTAATTGGAATAATCTTATGGACTTTTAATTTAAGGATAAGGGTCATCAAACGATTTGATACTAAATTTCAAACATGTAAAGTGATAACTTGATTAAACTTGCTTCTAAAAGATTCAAGCCGTGTAATTATGAATGATTTACAATAATGGCTTAACCATTATTCCTGCTTTAAAAAAAAAAACCAAAGCACAACATTCTTAGCTGTCAGCGCTATTGTCATGGATATCGGGGCGCTATTTGATCGTGTGTAGCACTGCAGCCCGTGCTACATTGAATGACCAAATAGTAGCACTTTCGTGCTACGGTTTGTAGCACTTTCATGCAACAATTTTTTTCTTTTTGTCTTGGATGAAATAATAATAATTTTGAAAAAGGCAAAGGAATTAACAAAATGCCCGGATCGCCTTTTGCCGTATTTGTTTCGAAAGATTGCCGCAAAGTTTGATATTACCAGTCCCGGCTTTTTGCCGTGTTCGTTTTGAAAGTTTGTCGCTTTTGAAATAAGAATACATCAATCTATTGATTCTTAGAATTTTGTTAGAGCTCATACCATATGAGCTCTTGGCTCTTAGCTCTTCTTGCCTCGTCAAAAGTGTTATATGAGCTCTTAGCTCTTGTTATGGAAGGTGTTGTCATGTGAACTTTAGAAGAGGCTCATTTGATTGAAAATCTTTTAGTCCTAATTCACTTTTATGTTTCAAACATGATGGAGAACAACTACTTCCCTCTTAGAAAACTTATTTTACCAAAACGCATTCAATTGAAGTAGTGATATAGCCATTTTGTTACCAAAAGTCCGAAAATCATATTAGGGTGGACACAATCCTCCAGAGCCCATGGGCAAGGATTGTAAGTTATGCCCCGGATCATTTAAAGTTTTCATGGATAGGGGTGGTCACAAACAGTTTGAATTGGACGGAGTCCATTTGATTTGAAGTCGGAAGTTTTAGTACTCTATTTAAGAGTGAAAATGAATGGAGGGGCAATTAGCTTTTCCCTCCCTCTCCCAAGCCTATCGTTCTCCCAAAACAAATCCCATCGAAATTTTAAGAGATCTATTTTATCAACCTTGTTGAAAGGTCCAAGAATAGTGTCTTTGGGGATGCCAACCTTTCCACAGTCCTTAGTACAAGGGCTGTAAGTTAGGCGATTCGTTCATTGTTTACACATAGTATTTGTTATTCAGCTAAGTATGTGCATGTTTGAACTTTACTTTCCAAGAAGACGAAGGGCACTCAGGTGAGCCTTTCTGAGAATGTTTTGAACTAAGTCGAAACGTGTTATGTGTATAAGGATTTTCAAGAGAGTGTAACACTGAAATAACTGAGTAGCTTAATTTGGAAAATTCAGGAAATGATAAGGGAGATGATAAAAAATAAATATTTGCATGCTACCAATGTTACTACAACTTTCACCACTACTACTAACAGACGAATCTATTTATAGTATTGAGGGGAAATTCGAGCTAAATCGAAAGATGAATCAATGATTCGTGCGGCAAAGCCAATCATACTTAATGAGATAATTGGAATACTAGTAATTGATTATTCAACAAATGAAATCAACACGAATATTCAAAAATCAATTTACAATGTGACTGGAATAATTACAATTATCACATCAATTTCAATAATTGTAGCAGTAGTATTAAGTCGGTCAATTAGTAAACCAATTGTAGAGATAGAGAAAAATCTCAAAAATATTGGTGTTGGAATTAATTCAGTAGAAATACATACAAACATTCCAGAAATCAAAAACCTTTCTCAAAAAATTATTGATATGGGTAATGAAATTGCAAAATATCAGAAAGAATTGGTAAAAAATGAAAGATTAACAACAATAGGCGAAATGTCCGCAAGAATCACTCATGATCTGAGAAATCCGCTAACTGCAATTGTTAATGCTATCGAAGTTATGAAATTGAAAAAACCAGAGATGGTAAAGGAAAACCAGCAATATTTTGACATGATGGGAGATGCAATATTGAGAATGAATCATCAAGTTGATGAAGTTTTAGGTTTTGTAAAAACTAGAGATCCAAAGAGAGAGATTGTGAAAATATCGGATATTATTTCGGGTACGTTAAAATCCATTGAAATTCCAAATAACATAAAAATCAAACATGAAAAAAATGAAAAACAAATTTGGTGTGACAAACTTCAAATTCAAAATGTTTTAACAAATTTAATCATCAATTCAATTCACGCATTAGATAAAAAAGAAGGAGAAATTAAAATTATTTTCAATGAGAAATCCGACAAAAATATTATTTCAGTACAAGATAATGGACCAGGAATTCCTGAAAAATCAATAGAGCAAATTTTTGAACCCTTATACACAACTAAGCAAACCGGTACAGGACTAGGATTAGTAACCTGTAGAAACATAATTGAAGCCCACAAAGGTCAAATTTACGCACAAAATCTTGAAAATGGAGGAGTAAAATTATAGCACCTTCTGGGCTAAGTATAGACTCCTTTCCTTTACGTTTCCTTTCTGCTTTGCCAGGGCTGCTGGTAACTGCTGACATTGTGGGAAGACCTGAAACTTCTCTGTTCAGGTTTTCAACTGAATTATTCAGGCTATGGATTGCATCTCGAAAATGTTTTGGTGCTAACTTAGAAATCAGTTTACGAATAGATGTTATAGCCTGAGTTAGATCAGAAATCTGCTATGCAACACCTTCAAACATGGCCATGTACCTCAACTGGAAGTTGATTAGCAGTCATTGGAGGGAAAGCGTATGTTTGTGCCATGGGGATGTGTTCTGTATGAGTTGGGAGTCCTTTCTTCAAGATCTCAGCAGCAGTCATCACGGGGACCTAATTGGTGAATAAATAAGTAACAGTAGCGTTCGTTTCCATGAGTATTGGACCTTCCTTGGAGTTAGGAGCATGCTTTCTATTGTAATTTGGGCACTTAAGTACCTGCTCTCCTTTTACTATCATTGATTGGCAACATTCTTCAAGGGTGTGCTGTCCACTACATAGAAGCTCTATAGAGCAGCTCTGCGGCAATTAGAGGCCATGTGGCCAAAGCCTTGGCAATTGAAGGACTGTATTGCCCGGGGGATAAGTTGCTTTACTGTATTCATTGCACCCACATTTTCAGTGGGAACTGAACATCCTGATTAAGGTGCAAACCAAAGGGATAACCACAGGATTTGGATTTTTGAAGGCCATTGTCACTTGCTGGATTCTATCTTCACCTTGGACCTCCCAAATGACATCATCCATATTGGTGACCTCCTCAGATGGGATGAATGCAATACTTTTTTTGTTTCTGTTTGAATTGGGGTTTGAGTTGGGACCAAGCACACACTTTATCTTCCAACAATTTACTGCTGTATCTGGGATAGAAAGTATAGCAGTAACTACTGATTGGTTCATAGCTATTATGGGTAATAGATCCATTTATGGGAGGAGTGGGAGCATCAGTTGCAGTCACGATCTGGCAAAGGCGTGGAGTATTTCACCATAGCAATTTAGTCGATAGTATTTCACCTTTTCAGCCGCAAAGTAAGCAAATGTTTGCCACTCTTGCTGAGAATGGAATTGTAGGGCAGCAAGCTGCTCAAGTCGCAGACAACGAAGTTTGGCATCAAGCTGTTATGCTGGGAGCAAATGATGTGTTTTGGGTGAGCATGTGGATCTTAATCATTCTTGTGATAGGGACATTTTTCTTTAAGAAGAGGAAGAAGAAGGCTGCTGCCGCTGCGGTCGCCGCGTCTCACTGATGAGCAAAACCCCTCCAATAATTGCCACAATTGCCCCTATCCAGATAGGTAAACTGGTATAAATGGCCATTAAAAACCCTCCGATTAAAGCGGTTGCTCCCTCACCAAAGACTTGGATTGCCATGTTAGACCCCAAGACCTGACCTTGAATGCGTTTGCTCACGATGTTTGAGATCATAAGTGCCGGATAAGCAAATCCAATGGCCATGAAAAACCCTACTGGAACAAGCGTGGCAAAGAGGGCGTAGGGGGACTTGGGAAGAAGAAAGACGGCTAGACTTATCCCCATAAGCACTGAGCCAACTAAAGCCACCTTTGGGGCAATCCAATACTTTGCCATCCACCCAAAGAGAAGAGGCCCTAACACCACAAAAATGGAAAGGTAAGCATTAGCTTCACCAAGTTGAGAGACATTGAATCCAAAAACATTGACGAGATAGGCCGAAAAGAAATTCAAGAAGAAAAAGATGGCAAAGAAAAAACACAGGTTTGCAAGGTAGATGAATCGGAGGCGTTTGATGCGCAAACTGTCAATAAAAGAGGTGAAGATTTTGATCGGGTGAATCTCGACATTATGGTCAGCTTCATGAGTTTCTCTGAAGAGCCGCCAAACGATCAGAAACCCAATAAACACAAGCAGCGCTACCACCGGAATGGGCGCGTAGCTCAGCGGGAGAGCACTCGCCTCACACGCGAGGGGTCGCTGGTTCAATCCCAGCCGCGCCCACCATTCCAGCACCAGAGGGTGCAAACACCCCTAAAAGCCTTAGTGGCTCTGCGATTCCGGCGGTTCTAATTCCCGTTTCTCGGCAATAAGAAATCATCCCGGGAAATGCCAGTCTGAGCACTGTTCTTTTCAGAGCGTAGCTGCCGCGATCCCATATTTTCCAAGGGTTTGCGAGAAGCAGACACGCGGTTCGAAAACTCTCCTCGAAACTGGCACGCGAGATTTTCGTTTCGGCGGCGTATTCACACAGCAGCGCCTTCTTTTCATCAAGCGCGACGATCTGGTCTTCATAGGCTTTGATCACACGCGCGTTGCTTGCCTCCATGATCCGTGTGACGAGGTTTTCGATTTTTGCCTCAAGGGCGATGGCTTCGGTTTTCGCGGCGGCGCGGCGTTCGCGCTGGATTGTGGTTTCCATGTTCCAGCGCTCTTTAAACATTTTGGCGGCAAGCTTGAGCATGCGCGGCGCGGGCTTGAGGCTCTTCATGAACGCATCAAAATCCCCCTCGACACGCTCTTTCCGCATTGACTTGCCCTTGAGCTCACAGCCGCGCTTGTAACAGACGTAATAGGGATAGGTGGTGTTCCGCCCCTTGGAAAACGCCGCCGTCATCGGGTGATTGCAGGAGGCGCAACAGACGAAGCCGCGCAAGGGGAAATCCTCGCTATAGTCCTTGCGCGCGGGTGCGACAGTGCGGCTTTGAAGGCGTTCCTGCGCCTTCTTCCAGACCGTAAGGCTGACCAAAGGCTCGTGCTTGGCTTCCGCCAAGTGAATGTTCCAGCGCGGCACAGATATACGTCCCGCATAGAGGGGGCCGCGCAGGATTTCCGAGACGGTGAAGTAACTCACCTCACCATGGCGGTTCTTGCGGATCGCGTTCGAGATAATAAAAAATTTGTTTTCACTCAGTCATACCGGTTGGATTTCATATAACGACCTTGCTTTGTCATTTTCAACCTATGGCCTACCAATCTCCTCTCAAAAGTGCATCCCACCTGCAAGAGGAAAGTTTAATTGTTGGGAGGGATTTGTGATACCTTATTTTGTTTTTAGTTTACTATTACCTCCGATACGGATCCATGCTTTATAAACTGGTGTTCACATGCCGGAAGAAACGTGTGGCCATATATTAACGTAGTCAAGACAGCTACTATTACATTGAAACATTAGAGTTTTTAGCAATATATCCTTAGGGAGACCATTGCAAATAGAGGTGCAGTGTGTACAAAACTTTTTTGAAGCCCTCAGTGTGACTTGGCTCCTTTTTTTGGCAATTCAAGTACACCATGTTTGCTTGTTTGCTGCATCGGCCTCGGAAATAACGACCAAAGTAGAGACACTGTTGAAGGGGGGCGTATTCGATATGCTTACAGAAAATATCCTTTGAGACCGCGTCAAATATATGATTGAAAGGTTGTAAACCCTACCAATTGACGCTAAAACTCGCCCTTGAAAAGCTATTTAGGATCATTTGTGTAAGAATTCAGTAGCCCCGGCAAAACAGGCATCGACATTCTAGAATAGGCCAAATGCATAACTTACACAGGGGGTTGTCTCTAAGGAATATTTTTCTCTCGACAGTAACGTTCTTGAAACAACTCTCCAGTCATCATCTTAAAGCCTACCAGCATAATAACTACTTGTCACGCAAATCTCGATAGGGCTCTGAGGATGCCGTAGACTTTCTTAGCATAGATCAATTTCCAACTGGAGTTGGACTGGAGTTTTGAATTTAAAAAATAGGGAATAGTTGTGGGAAAAGTCAAAGTCATGGCCATTTGTAGAAAAAAGCCAAGACAGATTGTTGAATTAAGTGGGCAGCTCAGTCAAGGGTCAATTTTATCCCTTTGAGTGATTCAGTACGAATCGATGCCAAGTGCTACCATGGTCAAAATTTGTTCCCTTAGCTCGATCTTCTCAAAATAGTAAATATTTTACTTTATATTTAGTAACAAACATCACTCAAGGGGGAACTTATTCAGGCAGGAAACTGAGTGCAAGAACAGGAGAAAACATTTCTGGAGTGAGGGATTCAGGAGGATGTAGTCCAAGGAAATCAGTGCGTAGACGCAGCCAAGAACTCGGAATGACGAGGGAGTCATTGCGGCGTGTTTTTACGTTTGATCTGCATCTATACCCATACAAGATCCAAATAAAGCAAAAACTAACTAATGCTGACAAGAAAAAGTGAGTAACAATGGTTGAATAGTTCTGTAACGTGCTTCAAAATGAGGAAAACTTTCTTGAGAACTTCTGGTTCTCAGACGAAGCCCGTTCTTTTGCTTTTCGGGCACGTCGATAGCAAAAACAATGTTTTTTGGGGTTCGGAGGCTCCAGACAAAGGGCTTGAAAGGCCGTTTCATTCCGTTAAATGTACCGCCTGGGTGGCCATGAGCAAGCATGGGATCATCGGGCCTTTTTGGTTCGAAGATGACGGCCGGTCTCAGAGAGTCAACAAGGAGCGCTACATAGCTGTTCTGAACAAGTACTGGGCGTCGCTGGGCTGCCGGAAAGGGGTCGTTAGAGCTTCACAATAGTTTTAGCAAAATGGAGCCAAACTTCATACAGCCAACGAAACCATTGCTTGGCTAAGGTAGAGGCTCGAAGAGAGACTCATAACCAGAAGATGCGATGAGGAAAGTGCTCAGCACTCACCAGATATTAACCCCCCAGTTTTTTATCTGTGAGTTTTCCTGAAAGACAATGTATACTTGGGAAATCCACAAACAATTAAACTGTAAATTGCCATCGCAGCAAAAATAAGAGCCATCCCGAAAGAGGAGTGTGTAAAAGTGATTGAGCACTTTGTCAGACGAGGATCTGATAATCCGTTCGTAAGTTAAAAATACCTCATTTTTTCTAATTTTTCCGAATTAACCGTCCTTCCACTCCCCCCCCCCCAGATGGTCGAATCGGGGAAGCGACTATTTATAATTTAATCTGGTCGGGTCCCTGATACGCCAGCCGACTTTCAGCGATCGCTATATTGATCACGTTTCTAGTTTCGGATCTTCTTCATGTAACAATTAACTGTGCCCCGGGATTGGACCCGCACCTCAGCAAGAATCATACCCCTAGACCACAATCCATACTTAAGAAGAACAATCATTTGTTTTATAGGCAGATAAAATTCTCCTCAACTATCTTGTTCGCTCACTCCCTCCCAGATGGTCGAATCGGTGGAGAGACTATTTATAATTTAATCTCGTCTGGTCCTTAATACACCTGCCAACTTTCATCGTCCTAGCCTATCTGGAAGTGCCCAAACTAGCAAAAGCGGGACTGACAGACCGACAGAAATTGCGATCACTATATGTCACTTGGTAAATACCAAGTGCCATAAAAACAAAACAAAAAAACTTTTTGACCCAAGATGCTTTTTTTTGTAAAACATCCGACTATCAGCAAAAACACTATGATCTTTTTCACAAGTTCTTCTCTGTAAAATAAAATATAATGCCTTTATGCTCATCACAATATGCCCTTCAATATTCTAAAAAAGGATAAAAAAGTAAATAATATTTACAGGTTAAATAGCTTAGATATTTTCAAATTTCCATTAAAAAGGACAACATTCTACACTAAAAAGTAGTAAAAAAAAAAAAATTTAGGGTGAAAACATCTTAGCGATGCATTTTTACGACATAGAAATAAATTGAGTTCCACTAGAATTTCCTGCTAAGAAACCGAACAAGCGAATAGAATCGCTCAACTTCAGTATAATTCATATTTTCTATAAGAAAAAAAAACAAAAAAACATGTAAATACAGAAGTTTTTTTTAACAATAGATCTATCTGGGACTTTTTGGGAGGAGCCATATATTCCAGCTGACCCAGTTGCTGGAACATCTGGGTCGTTCAGTAGCTCTTTGACCTCAGTACGCACAACATCGATAAGCCTGTCAATAACTTCATCACTCTTGTGGAAATGTGTAAGTGCAAGGTGAATGGCGGCTGGAAACTGCAGTGGGGCAAATTTAAATCCTTTGCTTGCGAGATTACTTTGAAGTCGATAAATGTCGAATACGTCGGAGCCGATCGCGACAACTGAGACTTCAGGCACGCCTAGAACGTGAATCCCTTCAATTTGGCGGAAAGCAGCCTCGAGACGACGGGCTTGACTAACTATCTTCCTTGCACTTTCTACATAGCCATTTACACCATATCGTAGCATCGTAGCCCAACAGGTGGCGATCGGACCACCAGCACGAGAGCCAGCAATTGTTGGAGAGGCATAAATTCCACCAGGCCAGTCAGTTGCAACGAAAAACTGTTCATCTCTGTATTTTGGATGCGAAAATAGAAGTACAGACGCACCTTTAGGTGTAAAACCGTACTTATGCGGATCAGCTGAAATACTGGTAACTCCTTTGACACGGAAATCAAATGGCTTAAGATCATATCCTGCTTGTGCCATAAAAGGAATTAAAAAACCACCAAGACATGCGTCAACATGAACAGGAATATCATATTTTAGGCCAAGTTGGGCTATCTCCTGAACTGGATCAATACAACCATGGGGAAAAGTGGGCGCGGACGCAACCAGCATACAAGTATTACGAGAAATAGCGCGGCGCATAGCCCTCATGTTACATTGCATTGTAGCGGGGTCGACGGGAACTTTCTTAATTCCCATTCTCAGCAACTCGGCAGCTTTGTCAAATCCAGCGTGAGCAGTTACAGGGATGACCATTTCAGGTCGCCTTATACCTAAAGAAAAGAAGAAAATTAGGTCAGAAGTATAAAGTTTTAGAATAACCTCCTCATATATGGAGAAAAGCCACTACAATAATTTTATGCAGAGTAACAGGTGTATCCAAGGACACCCTGCAATCTAAGCGCTACTACCTGCCATTAAACTATCGCTATTATTATTATCATGTTAGTGCTTTTTGATGACCTTGCTTTTCTTTATTCATCATCTATCAAATTTTCTAAATCCCGTATATAGCGCTAATTGATAGTTTCTAAAACAATACAAGACTAATCTCAGCATCGTTTGCTGTTTGATTGATTTCATGTTTCCTTAATAAAATCGCAAATGTAAACAGGAATTTTGCATTTTCCTACAAATTTTTTGCTATTAGATTTAATATTGCGAAGCATTGATATTCCACCTCTTATGAACTTGCAAAAATTTCAATCTGTCATTTTAGTAAAATGCGTACTTTTCATATGCAAGTCTACAATGCCTATGCACACGCACAAGAGTAACAGTAAAAAGTTAAAGTGAGAAGATATAGAATCAGAGGTATTTGGAAGAGAAATGCAGAAAAGGCTATAGTTATAAGAAGAACCAATCCGTCTAGGTTTATGCCAAGCATTCCTAATGGTCTTATGGCGCAAGAATCCTTTTCTCTCAACACTACTGTCTCCCACTCTGGGAGGTAAGCTTAATGTATTGAAAACTGATCTACACCATACTTTCAATAGGTCATAAACATCAAAGGGAGAAATGAAGGAAAATACTATCGTACATTGTATAAAACAGTTTTAGATTACTATCATCAGCAGCAATTGGGCGCGCCTGGATTTATGATCAGCATTCGATACGAGTGTCTGTTCTTCATCGAATACTGGGGATCGGGTATTGGAAGACCTGTGTTTTTCTTCAGCAGGATAGCATGGTCCAGCGTGGGTAGGCCGACATTTCTATCGCCATCGCGTGTTTTCCGTACAACAGTGAGCGTTGCAGCTTCTGTACTTCCGAAGCAGTGTTTGAAGCTTTTCAAAAATGGTAAACTGGATGAAACCATTAAACTAAGAAAACACATACCGATTGCAAACTCATCAGCATAAGTGAGGAAATGAAGCATGCCGTGTTTGACATGATAGTCTTTCAAATGGTTCATCAAGTGTGTTCCATAGCCTTTCACCTGTTCACTAGACGTAACAGCACAAAACACGATCTCTGTAAAACCTTGAAGTGGAAACATTCGGAAACAAATACCACCAATTGGTCGACCATCTTTCACTAGGCACAAAGTTCGATGCTTTCTAAATACAACATGGAAAAATTTACTAGTTATTCTTTATTTGCAAAGCCCTAATATCAGATAAACTATTCATACCAAGGGGGCATTATAGGAATTCGCACAAGATCGGAAGATTAGCCCTCTTCTCCCTGTTCATAAAAAGGAAGAAAATTGAGAACTTGACAAAAAGTCAAAAAGATTTTACTTTCCCCGAGTATGCTAATATGGTACCAAAATCTAGATTGGAGCTGTCTACAAAGCAATTTGGACCAGAAAACCAATTGGATGTGATTAAAGGAATTACTACCAAGAAGTTATCAAGTTACAATAAAATGATACCAGAGAATACATTGCATGACTCACGTAAGTGTTGAACATTTAAACACCCCTTTCCAAAAAACCAAAACTTCAGATTTTTTCCTATTATGCATTCATACTTAGATTTCTACTAAAGGAGTCACTGTACTAAGCAGGTGGTCACAGAAGGGAAGAAAGAGCTCATTTGATTGAATAATTGTAAAAAAAAAATCAATTGCGCTATTAAAGCAATAAATGGGACCACGCCATAGAAAAGTACCGTTTACTGCTGTTTATTTTTCAGATCTATCAAAAGAGTGCTAAAACGATATTAAAAAAAAAGGCCAACTAATTTTAAAAACATAAAAAAATGTACATAACAACTCGCAATTACAGCGATATGCTGTTTCATGGTGGCGGGAATCGGATGTCCAATCCACAAACCTATTACTTGCGCACAAGTTCTACGTAACGAAAAATGGCTACGTACTTAGGTTTCAAATTCAAGGAGCAGAACGAGGGTTGGAAGGATATGTCGAGGGAGACAGCATAGAATCAAACATTTCCCAGGTAGCGAACCTACTTCATGAATTTTCCTCAAGTAATTATTTCACCAACACTACAGATCATCATGCACTGGCAGAGTTGACGCTATTACAAAATAGCTCAGCGACACGCCATCTGTTGGAAATACAGCAAATTAAACACCACTTTCAGTTAGAGAATTTCGATTTCGCCAATGCAATGGCCGATTCCCTGTTAACTAAATCACGTTCGACTTTGTATCAAGGCCTAGTCCTTTCTTTGAAAACAAAAATTGCCATGGCAACAGAGAGCTGGGATTCCGCTTCGCTTGCTGTTAACAGAGCTTCACGCATTTTTGATGAGTTAAACATCCCTCAACTACAGGCCAGGACGCTCATAGAGAAAGCTTGGGTTCTATTCGTAACAGAGGGTACTCGTGGCAGTATGGAGGCACTCAATACTGCAGCGAACAAAGCGCGAATCGCGAATGAGCCGCTATTAGAAGTCAATGCCCATCTAATACAGTCTTTTATGGCATCTAAATCAGACCAATTTGAATTACGTCACGCAAAATTAGACTTGGCAAAACAGCTTATTGAATTACACGCTTTACATGAAGAGCATCAAATCACACTCTTGAACTATACAACGTGGGGGTTAGAGTCTATCGACGAGGCACTACCTTACTACTGGGCGATTCTCAACAAACCCATCTATAAACAATACGAGCAGGAATACTATATAGCAGCCGAAAAGTTGCGAAAGATATATATAGCTAAAGAAGATTGGGAAAACGCCAATAAAACCATCCAGCCCTGGCAGGCAGAGGCATTCAAGCAATTAGCACTCGCCGATGTTTTGAGCAGTATCTCTGGCAATCCACTCACAAAATAAAAGCAGTATGATTGCTCCGCGATTTGTTTGTTGTTTGTTTGTTTTTCAAATCTTAATTTAGTCTTTTAATCAATTACAGGCGAGGAGAACGTACTCAGTTGGGAGAAGTTTCCCTTTACCGCTTTCTCAAAGACGTACAATACTGATGCACAAACTCCAGATTCAGCTGGAACTGCCAGTGCAATGTTAACCGGCGTTAAGACTAGCGAAGGTACGTATATATATATATATATCTCAGTTATGGTTTTAACCCTATTCTTAAACTTTTCTTTGTATACGGTCGTATTGCACTGTATTCTATCTTTTGTTTAGTGCAGTCTTTGTTGCGTAATTGAGTTTTCTTCTCCGTTGTACTTTCTTTTATTGAGTCGTCTTGGGTTTTATTGTATCAGGTTTGCTTCTATAAGGTATTTTATTGGGTTGGTGTTTCTGTTGTGTATTTTATTGTATTTTCTGTATCTTACTGTGATTTGTTTTCTTTTCTTGTATTAAGTTTTAACGTACACAAGTTTTGTCGTATTTTTTATAATTAGATTTTTAAATGTAATATTTTTTTCTTATTTTCATTTGTTGTCTTATGATTAATTCAATTTTATTTACGTTGCATTTTTTAATTGTATTTTACTTCTTTGCTTCGCATTATGGTGTTTTGTATTACACTACATTTAATGTTATTGTATGGAACCTATTGGTTTATTGGTAATACGTGATCCTCGTGTTCCATGTGAGCCAATGCAAGTACAGTAAGGAATTTTGCTTGAAAGGCAATAAGAATATGTAATGGCGAGATGCTGTTGAAATTTCCCCAAATTATTTCATTTTGCATTTATATTTTCAAAGTAATATAAATGTATCGTACTTTTACAGAAATTTAAATTACCATCAAGGCAGTTGTCACAATTGCATTGCTGTAATGTAAGACTGTACTATGCGCGGTAGAATTTTATTACAAGTGGGAGCGCTTTCATCTTGAGTGTTATTTTTTCATGCAGCACGTATGTTCATTAAAGGATGCATGTCCTTTTCTGTTTTCTTTGTCTCTATTTTAATCATTTGGTACAACGGCAGCATATTTTTCATCAATTTAAACTTAAAATAAGCCTTCATGGTTATTCAAAATTCTGTCCTCGATTATCCGATTTTTCGGCTTATCCGAACAGTTCGCCGCACATTTAGGTTCATGCCATTCGGATAAACGAGGATGCGTTGTGCATGTCTCCTACCAAGTTAGAAGATCTGGTTCAGGCTATTCTTTATTTCTCTTACAAAAATGAAATAAGTTGTTCTGATTGTACAAAATAATAAGTTCTTAAACAGATGATAGCTATTACTTATTGAGAAATTACTCAAAATTAATAAGAAAGATTTGCTGTCAGTAGCTATCCCGCCTACTGCACTTACACTGAGATTAATAAATTTACAGTCAAATTTCTTGCGTAACTCGTTACATAAAGTACTGTGTTTCGCTGATTTTCTATCATAGTTAAATTTTAAACTATTCTCGAAACCTACTGTAAATTCAAAGATGTAATAACAATTGTTGTCATTGATAATCGTGCCAGGTCGTAATAATTTTTTTCTTCAAACTCCAGTCTATTCATGTTTTTATTGGCATACAATCCCAGTAATCACTTACAATAAGGCATACTGGAATGAATATGGTATACACCTCTTACCGTGGCAAACGTTCTGGATCAGACCATTCCTTGTTTCTAGTACAAAATATATAGTATGTCGCTCTTATTGCACAAAGAAGTATTTTTTAAAAAGATAATCCTTATTTGACACTTTCAAATTATTTAACATTAAAGCGGCCCACAGATGCACAATAATCTTGACAGTAGTACTGATGAAGGTGTAAATTGATAACATTATTGATCGTCTGTGGGCGATGATCACCAAGACGTTATTCCCGTCCCGGTTTTGGATATCCCACTTGAATCGTGCCCCAATCCACGGCAATGGCGGATAGGAAAACTCGGTTCCACCGTGGCGGTGTCCGTCGGGATATTTCTCGGAGATCTGAAAGCCTTCAAAGTCTTCGGTAAAGGCTTGGTCCGGCAACACGCGGGCTTTACCAAAACCAGCGATCGGTCCGACGTTCGCGCGAAACGCACCGGCAGAAGCCTTGGCGTTCTTGGTGGCACCGATTTCGTTGGAACCAAAAACCGCGTCCACTTCCGCTTTCACCTTGGCGGTCGGCGGAATGAACTTGGCGAACTCAGCGTCCACCGAATCACGCACGACCACGCCGTTCTTGTCCAAGCCACGAACCTCAAACTCAAGGTCGCCGCCCGGATTCAACAACACGTCCGAAGGCACGATTTGCAACTGAGCCACTTGGCCAGCCTGCGGGTCGCGGCTCATGTGGGTCACCCAAGGAAGCCCCTTGTGTTGCCCGCCGGTTTTGCCGAAGCAATAGAGTTTCTTTTTGCTGTGCAGGAAGATCTTGCCATTCCAAACGGTGGGCGCACCGAGCAGGCCGCCATCCACGGTTACCATATCCAACTCTTCCACGCCGTCATCCTTCACTTTGAGAATGTAGAAGTTCCCGTTCCCCATCGGCACATACAGTTTGCCGTCGGCATAGAGCGGCGAAGCGTGGAGTTGTCCGTTCTCCAGTTTGTGGTGCCAGAGAATCTCACCCGAGTTGGCGTCGATACATTCCAACTCACCGGTGTGCGTCACTTGATACACACGATCCCCCACCAACACCGGAGAGCTGGTGAACATGACCAACGGCTGGCGCCAGAGTTCGGAGGATTTGTCCAAAACGACCGGCCCTTTGGTTCCCGCAGCGGGTTCAGCCCCGATCTTAATGGCAGCCATTCGACCGACTTCCGTGGTGTCGAGATTCTCTTTAGGTCTCTTTCAGATTATAATGCTTCAAAATGTCTTCGAAGAAAAAATGCTATAGGGAAAACAAAGAAATTTTTGTTTGACTGTTGATAAAAATAGCATTGAATGTAAAAATAGCCAGAAATAATAAAGCTGCTATCAGAAATAGTAAACAAATGATTAGAAATGGCAGGAATAAGTATAAATTTCGATTATATTTGAGTATATCGGTCTTAATATATTTTAAAGTAATTACAATGAATGAGATGTGCGATATAGGATGACGATCAAGATAGATAGAAGTTAAATTTTTTTTATTTGTGCTGATGTCAAGTACATATGTTAACAACGTGCTGGAGGTTCTCATTAATGCATATGAGATTCAAAATAAATCAAAGCTACAAAGTGACAGATATTCTGTTGTTTCACCTACTAACATTTTCCCGCTACACATTAAACTTCTGGAAACCTGGATTGAGGCACCGCGCGTAGATCAGAGAGAGCAATCTCATTCAATATTCTGTCATATTATATATCAAGTAAATTCATATAGTTCGAAATTAAAGAAAGCTACAAATTGACAGATATTCTGTTGTTTCAGCTACTTTTCTGCGTACTCATTAAACTTCTAGCTACCTGGATTGAGGTACCTTACGTAGGTCAGACAGGACAATCTCTTTTGATATTCTGTCATGTTATATTTGAAGTCAAATTATGTTGCTTTTTACATGCAAAACAATATATGTGGTTTAATGAGTGACTGTATGATAAGGGTATGACTATCATACATGAAACTAGATAGAATATCTTGGATTATAAAGAAGAAAGGATTCTTCAAAAGGAGGAGAGAAGGCAGAATTGCCTATAATATATATGTGGACGCAATGAAGATGCTTGCAAATCAAATTACTATGGATGAGTAGTGCCTTTTAAAAAAGAAACATTTGCACTCAGGCTATGGAACAGCTTGAGGTAAAAAGATAATTGACTAAAAAGATCTAAAACCAATGCTATGTAATAACTACAATGTAACTCAACCTGTCTAGATCACATTTGAAAACTAATAACATTTTAATAGGTAGGTGCATCTAATGGAGCAAAAATAAATAGTACTGAGATGCTATTGCACTCTCATGTGGAAAGAGTGGGCACCATGCGACAAATTTAATCATTCTATTAAGCGGGAGATGAAAATTATCCTTTTGTGGAATCGGTTGTTTCGTAGAATCTACTTCACAGCTCAAAATATCTGGGTTTCATAGTCCAACTGTTTAGCGCTCCATTTATTTATGGGGAATCCCTTTTGAATCTTATTGTGGACATATAATATTTGAATTGTAAAAGCTCCTTTAGAAAACCGTCTTGAAAGAAAATGAACTCTCTTAAACTATAATGTAACATCTCATATGTGCACTGTTATTACATAACATCCCACGAATGCAACTGTTATTACATAAGAACCCACTTGTGCACTTTGTTCACTTACAAGTGGGGATCCTAAATGGGTGCTGAAGAATCAAGTAACGTTAGAATGTGTCATCTTTAACATAAGTAAACATTCCCTAGTATATAAGAACTAGATAAACCTTGAACAAAAAAGAGTATTGAAGAAAACGTCTTAAATAACGTCTAGCAAATTTCTTGAAACGTCTTGACAAATTGCCTTGAAGAACCATATCTTAAAAAACCTCTTAAAATATCTCCAAACGCCTTGAAAAAAACATCTTTAACGGTGAAATTTGATGCTAAGGTCGAGATGAAATTGGATGCCGATGCTCTTTTGGAATTGACTGCTAGGGTCCCCTGTTGGATTTTATTGCTAGGGTCTCATTGGAATTGGCTGCTAGGGCCTTATGGTCGAATTGACTGCAAGGTCAAACAGTTGGAATAGATTAACTGCAGCATCGTCATCATCATCATCATCATCATCATCATCATCATCATCATCATCATCATCATGTCTACTTTTGGCTTAAAAGAAGTGTATACTTTGTTGATACGTAGTAACTCATAACGGACAATCTGTAAAACTCTTAAAAATCCAGGTGCCATCACTTTTGTGTTGGAGAAGCTATACGAATATTGATAAAGGTACGTGGGAAGTTGCATGTCGAATTTGCAAAACCACAATTGGCTGTACCATGTTTCACAATGTTTGCAAAAATAAACAGAACTTAGGTCAATTAAAGTCGCTTCAAAAACTTGACTCACTTAAAATAAATTGATGTATGCCATACTAATACTGTAGAATGTCCGATTTTACTGATTTTAGAAAGCTGAAGCTATGTCAGCGTTTTTATAAAGGTGAATAGTCCACCAACAAATAACTCTATAATTCCCAACAAGAAACTTTATGATTGACAACATTTCGTCTTTTGAAAAAACAATTCTTCAGGTCAGCTGTAAATAAGCTACTGGAAATAGGCGAAACCTGCCTAGCGTATCTTTAACCGCTTATTTGCTGTTGACCTGGCAGAGTGTTTCAAAGGCAGCAATGTTGTCAATTATACGGTTTCTTTTTTGGCAATTTCTTTAGAGCCAATGTTTTGGTGATTCCATAATTTTACTGATAGGCAGTGCTTACACTCGTACAATGTTTAAAAGATAGTGCATAAGCTAGCTGCGGCTACGCATAGGTCCTTTATCAATAATTTGAACTATTGTGCACGCAACAATTTATCGACAATTTGAACTATTGCGTACGTGACTTTCCATATTGGTCTCAATCCAGGTGTCATACAGCTGACGGTTCAATTTTCTTACCCCATCTTATGAAATTAAGATAGATTCAGGTAGCATACACGACATATGCTGGTGTTAATCTCTGTCTGTAGCCACGACAGTCATATGTCTATTGTGAATGCTTGAAGTGAAGTCCAATGCCCCCTTTAACGAACGTACGCCTTTCTTAAGTAAAGTTACCAGGTAAGAATAAGAATCATTTATTTTCAATTTACAAAGAGATATTAAAGAAGAATGCAGATGAATTGGCTTTCACAAGAAATGAGGTTCTAGTATCAAGATAAATGGACGATTTTGAATCAAAGTGAAATGAAATAGAAAAGATGTAGAACTTCAAAATAGCTTTGGCATAATGTAAAATAGTTAATCTTATTGCTTTTCAAATTATGTTTGCTTGTTTGAAGGTATAGTTAGATTATGGTATGCTATAAAACTGTAAGGATAATCTGTATATCATTGATGTATTGTACCTTTGCATTGCCAAATTATTTCACTTAAACACGGTTTGTATCTCTCTATAGACCATTGCTCAAACACATAAATTGATCTGCTCCATCTACTCTTATTTGTCTTCTCACATGACATTTAGAGTCTGGTCTCCAATCTGTGCAGACCGGGATATCGATGTCCACTGGACGATGATTGGGAGCTAATGTGGCAACTGAGGAAATAGAGTTTTCTATAGCTCAATTGGCAGAGCACAAGCTGCAAACGGCTTAATCACCTTCGAATCCTGATGGTGCCCTATTTCTATTTTGCTGGCGTTTTTAAACGATGAACTAATTTCTTTATCTAGTTAAGTGTTGCACTTCATTAAAACAATCTAGATCAAAGGAAGTTTATACGCGTAGTTGTATTTGATGGTTCAGTTTGTCTCACAGTTACAAATAATGTGTAAGATCCTCATTGATTGTTACCAAGTAGGATTGCGTTAGTGGCCAAAGTAAAAGTGTCAGAATAGAATACCTTGGGATGATACTAGAAAATGATTTTAATAAATGTTAATCTAGTTAATCAAAGTCTATTCAGCTAGTTTGTAAATTGTTCTTTCTTCATTTTTGGATCTGATTTTATATAGGTCGTAAGAAGCAAAAAAGCTTCAAAATAGTGGCATTGGAAAGTTCAGTGCAGTTTGCTACTGACGAGGTAGTAAAGGCCATGAAAAGTGGAATCCTTTCCTCTGTGGCCTTCTCCTGAAGTTGCCTGATAACTTGGATGTAACCAATTATTATATACTTCTAAATCCAGCCTTCTAAATCCAGCCTTTTCTGATGGCTGTTGTTACCTCAAGGCTTTGCAGTGGTGGTACACCTAACTTAAAAGGGGGAGGGGGGGGGGGGGGTGATGATATGATCAAGGTTTCCGGTTTTTTTATACCTGTCAATAATTTGAAGAAGATTCCACACCTTTTGACATTATGACTTGAAAACGGGCTCTTTTCCTCTTTCCTTCCTTTTTCTTGTGGATTTTTGATTTTCTTTTCTAGAGAAAACAAAAATTTGCAAAAAGTGGAGAAGCTTACTGCCCAGTCATAGTTTAAAGAAGAGCTATGAAGAAAACATCTATATTTTTAGTCAAAAATGGTAAAATAAACTTTTTCTAAGATATGTAATTTACTATTCAAACTTCTTCTAGAAGGCACAACATGGTTAGTACTAGAAAGGTTGTCGAAATTATAGTTTCCTTCTTGGCGTTTAACCTATAGTTTGTCAGTGTAATGGTCACCACAATATCTATTATGATTAGTACTCTTGATCATTATCATCATCGTTTACTTTTCCTACAATAGAGTATGCATAGAGAATCTCTATAATATCGTATAATATGCAAAATATGCAACCTAGCTTGCGACGAAAAAATAATCATAAAATAGTACAGGGCATTCAGGCCTTTCCAGAACTATCTTACTGACAGGATACCATTGAGAAGAGACGGTTTGAAATATCAGTCGATAATACTTTCAATGGGCTTTGGACAGATAGGCGGACCGGAGGGTAGTCCTTCCTTGGTCAAGTCACATGGCGCAGAGTAGTTGATCTCCAATTGCGTTGAGCTGGATGTTGATGTCCACCGACGGAGAGCTAATGTGGTAACTAGAGAGATAGAGTATGTTAATAATCTCAGTGTAAACATCCTAGAAGGGGTACACAAGGTATACAAAAGTCAAATCAAAACAAGAATGCAATGCTACTTTCATACACGAGAAAGTGTTTCCTACTGTATCCTTTCTAACTTTGCATTTGTACAGTCTGTGATCTGCCTATTCCAGCCTTTTCTTTTAGTCTGAAGTAAAACTACTTTAAAAGAATCAATTTTAGATTGAAACACACCCAGAATGAATTGATGATTTTAATCTATTTTTGCAGTAACTTCACAATATACTGGTAATACATGGTATGCACACCACGCGTAATTTTCTTTGACAACTTATATTAAATAGGCTATACATATGGCTCTCCGCTACCAATATCAACAGTTCAGAAATACATTTCTTGATTAACTTATATATAGTGCAGATATATACTGCATATAAACCTATTTAATCCCCAATACTATATAGCTTTGAATTTGAGTGCCAATACAAAATCTGCCCGCCTACCCCCTTTAATTTTCAATATATATTTTTATGTCGTCAGGTACGATAACGTAAAGGAATAACTTCTTTAATACTTTTATAATGTACAAACTATTTTAAAACAAATGTAGTACAAATATTCAGAATAAAATAATAACTTTGGCAGAGTGTAAACACGTAGGGAACGGTTTAACGTTTCATGCAACAACGTAAATGAATTTCATCACCTATCGTAGAAATTCTGTCGTTATTGCTCCTATCATTCCCAAATAAGTTGACAAATAAAATAATTGACAAATATATCAAAGTACTAAATGAATCAGTCTTGAAGTAATCCTACCTGATGACATGAAAATATTGAAAATAGGTATGTGAGTAAAATTTTAAATTACAAAAAATTGTTACAATATGCATATATTCTGAAAGAACTCAAAGTGAGAAATCTTATGCTACCTTAATCATTTATATACGTTCAGTAACAAAAAAGTTATGGACTTTTAAAGGCCGAAGTTATAAAAGCACTTATCTGCTTGCTGATGGGAAATAAAACACCGCACATATAAATCAATATCTCAAGTTGGCAGAGTAGCAAGAGGCTCTCCTTATGGTTTAGCCTTGTCAAAGTGATGATCAACTAAGAGATTAGATAACTAAAAAATTTACTAACTAAAAGAACAGCTAACTAAGGTATTACCTAACTAAGAGATTAGCTAACTGAAAGATTAGCTAACTAAGCTATTACCTAACGAAGAGATTAGCCAACTAAAAGATTAGCTAACTAAGAGATTAGCTAACTTAAAGATTAGGTAACTAAAAGATTAGCTAACTAAAAGACTAGCTAATTAAGGTATTAACTAACTCAGAAGTTAGCTAACTAAAAGAGTAGCTAACTAAGGAAGTAACTTAGATAATCTACTGTGACATTGGGACATAACCTAACTAGCTTGAATCCAATAATGTCAGGTCTTCACTGGAACCACAAATAAAGGATGGTGCACATGTTTTGATGTAACAATCCAAAGCATCATTAACAAGAGAGAATTTCAAAATTGGCTTTTGTAAATATACTGGAGAAAGACGAAATTGTCATCGTCGTGACTAGTGAGCAACGTTAGTGCACTGTTTGTTCTACTAACTGAGCTACGTGACCCCCAATGTTAACGGACTCTATTTCTCTAGCCGCTACATTAGCTCCCAATAATCCACTGGTGGGCATCGACATTCAGCTCAACGCGATTGGAGACCAACATCTCTGTGCCTTTACAAAGGAAGGAGCACCATTAAGCCCGACAGGTTGTCCAAAAGCTTATTGAAAGCTACAAAGTGTCCGCGGAAAGAAAGGATTTTGAAGTAAGTTTTGAAAAGAGCACCAGAGACACTTAGCTCAGTTGGTGGAGTACACTTTACAAAAGGCTAGGTCGAGGGTTCAAGTCCCAAAAATGGTTTATTTCTATATTGCCTTTATGGAGCTGATATGAAAAAGCCTTTACCTTTACCCAACGGCGGTTTTTGACTAGAGGGGTACATGTAACATAAAGTGATTTGGGGGCCGAGTCATTGAGTGTACTGAATAAGCTGTGCGGGGCCCCCCAATTTCCATTTTTTATGTGGGGCCCTGTGCCGCGGCACAGTCGGCACCCTCCTAAAACCGGCACTGCCTTTACCAAAAAAACGATTTCTATGATGTATTTGCTGGATAAGACACAATGTTGTAACGCTTCTTCGCGGTGTAACATAGTGGCTGACATCTCCTTAAAACCAAATGACTAACTTTGCTCTTTTCCCTCTTCATCCTAATGTCACTGAGGCAGAAACAGTAAGGTCATCAAATGTGCCCTGTAACGAACATTTATTATGATTTAAAGCTTCCGTCCATCTGTATCTCAACTTTTACTTAAAAAAATGTGCTTTATAAAGCCTGGTTCACATACGAGTAAAATCCGTCGCCAGACAAGCGTCTGGAATGTTAAAGGCAGGGTTTTTTGCATGCGAATGCTACTACTTGGATGTGAAAGTTAAAATTTGATTGACATATGCAAAAGCAAAAGTAACAAAAAATTTTGTTCTTTTCCGACGAGTTTTCTCTGTTGGTTTCCGACTATTACTTGAATTGCTGGCCCCTCTTTTGTTCTGAGGCGAAAATTCTATGATGACGATGACAGGTGCAAATTTTGACTGCTATTTGATACCAAGGGGAGATCCGGTACCTTAGCAAGCACGGGAGTTGTATCCTGGGCGTGACAATTATTTTTTGAAGTCTTTAGTCCGAAGTGTCACAATCAACACGATGGATGTAAACCTTCTTCAATAAAACTGTGACGTGAAATGCTACGTTTTGGTTATTTGCGCTTGCTATGACTGGATCTGGCATGTGATTCAGCAAAATTAAAGTGAAACAATCTCCTTGTTTGCTCCTCCTCTCAAACCTAGCGACGGATGTTACCCACTGACGGTGACCCTGGCGGCGCATATAGTCTTTGCGGCGCTTGAACTTGATGATGCGGATTTTCTTGCCACGGTCGCTACGCAATACTTCAGCGGTCACCTTGCTGCCGCTAACGTAGGGTTCGCCCACATTAACGTTGTCACCATTGGCGACCATCAGCACCTTGTCAAACACAACTTCTTCACCAGGCTCCGCCTGGATCAGCTCAAGCTTAACCACATCACCTTCAGCGACGCGATGCTGTTTACCACCACTCTGGAATACCGCAAACATAACTCTACTCCTGACGTCTTACAGGCGTTATCCTAGCCGCCGATAAGGTTTTGAACGCCAATTGGAACATCTTGCGAGAACGCTTTTGCCCCTGGCGCGAAAGGCGCAGTATTCTAAGGGCAAAGTTTTTAGATTACAACGAGTTATAACCACCCCGACCAAGGGCCACCCGGATTATATGGCAAATTCTCAAGCATCCACTTCAGCTGGCACGATCAGCGCCAAAGCAGCCGCAATTCACGAGCTGCAGCCGGTCTATGCCCTGGTTGAAGCGGAATTCCGGGCGGTGAATGAACTGATTCCCAGCAAGCTCACCTCCGACGTCCAGTTGGTGGAAGAAATAGGCCACTATATTGTCGAAAGCGGTGGCAAACGCCTGCGTCCGTTAATGGTGTTGCTGACCACCGGTGCACTGGGCTACCGCGGCACTCAGAACCTGCAGCTGGCTGCAATTATTGAATTTCTGCATACCGCCACGCTGCTGCACGACGACGTGGTCGATCATTCAGGCATGCGCCGGGGCAAACTGACCGCCAATGAGAAATGGGGCAACGCACCCAGCGTGCTGGTAGGTGATTTTCTCTACAGCCGCGCCTTCCAGCTGATGGTAGAAGTAGGCAGCATGGACGTGATGGCGGTGCTGTCCAGCGCCACCAACACCATCGCCGAAGGCGAAGTTATGCAGTTAGCCCTTCCGCCGCCTTGGCTAAGTGGATTCTGGCATGCAAATAGTTTTGTCTGCTCATGTTTGACTGTAAAAGTCCTTCCGAGTTCGGCAACATAGATCTAAAACGCAATGAGTGATAAGAAAACAGTTGGTGATTCCTTAAAGTTTTCATGTGAGAAAATATAATAAAAGTATCTCTAAATCAGATAGAAAGTACTGCAGATTGGATAAAAAGGGATACTTCAAACCGATGTAGACACAATCACCTCTGCTTTCGATTACTTAGCCAGTTCGTCTGCTACTTATATATCCTAGTTGTCATATCTTGTTAGTTTTGGAAACCACTTCTTTTAAAACTAAGTGCAGTTCTGATGATTTATTTTGACTCTATCCAAAAACCCATCCTCTAACATTGTGATCTATAAATCTTGTCACTTTCATACAGTATGCATGTTTAATTGGTGGCTCGCAGGCCACATGGGGCCTAGAAGCTTCTGTAATTCTTTAAATCAGGCTAGTTCAACTGGTGACCCGCAGGCCACATGCGGTCCAGAGGTAATATCTCACTGTTTCAGCCCACAAACAGAAAAAAAATTCGCGGAACTGCCTTCAATACTCCTTGTTTTCATTCCACTGCGAAGACGAAACACCTAGGCGCTCATTCTAATGGCTTTTCTAATTCATGCTTGTTATTTAAATTTTTTTATAACGGGTTCCTTTTAAATTGGAAGTTACCTTCCCGTTATTGACCTCCCAAAATTTCTGGCCGGGCTAAACGTATTAGTACTTCAATGCCGGGCAAATTGAGCTTTTCATAGAATATCCCTGTTCTACCAAAAAAGTAATCATCAAATGAATGCAGAATTGACAACCTCTTCATCTTTACTGGTGAATTAAAGCGAGCGCAAAACATTTGGTCAGCACCGTAGCTTTCAAGCGGGCCAAGGGAGCTTCACATAACTACCACCGGAAAAGACAATTCTTTCAAAAAAAGAGAATCGTTTAGATCAACCTACAATTTTGTTAGCTCTGCTGATAGCTCCCTTGAGCAATTACTAGTTTTTGTACGTTGATCGATCTTAAGTAGGCCCACCTGAACACAATTGAATAAATGTCAGCCATAAAGCGCTGCCTCCGCGTGCATGCAAAGCTTTGTAATTGCAGCGAAATCAAGTTGTATGATGTTTGAATTTAGAGCCTTAGAGAACATTATCATTATTTGGGCGTTCTTGGTGATCTAAATTGTCTAAGTTGATTATGAAAATGATAGCGAGGTATCAAAACGATTTCGCGATGTTAGTATAAGCCCAAATGTTTGAATTTTGTCAAATGCTATTACTGTTGACACCAAATTTTGTATTTTGCAATTTAAACAACATTTTATCAAAAGGGTTTCAGTTTTTATAAAGAAGCCCTCAAGATAGTTTAGATGCAGAACATAATTTGCTGTATATGCATCAAAGAAACTATTACATGAACATGATTAAGTCTTAGAAAAGCTATAATATTGCTTACTTTTAGCCATGTTGGTAATAGTTGGTGTCACCACACTTCACAATAAAATAAATATTATCATTCTACTCATTCAAAAGTGATGAAATTTTTAATTGAATTCAGTTCTGCATGTTTCATCGTTACCACCATCACTAGCATCAGCATCAGGATTCCATCATAACCACCATTATCACCATCACCATCCTGATCATGATTATCATTATCATCATCATGATCATCATCATCACTATCATTACCATCATCATCATCATCATCACCATCAACACCATCATCATCATCATTACCTAGATCACCATCATGATCAGCAGCGGCAGCAGCACCGTCATCACCATCATCATCACTGTCATTATCATCACCACCACTACCATCAACATTATCAACATTATCATCATCATCACCATCATCACAACCATAACCATCCTCACCATCATCATCACCAATATGCTGGAATTCGTTATAAGGTAAAAGAGTTTGATTATCCAAAAAATAATTATGCAAAATTAGAAAGGATACCTAGAGATTATCCCTACTATACAAAAGCACTAACAGAAGAATGGCCAACAATTGAAACAGTTTATGAGAAAAGAAAAGCAAACGGTATTGAAATTGCATTTTGCAAATTACATATTGAAAAAAAGGTATACGGATATGTCAACATTGAGCTAGGGCAAGAAATAACACAAGGTGAAAAAGTTGAACTTGATACTCCCTTAGAATATGATTTTGTAACTAAAGGAATTGTTTTTCATGCTCCAAGGCCATTGGAGATAATGGAGAAATCAGAAGATGAAGAATATACAGAGGCTAGTGGATATCATGCGACAGAACATGTTGTGATTGAGGGAAGCAATATGATTACAGGAGGAGTTTCTCAAGATTTGGGAGGTATTTCATTAGGAACGTCAGGCTTGATTTTCATTTATGATGGAGCCATTGGAGGAAGTGGAGCAAGTAAAGCCCTCTATGACAGATTTGAAAAGGCTCTAGAAAGAAGTATGTTCATTGTAAAAGAATGTCCTTGTAAAAATGAATCAGGATGTCCAAGATGTACATTCTCATACAGATGTGGAAATAACAATGAATATCTTCACAAATATTCAGCATTAGAGATTCTTGAGAGAATCAACAAAGGAGAAGAAACCCAATTAATAGATCCAATCGAAGGAGACAGGCCTCTAGTATAACTAATCAAAATGGGATAAATATAACAAGAATTTAGAATGATTATGGAAAAAGTTGCTCTTGTTACTGGAAGTTCATCAGGAATTGGTTTAGAGACAGCATTATCATTAGCTAGAGATGGTTACCATACCTTTGCAAGTATGAGAAATCTTGAAAAAGCAGGAGAACTTGAACATGCAGCAAAAAAAGAAAATCTTCCAATTGAAGTCATTGAATTAGATGTCGACATCCAAGCGCCAATCCTTCAGGCCGTAGAGGTTGGTGAAGACCCGGTCCTTGTCCTGCAGCATCAGTCGTTGCCTCCGGGAGCACCAGCGGCCGAGGGTTCAGTCCCGTCCAGCTCCAGCAGCGTCGTCGGGCCGCCCGCCGGGCAGGAGCAGGTGCGGCCGATCTGCGAGCCACGGGGTACCTCCTGGCCCGCCCGCAGCTCGTCGATCATCTCGGCCATGCGCTCCGGCGTCAGATCTTCGTAGTAGTGGTCGTTGATTTGCACCATGGGCGCGTTGGCGCAGGCCCCCAGGCACTCCACCTCGGTGACGGTGAAGAGGCCGTCGTCGGTCATCTGCTTGAGCCCGACCCCGAGCTTGTCGAGGCAGGTCTTAGTGATGTCATCGGATCCGCGCAGCCAACAGGTGGTGGTGCGGCAAACCTGGATGAAGTGCTTTCCGACCGGCTTGAGGTTGTACATGCTGTAGAAGGTCGCGACCTCGTGGGCCCGGATCGGTGCCATCTCCAGGTAGTTGGCCACGTACTCGATGGCCTCGGGCGGCAGCCAGTTGTCGTTCTGGCGCTGGGCCAAATCGAGCAGGGCCATGACTGCACTGGCTTGGCGGCCCTCGGGGTAACGCGCGATGATGGCCTTCGCCTGTGCCTCGTTCTCCGGCGTGAAGGCAAAATCGCCGGGCCGTCCCCGGGGATGACTGGTCGATTTCATCGGTCGACCTCGCCGAAGACGATGTCCATGGATCCCAGGATGGCGACGCTGTCGGCCAGCATGTGGCCACGGCACATGTAGTCCATGGCCGAGAGGTGGGCGAAGCCCGGTGCCCGGATCTTGCACTTGTAGGGCCGGTTCGAGCCGTCCGCCACCAGGTAGACCCCGAACTCGCCCTTGGGCGCCTCCACCGCGGCGTAGATCTCGCCGGGCGGCACGTGATAGCCCTCGGTATAGAGCTTGAAGTGGTGAATCAGGGCCACCTACAAAAATAGTTACACATCTTGAATAACTAAAAATAAAAATAATAACCTGGTATTAAAATGTTTTGGATAAGCGAAACTATATTACGTCCTAAAAAGAATTTTCAATGCGAACAGTTTAGACAATACATTTTCATGGTGCTGGTGCTGGTGCTGCTGGTGCAAGTGGTGCTACTGATAGTGACTCTAATGTCGATGGTGATAATGATGACAATAATGGTGCTACTACTGATCTTGCTATACATATTATTGACGATCATGATCGTAATAATGGTGAGAGGTTGGGATCATGAAAACTATGACGTTAAAGCTGATGATTATAATGACTATGACGATAAAATTATAATAAATATGGTCATAATAATGATGATTTTTGTAATGATGATAGAAAAGGTGGCGGTGATATCAACCATAATAGCAGTGACTATAGTCATGATGATGATGATGCTGTTGATGGCCGACGATAAAAATTTAATTACTTATCTGGCCTTAAAGGACCATTTCTCCTCTCATTCTAAAATACTAATAGCTTACAATCGATCCTACTTAACAATGCGAGAATGTGTATTCTTCGGCCAAAATGTAACCCACAAGGTTCTTCTCCTTGCCTTGCAAGGTCAGTTAGCTAAAAGTGCAGTTTGACCCTCAAGACCAACAATTGACAGCATACCGTCTTGTGCAAAAGGCCAACGACTAAACACGTAAACTGTTTTCTGAAGACTAGTGACTGAGCACGTATAGTTTGACATGCGGTCTGCAGAAAATGGAATCAATATCCTTCTTAGCAGCACATATGATTGAATTTATTTTAATTACAAGATCAAGGGCAAGGATTGGTATTCCGAGTGTACTCTGGGAAAAATTTATCGAGAACGATAAAAGGGTTTATCAATTCACCAAGATTTACAGTAAATTAAGGTTTGAGCTTAGGTACCTCCTTTTCTTCTAAATATTAAAGATTAAGGTTTTATATATATTTTCTAGTTAATATTTCTCAAGTAAGGTTTTATTGTATATTTATAGTCAATATTAATAAATATCTTGATAAATTCCAAAAGAAAAGCTACTTAAACCAAGATTTGAAGAGGCACACACATTTGACTATAATGCCAGATACCATCTGTATGCACTTTAGCTCAAATTTATACAAAACATTCTGTTTATAGGTAATTACTTCCTAGTTCAATATTTTATGATAAATTTACATCATATAAATGTAACTTTCAGAGTAGGCGTATTATTTTCCATTACAGTAGGGGACCTGAAAGTTACGGTTAAGGTTGCGTATTTCTAATTTATGATCAGTTGCTGTAGAAGAACCTCTATAGTGCATTAAAATGCTGTATGTAAGTAATATTAATAGAATGACATTATGATAGGGATCTAAATAATGTCTTGGTTAATACAGAGTAGTAGTTCATGTTTTATATGATATTGATTACGGTCCCCTAATTTTTGGCCATAATGCCGGATACCACTTGCATTCACTTTAGCTAAAATTTCATACAAAACATACTGTGTATAGGCAATTTTGCAATATTTTTCTGACGACTTAGGGACGTACACAAATATCGTCTACAAGGAAAACAACCACCAACAAACAAGTATGGAATGACATCTCGACGTTGATCCCCTCCATGAAAAATACATGTTGTATCAGCTAAAGGATATTTGACAGGATGCCCCCATGTAGCTCCATATAATAACAGCTTATGTAAATATGTTGGTGGCATAACGTCTACTCATTTACATCACTGACTTGATTTTAAATGTAGCCTTAATCAAATGCTACCAGCGCAAATCGATATGGGAATCAATCTTTATGACGACACTGAGAATAAAGCTGATAACACATGAGGCTTCATTGAAGCCGGCTTCATAGCCAAAATGAAAGCTGGATGCAAGATTCATTATGTCAAACGAGGTTGCATTTCTAGTATGACTAATTTGTAATGTTTGAGCTCAGCGACGCAGCCAGTAAAGGTTGGTAGGGGGAGGAGGGGGAGGGGGGCAAATTCAAAACAACCTCTTCCCTCCCCTCCTACCTTCCAAGCCAGCCCACCATGATTTGATTGGCTGGGGAAATTTTGAATTTTTACAGTCCCTAGAGGACTCAAAAGTACATATGAGAGACTAAGACGTATCGTCTAGTCCATTCAATTGGAAAGACATTGCATAAGTGAATTGAAATACACAAGTGATCCATCTTTTAAATGCTCGTAAGGCTTTTTTGAGGGGGGGGGGGGCAAACATGGGCACGTTTTACCTATAGGGCGGGCGCAGTCGAAGTGTAAATAAGATATGTTTAAACGGGACCGAGGGGCAAATAACTTCCAAAAATGTGTACGTGACTTTTTTCTTTAGTGATTTTTTGTCTGACTTTTTGACTTCTATTCTGACTTTTTTATTTTTTTCTGACCTTTTTTCTTTTTTTTCTGACTGTTGACTTTTTTCCTGACTTTCTGACTTTTCTTCTGACTTTTCCCAAATAGCGTACGTGACTTTTTTCAGTTATTTGCCCTTTGTGGGGGCCTTCATGAATTGGCCTTTTCGTATCTTTGATCGTATAATCTCCATTAAAGTGGTTATTTTCCTTTGCAGAAGAACGCAGCCTTGTCACTTTTCAGCTTTACGTAGAGCTGCACGGGCAGGTTTCGGAAGCCTGTGATTTTGCCTGGCACTGCTTATACAGTCTATATGTAATTGGCATTTATTGAAGGCATTCAGAACACACCAAGCCCGCCGACCGGCTTTGGCAACAAGCGGGATCGTTCGAAGGGGACGTTAAGTAGAGTAGATAACTGAAGTACCTGTAGCCTTGCTTATAAAGTCAAGAACTGAGATACAGATGAAATTTAATCCCGTTTGCATTAGCTCGCTGCACTAGCTTATAAAGGAAATTTAAAAGATGGATCACTTGTATATTTCAATTCACTTATAAAATGAGATAAGATAGACGAGAAGTCTAAGTCTCTCAAATGCAATTTTGAGCCTTCTAGGGACTGTAAAAATTCAAAATATTCGGTGCCAATAAACCATGGTGGGCTGGCTTGGAAGGTAGGAGGGAAGGAAAGAGGTTTTGTTTTGAATTTGTTTGCGCAGTGAACTTAAGGAGATGCTCGCGTTTCAAACAGCTGGAACCAAAAGGGTTATATTGGTGTAAAAGAGATAAATTTCTTTAAAAACAAAGTCTGCAATGGAGAGTGTTTTTGATTATGAGGTAAAGAAACGAGTAATGGATTGACTGATAACGGTAACAAAAACGTAACACTTTCAGATGAAAAAGGTTAAGCAGAAATCAATAAAAACGTCACAATCTCGCAAAAGAAAATGACTTTTGAAAAATTTAGATTTCCAGAATAATGCTCAATGGCATCAAATTTTTGATAACGTAATATTATAACTAAAAAGTTTATATCGTGGGGCCAAAGGTCTATTTGTTTCTAAAATTCCATGCTTTCCGTGTTGTTTAAGGTGAAATTATTCAAGTTGCCCTCGCCCCCTCCCGCCTGTCTGGGAAGGGATTTAACTGAAAATGTAGGTGATATTTGCGTGACGTAAAAGTACCTGACGTCTGGAAACTAAGTGCAGAACTCAGTTGCTATATATTAGCTTGCGGTTATCAAGTCGATATTGACGAACGGATAGTGGGAGGTTTATATCAGAGTGAAGGTGCTCTCCAACTTTTACTATGCCAGACAAAATTAATAGTCTAAGAAATAATTTCTTAAAGGGCAGCCAGCCATTTTAGTCTTCCATGCGTACAGTACCGTTCTTGCTAAACACTCTCAAGGTCAATTCCCCAACTCATGTATACCTTTTCCGATTTCGCTCGAATCTTCCCAATTCATTTTATAATGATAAGCTCGAAAATATCAGTCAGATAGACGTAAGACATTCATTGGAATTATTAGGTTAACTCCCGTAAACAGGCGTCAGAACATTGATATTCCAAGAGTAAAGAAATCGCTCAGCCTCCTATGTTTAAGAATTCATTCGAAATTCAAGAAGATATCTTGGTTGATTCTGTTGATTAAAATCCTGAAACGATAGGAGTAAAGAACATTTCCTTAAAAATCACTTATAAATACCAAAGGGCCATTTCACGTATTATAAGAAGAGAGGGAGAGTAGAGATGCTCAAAGTCTTTTAGATGCAATGGAATACACTAAACAAGATAAACAAAATATGGATATCGAGCCTCAAGGCATAACCAGAGATCTAGTTTCTCAGTTCCACATCAAAAAGTGCTTTTCTTTTATAGAATGGAGAGATGGACTCTCGCAAATGCCATGAGCAAACTAAACTATACTAAACTATATAGTTAAACTATACTTATACCCGAGTTGGCCTGGCGTAAGACAAGTTAAGTATCTTTTACGGGAAAGATTTGGAATCGCTGATTGATTGTCAACAATGCAGTAAATCGTCTTCCTGTAAAATGCAGCTACAGATATTGTAAATACTATTTGTGGGTCCAAAGATGTTTGGTGTCTTATGCTCAGTAATTGTAGCAACACTTTTTTTGTGATAACAAGAGGACCATAGATACAAATTAAGGAGGTTATTGCATTTATACAGCTTATTGCCAGCATTGACGTAACAATGCTCACTGACCTGGAAACTTTGCGTGCTCAGATTCTCCTTGGTCGTCATTTTTTCTAGCTTCAGAAGGCAAGTGTTCAGAAAATTCAATTGTTATCGTTGAAATTGATGAAAAAAAAGACGGATATGCGCCATACGTTGGTCAAATACTTAGTGTACAGAACTAAAGGGTTATTTTCTTAACGGTATTCTCAAATAGTAGAAAATGAGACTGAAATGGACAGAGTACTATTAGGTACCCAAGAGTAATTTATAACAATGTTAAATTTAGCATCTCCTATCAGCACACGTATAGGCCTAAGCTGATAAAGATAGTTAAAATAATTTATATAAATAGAGTTTCATCAAAGAATAGGTGCTTAGGCCAGTTTCTTTGTACAAAGCACACAAGTTAAAATGATAAATTTTGTAAACAATAGATATTTCAAATTACTAAATAAATTTTACTAGATCAATTATTTGAATGTATGGGTCTCAAGAGGTAGATCATAGTATTAATTGCTTTCCATTTGAAAACTTTGACATATGTATTCAACTACTCTATTAGTTAGGAAAGCACAACACTATAGTTATTGTGCTCACTACTACTACCTTCTTATAGCATGGTCAGTGTGACCATGCATTTTGGAGGTGTTTCATCACCAGTTTGGACCACGCATGCCCAGATGGAGGGTAGATAAATTCCTAAACGCACAATTGTTACTGCTCACTTGTAGGAGAAGAACTTCATCTGTGTACTTCATTTCATAAAATTATAAGTGAATACAGGTATTGTTGTAATTGTTAAGTTGAAGTAAAGAAAGGGTAGAACTTTCTTAATACCTTTTGTAAACACAGTTATTTTCTGGAATTTTAAATATGTAAGTCTCAGCTTTGATATTTTGTTTGTATATTAGTGTTTGGCGGTGTGATTTAGTAACAAATTGGCTTTCTGAAAGTTCATTTGTGCCTTCACTGCTTTAGTACTTCTATAACTTTGCTTTAATCTTCATCACCATCACCACTACCACCACCATCACCATCATTGTTTTCATCATCATCATTATTTTTCATTTTCCTCCATACATGCCAAAGCTCCCTTATGCATTTAAATTTGTAAATATACTCAAGCATGTATCCAGGCTTTTCCCCACATCTTAAGAACTGTGTATTGAAAACCCTTTTGGCAAGTTCCATTTTATATTTAGGGACCTAAGTAAGAGTGTGTGTTTGGTGGGGGTGGGGGGGGGGGATGGAGTGACCTCTAAGGGGGCAGTAAACCAAAACGGTTGGGAACATTGCTTCATGGAGTACATATCTTGCAACAGAACGTCACAGCAGGACCATAACTCGAATCTCTGGATCTCAACAGCTTGGAATCAAGCAATCAGCTACTCAAACCACTTCGTCACGCTGCCCTCCCTTCATTATAAGGTATTCACACCACAAGGCAGAGATGTTTTGTTAAATAGCAATATCGATTCAATGTGTTCACTTCCTCAGATTTATTGATAAAAAATTGTCATTACATGACGCTACAATGCACAACTGGAGTAAAGCAAGCCATCAATATTGTATAATATAGAATATAAAAAAATATAAAAATGTTGTTAATGGCTGCACAAAATTTACATTTTTTTAATTCATTTACCTTAGTACATAAAAGTAATATTATGGTGAATACAGTCACAAACTATAGCTAAAACGCAAACAAGGGAACTACAATTTCGACGACATCTTGTCTCAAGACTTTGGTCAGGTCTCATACACACTCAAATGTTACCGGGCTAAATGGACTCTAGCAGAAACGTACCAAAACATATCTATCACTAAATGCTACCATCATCGTTGGAACTAATTACGATAGCATGCTAATAGAAATTGAAACAAGTCCAGTACGATAGTATGCTAATAGAAAATTGAACGAGTTCAATACGATAAAGACGAAAGTTTCTGGACAGAAAGTCGAACTTGTAGTTTTCTTGTCTGCGTTTTTCCTATGTCTACGTACGTCGGTCTTACAATTGAAAGGCCAAATTGAATTTATCTCATTTCTTTTTCATCTATACTTGCAATTAAGATTTGTACATTTCATTAAGAAGTGACTTCGTGTGGATTCAATTAGATTCACTGACGGCAGTGTTTTTGTTGAACCTCTCATCAGTTTAGCTCGAGCAAAGAACACTTGAACTATGTTTCGCGCCAAAAGGAGTCGGCACTAGGTCCCAAAACAAATGGAATCTAAATTTTTTGTTTTTATCTCAGAAACTGTTGACGTCAGCAATTAAAGGGAATAAGCAAAGTGCGTCATCATGATCGAACGAATCTAATACAAAATAGTGCTATTGTTGAAACACAGTTATCCCATTTACATTAGTGCTTATGTGACAGCGGAATCAATGTAAGACTCAACTGGCGATACTCTTGTTTAACAAAATCTGAAAACGATCGACCATGTCAGCAACATCCAAGAGGATGTTGACTGTAAGAAAGTACTTAACTGGATTTAGATAGTTCAATGTTGACAAGATGTTACAGGAATACGCCTATGGAGTATGGACTCTTACGTGGAATAGTACTGTATTGACAAGCAGAACAGTGCAAAGTGAATAGCAAGGAGGCTTTAGATTCCCTAAAAATGGACTGTATGACAGAAATTACAATTGCTCTACATAGTTAAGCCAAATAAACCTCCAAAGATCCATTCGCTTTTGCACTATAAACCAAGGTTACGAAATAACTTGCTGACTTCCTGGATCTCTCCTTGCCTTTTTTCTTGATACTGTCCTCAGAGGTTCGGCCATTAAGTCAGAGGTCGGAGACAAAGATAGTTAAATGTTTTATATTTTTTTTACATTCTATTCGAGATTCAAAGAAAATTTTGCATTTCTCCCTTTCTTTCTTGTACCAGTGTTTTCTTTGCCAAAGAAGTGAAGGGGCTAAAATCCCTCATCCTCAAGTGGCGCCACTATTGATGCTGAGAATGGAAATGGCGAGCTGGACATTGCATGTGTTATCACGTGGTGAAGCATTCCTCGTTCCTCTGTGACGCCCACCCTCGGTACAAAATGGCGTCGTGTATGCATCTGGAATCAGACCAAACTGGCATGACTTGTAAGTCAGCCATAAATTTTACGAGAGCCATAAGCCTAGTGACGTACACAAGGGCTTAACAGAAAGGTGTGAAATCCTATTGTGTATGAGACACAAGATGAATTATCGTAGGGGTAAAGGGATACCCAAGTAAGGTGGGGTAGGTACATGACAAAGGGAAATGTACGAGGGTTACACTGGTAAGGATTTTTTTGAGGGGGGGAGGGGGAGAAAGGGGGCATGTTTTATCTATTGGGAAGGGACAACCCACCTGCACTCCCACTTGGCTGCATGCCTGGACTGAGCCCAACTGAGAGATTGCAAGTGAGGCATCACACAAATCATCTTGTCAGTTATTCTTAACTAACAAACAGTTATTATTTTGCACAAACCTGCATAATACATAGTATGTGTACAAACAAAGGCTTCTGATACCTTACAAAAATGTCCATATTTTGGAGGATTTTTACTCAGCAACCAGATAAGTGGATTTTTTCTTTAGGAAATTTCTTCCATTGGTAGTTTTTGCTTTAGGGATTTTATCCTATAGAGACATTTTCTATGGGCATGGGAATTTTTTTTTAGGAATATTTCCCTACATTTGTTACATTTGTTACATTTAAGGCATACTTTGTAGGGTAGATTCAAGTGATGGCACTACATTTTGTGCAGATATCTTAAGAATGACAATACAGAGTCCCTCTCCTCATCACTACAAGAAACTGCACCTAATCTATCAAGCTACTGTCTGTAATGTTGTTCTGGTGAAAAGGGACTAAAATAACATGTAGTGAGGCATAGCACCAAGGCGTCTAATACTCTTTTGACTTCAACAACAAAGTCTTTGTCCCAGTTTTATACTTTTTCAAAAGCTATCTATTCTTTAAATGTAGTTGAAACAGTTATTTGCAAAATAGTCAATTTCATCTTCTTCCAGCAAAGCTTTTACCTGGGGCCAATGTTATAAAAGTTTTTACACGGGTAATTTACCAGTCCAAAGCCAATATTACAAGAGTACTCTGAAAATTAAAGGCTGCCTTTAGCAGCTTTAATTAATTATATACAGAGTTGTACCAAGTGGGGTGCACAGTATGATCCCCAGTAATTCTCTACGCATACTTTCTCGGTCCCCCCAAATGATGCGTAGATACAAGGGGGCGGTACCATTTCAAGAGGGGGGCGGCGTTGCGAGAAAACAAATGGTTTTTCTTTTAGTTCAATCGATTTTCAAAGATTTTGTATCTTCTGATAATTAAGCGACGATATGGCAATCTCTCACTCAAAGACCCCTGATGAGCAGTTGGCCCGAAATTGAAACTACCCTAAATAAACAGAAAAACAACCAAACAGGCTAAGTAATAAATAAAGGGCAGCTGGGGCATCCAATGGAGACGCCCCTCAATTTGTGCTGCAGGGCAGAGAAGCAAGCCATGAAGCAGGCTCAACTGCCCAGTAGGACCGCCTCTCGATATGACACTTCCCCTTTTTGTTTTATTTGTAGGACTTTCCCTACCAATACCAGGGCAATAATATACACTTATTTATTTATAAGAAACTACCTCAGCGTCCAACCCTCGAAGTTACTTAAAATATTGACCTTTTGAACCATTGAAGTTTCTTAGCAGTTTCCTATTCGCAGGTAACAATTAGAAGGGGGTGGAATACGCGGAGGGGGCTAGAAAACAGCGGGGATTCAATGCATACTATGAAGGATTAAGAGTGCCAATTAGTTACACTGCTGTTAATAAATTCAGACTTGATTTAGGGTACCCTCGTTTCTAGGTTAGCCTAATCATGAAATAACCCGTTATCAAACTGTCTAAAGCGCTTTCAGAGATATTTTAGGTTTCTTAGAGCAGCCCCGTCCAGCCCTTGAGAGCCCTCGAGTTTCTTAAATTTTGGGGAGATTGAAGCCCTGGTTTCTTATGAAAAGTATAAGTGTATAGAAACTTCTCTTCGGTGCCTAATAGACGGGGGGGTGGAATAAACGGATCATCATCATCATCATCATCGTGATCATCATGATCATCATCATGATCATCATGATCATCATCATGATCATCATGATCATGATCATCATCATCATCATCATCATCATCATCATCATCATAATAATAATCATGATCATCATCATCATCATCATCATCATAATCATCATCGTTATCATCATCATCATCATCATCCTCATCATCATCGTTATCATCATCATCATCATCATCATCCTCATCATCATCATTATCATCATCATCATCATCATCATCATCATTATCACCATCATCATCAAAATCATCATGATCATCAATCGGGTGCACCCGAGTTCACAAGCAGAGCTTTCCACGAGTCTCAGTTGCCCATCGTTCTCTGAAACCCTGTGTCCTTCTAGAGAAGGGTTGCTTAGCCATGTGAAGGTCGGCCGACATTTCGATAGCCATAGCGTTGTTTTCACATTACAGTGAGAACAGCTCTATCTTCGCTTTTGAAGCAGTGTCCTGCGAGGTGTAGTCGACGTACTCTAACCGAATCTATGACTTTGGAAAGGCTTCCATACAATTCTCTATTGGTGATGTGTTCTTTCCAATGGATGTTTTGGACGTATCAGTACATACGAGAGCGATATAAAACATTTTAAAAACAGAGAAACAGTAACTTACTTTGGTCACATGATCAGTGTAGTTTGGCCAAATCTTGTACAATTTCTGCACTGCTGGAGCGTACACTTTCGATGGGTTAGCTGAATAAAGCAAACATGAAAACCTTAAAATTAAAATTTGGCACGGTAATCAAAGATAACAAAAACACTCACCAAGGAAAAAGAAACTCACCAAGGAAAAAGAAACTCCCAGATAAAAAACTGGGTAAGACATTCGGTATTAGTTTCAGATGAAGATTACACCAAAAAAGTAAAACGATTTGTATCATCTCCCATATTTAAATGTTTACCACTTCATTCCATAATCTTTAAAATTTAGAGCTCAAGTTTATGTTTTGTCGATTATATTATAGTATATTATGTTACTAGGAAACAGACGTCCACACTAAAGCTGTGGAACGTGTCCGAGCTCGGAAGTGAATGATTTGATTAGTCCATTGAGCGTAATTTATTTTGTTCGATTGAAAAAAGAGTCCTTTCTGTGCAATCAAACCCAATGACTTTCTATTTGCAAATGGAAAGTCATTGATCAAACCTCATACATCTTGCCTATTTTGTAAGAGGTTTTCGGTCATTACATAAAACACGTAAATAAGGCTAACTTTGAAGAGATGTGTATGGAAGTATGTTCCGTACGAAATGTTTACACAAGTAGAAGTTTTGAAACATTTCTGACACCTGTCCTGTCAATAATTCTGCAGTCTGCTTCGAACGACTATAACATTTAATTGTTGCCGTATTCTCTCAGCCAGTCATATGGTGTGATGGTTAACATTATTGGCTCTAAATTCAGCGATTCAACTTTAAATCTTGGTGGAACTGTTAGTTTTTTCCTTTTTATTCGTCTTTTAGAATGATGTTCTTTGTTTAAGTTTATTGAGTCAGCTCTCACCTAAACCTTGACAAGGATCTCCAATGTGCAGTTTAATTTCCTCGCTTGTCGTCGCCTTGAAATTTGTTCGATCTTATAAATCGCGTACGTAATTGTCTCATTCGGTATTACTTGGTATGAATGAGGCGGGAAGATCTGGTCCAAAAAGTCATCGTCCCTAACGCCTCTATCCAAAATGTTTTCTGGGCTCACTTCGCTGTCGAAGGTGATCAATTTTTGACTCGTATCGTATCGACTCCATACACCGCGGCCTCGTTCTTCACATTGTGTGTCATATTCGGTCCCTTTAAACTCAGATTACTCCTCGTCGATTTTCGCTACCTTCGGATTCATTTTGCCTTGACCATAGAATGCGACATCTTCTTAAACTGAAGAACTAAATCAGGTATATGTAATCAAATTGATTTGACGAATTGATTACAACTCTTCCACTAGAAATTCACCGGTGTTTCATACCAGTTTCCCTGATAAGCAGCGGAGACTCTTCCACTGGAAATTCACCCATAAGCTTCGACTTTTATCTGGCGACTCCGACTCGGAGTGGCCGAGTGGTTAGAGCAGCAGTCGCGTTAATGGCTATCTCTCAATCAAAGACCCCTGATGAGCAGTGGGCCCGACGTTGAAACTACCATAAATAAACAGAAAAACCACCAAGCAGGCTTACTAATAAATAAAGGGCAGCTGGGGCGTCCAAGGGCGACGCCCCTCAATTTGTCCTACCGGACAGAAAAGCAAGCCATGAAGAAGGCTCAACTGCCCAGTAGGAACGCCTCTCGCGGATTATAGAAAGCATCTGTCATCAACGAGATCAGATACTACATCCACTCCTTGCCAAAAGGCCGAGAGGCGAGTCGCGTTAATGACTCGAGCTTCGGCCATGCTGTAATATCTTCACCGAAGCAAGGTGTAAAATTGCGGCTCGGCTACGACGGCAAAAGACATGTAAGCTACATGTACTTTTCAGACAGATATATTTGTGAGACCTTTTGTCTCTAAAATATATATAGCTTTACGTGCAATAGCAAGTTTAAAGTGGATGTCCATCTCATCGCAAGAGCCTACATGGGGCTCTACTTTTGTGCCAATTTTGTAACAAGGGATAGGATTACATGTCCTTAGGATCTCTATGTAGGGACTACGTTTGTATACAATTCGAATTAGTTTAAATATTTAAAACAGCAAGCACCTGTGGCGCCTATTCAAAAATCGTATTTGAAATGGTACTTAATCGACGGCTGCTAAATCTCAAGGGGTGCCGATTTTAAAAGCCAATATTTGGAAGGGACCGTTTTCCAAAACTCGATAATTGGGCGGCGCAATGTTTCTTTCAATTAACCACAGAATAGAGTAGATATACGCTTACGATGGATACTGAATTCCCCACAACTTTTTGTCTTGCAAGACTCCTTCATGGACGTTTGAAATATTCTACGGTAGAATATGTTCTATGCGCAGTTAGGTAGTAATTTTGATTTCACGCACCTTGACGTTAGTTTTGTCATTGTGGACTATTTTCACAATATTTCACAAGAAAAAGTCTAAGAATTAAATTTCAAAAACTTTCAAACAAAGTAAGATTGTTCATTTAGCTAACAACACCAAAGAGTGTAGTTCCTTTGCTTTTGATGTCTCCTTTGCGAGTCTTAAGAAAACGGCTTTACTTTTACATTTCAAACAAAGTTGTGAAAAAGCCCATGCCAAAAATGTTCTTTTATGTTGTATTACTTTACATAAAATTGTTGCATTACATTACTATGTAGAAGGCATTTAACTGAATTTCTGTTTGGTCGTTATTTCAAACCGATTACTTTTATTATCCAAGGATTCTGTAAATACCAATATTCTAATGTCATTTACGTTATATGTAACTTCAAAGTGTCAGAAAGATACCTAACGCAAACACAGGCCTCCTCTTCGAGGATCTCAAGTTGGATTGGATTAAATTGATGCTATAGTCAGCTTCTATGTTACTTGCTTACTTCAGAATGAATTATATCTACTCTAATGTATGTTTTGATTGCAAGGAGAATTTTGTTAAAACTTATGTTTCTGTTAATAGTGTTCTAAGCATTTGAGGTATTCCATGAAGCCATGACATTTCCTTATCTAAACTTAGTTCCTCTTACTCTTTGTGGAATATCAAGAGACAGCCACGAAAAGGCCATGTTGTTGCAAGCTGATGGGTCCCTTTGATATAGCTTACTTTTAGGTAATTCTATACTTTTTCTTGATTGTTATGGGTACCACGACATGATGATTAGAGATTTAAGAGATTGAGCTACATGACCAGTATCAGTAAACAATACAACGATTCACCGGCTGCTTCTCTGCTAGTAATAACTTTCAACGATCAGTCTATATAGCCACATTGAAAGACCCATGCATACAACCTTGGGAAAGTGAAAAGGAAAGCATTCATTACCAACATGTACGTAAGGAAAGGTATTCTCAGAGAGCAATACGAGTATAAATAGCAGAACCACAAATACAAGTTTACTACTACCGTAAAATCCCGAATATAAGCCCTGGGCTTATATACAGGGGGGCTTATACTCGGAGGGTCTTTTGGGTTAACAGGTGACTTGTGTATTCAAAAAATTTCACCATTCGGTGTCCCATCAGAGAGACTAATAACATTTAATGCGTAAAATCTCACAAAAAGAACACTAGTAAATACAGAGGCTGTATATATACTCTGTCCATGTTCATTCAGTATCACTGCCTTACAAAGGATACGAACAATAAATTTGATAGACATAGGATTAAAGGTAATAAAAATTGGCACAATAATTTTGCGGGGCAAAAATAATACGGACACTGAAATTGATGTCAATACAAGAGACCATAAAAAATAGTGAGGACAAGAAATGGAGGAAAAACATAATTGAGGGCAATAAAATTGATGGGAATCGAATTTTAGATGATAAGTTTGTGACCACAAAAATTGAGGAAAATGGTATTGAGCTCAAATAAACTGCAGACAAAAACGAGGACAGTAAAATTGAGGACAATAAAGTCAAGTACAGTAAATTGACAATAATAAAATTGCAAACAATAAGATAATTGGCAGTGAAACGGCAGGAAATAAAATCGTAGACACTTTTTAGGGAATAAGATTCTAACTGATTGCATGCATGTGGCGGACAAATGTCTGACAGGACACAAATGTCCAACAGAAATTTGAGGGTATCACATGTCTGAAACCATAACCGCCTGGCGTTCGTGAAACTTGGTGTATTCGGTAAATAATGGTGAAAACTAATCAATCCTATATAAAAATTTATAATGTTTTTTAATTTTAGAAACCGCTCTTGCGTTGACAAGAATTGGTGCGTAAGTACTTCGGGTTTCTCTAGCGTGTAGGTAGTAGGAAGGGCATGTAAAATCGTGAAATAAGAAACCAGTTTGGAAGCCCATTGACATAATTTGTAGAAGTTGATGCAGCAACGGATTTTTAGCCCCTCTTTAAGCAGTCTTTATTAACCATACAGCACATTTGATCAACTCTTCACTTTGTTTTCGAAAGCCTTTTTTTTCAATATTCATGGGCCCTGTACTGTATTACAGCTTCAAAGTGAGAATATGACATATTCATCATCACGCGGAGATATATTCATTGTATTTGTTGTGCTTTTGTTAGAAATTCGGTCGCCAGTCGAGTATTGTTAGCAGCGTCACCACAATAAGGTATTATGGCTAATTTATGTGGATACCATATGGAATTGACACCAGGATTTTGTGAGGAGGTGGGATGTGCACAGACCATAACACACACACCAAATTCTTAGTACACTTGTGTAAAAGGAACTTGTTTTAAGAAGTAAAAATAATACATTTACATATTATATTACCTTGTAATTTCGGACACGAAAACACGAATTTCAATCGTTTTGAGTCATTTTAATCCAGACAGTTGAAATGTGTTCACATTAAGAATTCCTCTGAGTTTAAATTGTAAAAAGATGACTTGAAACAAATTTGCTTGATATGGGAACAGTTTTCAGTCCCTCTCTTATATTTAACTACTAATACAGACTATGTATTGAGTATTATCACCACATCTGGTTAGGTGCTGTCTCCTTCCATTGAATCTTTTGAACCAAGCCCAATTACAACGTTCAGTCTCCAACGTGATTGGCCTTGAAGTTTCTTGAACCTTAGTTTTGAGTATTTTGTGCAGTAAGGATCTGTGTTAAGGTAGTGGTGGTGGCTATCCATGCAAAAGTTATCTTTATATTACCCTTCGGCAGTGTTTCTTGTTGATATGAATAACAAGAAGAATATATTAAGGAATCTTCGAGACCCGCCCTTTCAAACTTTGAATCACATCCATCAAAAGTTTGTGTTTTGAACCCAGTTCTTAATGTTATGAACTGAGCAAAATTAATAGGTCGGCTCCCTAAAGGCATTTTGCAAATTCAAATAGCCACTCCTTGCAGTTGTTATGAGATATAAATTCTTTATTTTGTCACGGGTATTTGGTGGCAGAGGTGTCACTTATATGCAGTTTTTATTGGGATTCCCTGCAAGATGGCTTTTGTGACGTCATCGCTTTAGTGGCGCCATTATTTCTCGTATACTTAAACGCTCTTTATGTTCTCCGGCATCTTGGAAGAAAAGCATGTTACTGCAATGAATTTTGGAAAACGTTATCTTGACTTGACAGTCTTGAAAGATATTTTTAATTGTTAATGCTAAAGTATGATGAATAGAAACTATTTGTTAAAGTGATGTTTCTAGAATAGGTTGCGAAGGCAAAGAAGTAGAGTATAAAGTGTCCCATTTGATACATCATGTACTTAATGTATCGATTATAATAGACAAAACGCCAAATAAGAAAACATTATTGACAACGTTTCGTCTTCTGAAAAACTTCTTCAGGTCACCTACAGATTGTTACTGAAAATTGGCTAAAATGTAGGAATACGTAGGGGAACTGAAGGAGTCTTTCAGAGGACAGACGTTGTTAATGATGACTCCTTATTTGTCGTTTTATCTAGTATATATTGTCGCTGGCCTCTTCACCTTTTTAATCCTAAAATGTTGACACGTCTATATTTTTAAACGGTTTTATATGCAAAATTTTAATTTAACTGTCACGGAGGAATTCACACATTAACTTCCAAACAACTTTAAATTTTGCAGATCATAAGAGTGGGAGAAAGTTTATGACGCTGAACTCGATTTGAAGTAAGCGATCTGTCGTTTGAGCTTACGGAACGCCAAATATAGAAACTTTATTGACAACGTTTCGTCTAACAGACTTCTTCAGGTCACTACTGAAAATTGGCAAAAGTTTTTTGTTTTTGTTTTTCTGGGGTTTTTTTTGCTTTTTTTTTAGCCAATTTTCAGTAGTGACCTGAAGAAGTCTCTTAGACGAAACGTTGTCAATAAAGTTTCTATATTTGGCGTTTTACTTTTGATAACTTGTCGGTGGACTATTCATCTTTCATATATAAAAACGTACTATCCCAATTTCAAGTACAGTGTAACCTGCCCATAACGGTCACCCAAGGGACTGACCAATTTTAGCCGTTATAGAGGAGTGGCCGTTCTGTACAGGTTAGGTAAGAAAGGGGGAAATTGTTTGTTTGTTAATGAGTCTATATTTGTATCTGATGTTAACAGAATATCGTTGAATTGCAAGAAGGAATAATCGTCGAATTGCACGTGTGTGTTTTCAAGCACGGGCAGACAAGGCCTTTTGTGATAAATTCAGGGGCATTCTGAAGTTGCGTGGATTCAGTTGTTGTTTATTCAAGGTGTTTGGTGAATTTAGTTCAATAAATGACCGTTATACACAGGGAAAATATTAACCTGGTCCGTGTGAAAGTGACCGCTAACTGCGTTAGAGAGGTGGCCGTTCTGTAAAGGTAAATTACTATGCAAATTGCAACGGCTGGTTAATTGATGACCGCTGTGGACAGGTGGCCATTCTACAGGCGTGGCCGCTAAGGCAGGTTACACTGTAACTACCGGAAGAAACAGCAAGAGTGACCGTGAAACTTGTGTGTCGAGTTCGCATCTCGGATCCATCCCATTCTTTTCTTCTGTGCATCTCTATTGCTCATCGCTGTCGGGAGATTATCAATGGAGCAGTCTGTCATCCATCATCATCATCATCATCATCATCATCATCATCATCATCATCATCATCATCATCATCGTCGTCGTCGTCGTCGTCGCAGTAGCAGTAGCAGTAGCAGTAGCAGTAGCAGTAGCAGTAGCAGTAGCAGTAGCAGTAGCAGTAGCAGTAGCAGAAATGAAAGAAGAAAAGGGAAGAAAGTCTTTCTCCCACTTCACGAAGAACAATGCACACTTAAAATTGGTTACCCCTTCCTGTTAAAATGCTTTGTTTTTTCATTCAAGTTCAGAGGTCTGCCCTAGATTGAACTTACATAGATACTTTATCACGTTCTATCCTGCTTTCATCTTTCGTCTTCTTTTTTTTTCTACAAAAAAAGTGAAATTGTTTGATATTTGTATTTTGTCTCACCATCATTGACCTTTTGAACTTTCTGTTTTGTCGCTTTTCTTTGAAAATTGTGACCATTTTATCTTTAAGATGAGATATTCTTCCTTTAATTCGTACAAACTATATCTTATCATCAAATAAGATTACAGAATAACGAAAAGTACTTTCTGTTTTTGCAAAATAGGATAAAATATGTTGTGCAATAAGGTGAAGTCCGTTAGAGAAACGTAATTGGCCATGTATGCAGAACAATTATAAGAAAAACACTTTTTTGATGAATTTTGTACAAACAGTGATTTAAGAGTGACACTTTGCATTATATGTGGTTATTTTTCAGTAATATTCCTAGTGCTTAAACTAAAAAAAAAGTAAACCCTGTCAGTACTTAGAAAACTCATACATTTTGTAAAATAACTTGCCAAGAATAAAAACTATAATGCCAAAATACCCCATATACATTATATGTACCATAAGAATACTGTAAACACTTGAACAATAAAAAGTGGCTACAAAAATTTACTTCTTAGGCCTTTTTACAAAGTTGTAGAAATATTTACAATGTTGAGCAATGTTTGAGAGCCATGTTTTACGTCATTGACACCATATGGGGAAAGATGGTTTTCGATTTTGTTGAAAAAGAGTCGAACTATAATCCTGCCCAAGATCCTTGTAATAGCTGGTATTGTCTTAGTTTTGGCTGCGTCCAAAATCTAATTTGAAAACAGGAGGTATGATTCCCTTCATGTAAAAAAAAATGTCCCCCCAGTAACCGAACCTACCAGCCGCCACTGCTCATCACATGTTTGTGGTAGGAGTGTCAAGATAAATCAACGACCCCTTAAAACAGGTTGATGATTACAAATACCTGGATCCTTCATCACATCCTCATTAAGGGATTTTAACGTTAGAAAAAAATGGCTTTGCCTGCCTATCTACCTGGACTGTTATAATTTGAGCAAAATATGGACATTTTATCTGAGAATACTTGAGAATATTTAAAGCAATAATAGAGCTCATTCTCCTCTATGTTTCCGAAATATGGACACTTTCTAGAAAGATGAAAGCACGCCTGGATAGCTCATGTACCCACCCCAAAATCTCTCATGGAAGCCCCATTCAACCAAACAAAGAATCTAAGGCGACCTGCCCTCTGTGTACCTATAGTCAAAGCAAGACGTGTTCAATTTGCAAGCCTTTGTTTGAGAGCAAAGGATGAGATTATATGTTCCCTACTTTTGCGGAGCCCTGTCACTCATTCCAGAAACAGAAGGCTCTCATACCCAGATGCCTTTGAAAGGGGTGCCAATGTTGACAGGCGAGACCTGGAAGCAGTTATGCTAGAACGGGTCATCTGGCGCGAGCGGGTGAACTCCATCATCTCAACTGCGGTCGAAAGGTGATCATGTTGAGCAGTGTTACGTTAGGGCCCAGGATCTTGTTTCATGTTTATGTCATTTTTGTCATAATATAAGACTGCCACTTATATTAATATTTTGTGTCGGTAAAGTGAAGAGAAAGATGACTAGGGCAATAAAGGAGAACTTTTCAGTCAGTAGCTGGGAATGGAGGGACTTGTCTCCCCACTTGTAATTACTCTTATGATGCATAAGTGACATCAGTGGATTAGGATTGCTCCCCGCACATCAGTCCTCTGCTGACAAGTATGTCTGGCCAGTCTCAGTCCGAATCTTACCATCTGGTGTAAGTGTCCCAAATACAAGCGAGCCCTAACAGGTGGAAGAAAGTTAAAATATAGGAAAGTTTGATCATATTCAGAAGGACAGCTGTTTCATTATCAACAAGGTTGCGATTAATGAATTCAAAGCAAAAAGTTAACAATATGACACAGGTCAAGTGGTGAATGTTCTAGTTAAAACGTTGCGACGCAATGGATTATTTTACCGATGATGTATTTAATTAAAGCTAGGAATAAATCGAGAAAAATCTTCAGAATCTCCCACCGCACTCTACTGAATTAACGAGCGTGTGCATACGTAGTTGGTATAAATTTAGAAAAAAACCCCGGCTTTCCACGTGTTTACAGCATGAGGATCGGTTTTAAGTGATCATAAAAAGAGCACATATGAGCCGATAGGTTCCAAAAATGTGATGCCTCGCATGCGCTCTAGAAGCAAATTGAACTGCATGGGTATTAAGGATGGTTGCCTAATCAAAGTGTCTGTTTCGATAATTCAACCACATCATTGCGCCATTTAGTTAAAATACCATAAAAGAATAAATATACTTCAAGTTGTTGTCTAAATATTAATTAATTTGATCACTGAAAGAGCTTTTCTCCTTCTAATTATCATCATAGCTAACACAAGCATCTTTATCATTATAATCATCAACATTATTACATATAATCACAATCGCCATCCTTGTTCTCATCAACACCATCAGCACCACTGTAATTAATATTGAAGTCATCATTCTCATCCTAATCCAATCCGACAAAATCATGAAACTCAGCGTCATCATCATTATACTCATCAGTATCATCATCAAAATAACTAACATCACCATCATCATCATCATCATCATCATCATCATCATCATCAATATTATCAAAAACATACAATGATTGCCATCATCATTATCAACATCATTACACACGCTGACAATGTCTATCCATCGGAGAATCAAGCATACACAAGATTGGGTGAAATATCTCACTTGTTATTGTCCAACAATTTGATGTAAACAAGACCTAATTACGTTTATTTATTTATTTATTAATTTTTTTTTCTTAACAAATCTTCAGTTACACACCATGAAAACGACTATCAATAGAAAAATTCATTAAAAGATGATGGGTCGGATCAAAAGGTGGTCCCCAAATTGTGCTGGTAGCCACGTTTCACCATCCATGCACTTTCAATGCACAAACTAGAGCAAGCACAATTGATCTCAAATGCAGTGTTCTCCCTCGCTTCAACCGCTTGGCCACCATAACTGGAATTTGTTCCACACAAGAAGAAAAGTCGTTCCCACGACAAACAATGCAATCAAATAGCCCTGGGGTTAATTGAATGACATTAGTCGCTTTATAGACCAGTGGCCCGTAATCTTTAGCTTCCGTCGACTATGCCTGTTTTTAAGGTATTATCTACTAACCCATCTGCAAACCATGCAATATGCGTATCTGTGTCTCACATGTATACACAATAGATTCAACCTCATGTTTATTATGACGTCTTTTACTGATTTTTTTTGAACTATGGCCCAGGAACTTGAGTTCTCATTAACTCAATCCAATCCTTAATAGGTGCCAGACCCCTTGACATACTTTGCGGAGCCAAGATTGCGGACCACTGCCATGGAAAACTTAGTTGTTCCTATATTCATAGTTTGATCGCCTAGGCTTGTCACTTTTTTTTCATTTATTTATTTACATCTACATTTATTCATTAAGAGAGATGAAGAGCCAATGTAATTTGGAAAACTCCTGTTTATCGTTATTATTATTATGATGATGATGATTATTATTATTATGTGTTCATTTACTTATTTTATCTGTTTATTACAATCTTTTGCCGGGTGTTTACCTATAACCTAGGGCAAAAGAAGGATAAAGTTTGTTTCCTGCGGAAGGACTCGTTTATGACTATCGCCTCGATGATGGTGGAATATTCAATTATGGAAAAGATGATGACGACGATGATCCAAAGAAGAGCAAGAATAAGAAGGTGGGAAGTGCTGTAGATCTAGCAATCGATTTATGAATCACATTTTCGAGACAGTTGTGTGGTCATTGACTTCAAATCTGTTGGTGCTCGTAACAAGAAAGGAAGCGTAATATGGATAACACGAAACGAAAATGTGACGAAGTCAACGACTTTTAAGGGGGCGCGGGGGCTGGTGGTGCTTTAATATGCAGAGCCCTTGTGAGGAAAGGGTCCAGCGAACGTTTGGGATAGCTTTCGGGGCAAATGCTTGAAATTGCTTGTATCAAACCCATTCCAACACCCTTTTTACAGGTGCTTTGCCGTGTAACAAATATGAGACAAATGGAATCTGTTCGTGGTAGCTTCCATGGAGTCCTGTTAAGGGTGATGGGCTTCGGTTACCCGGTTTGCCCCCCCCCCCCAAGAAAAGCGCCACAATCAGAAGTATGCTGTAGCAGTGCACGCCATAGCATCTAATGCCATCACTCTCTATTCCGCTTGTAAATTCTCAACCAATGGTGAAATACTGCGTAAAACTCACTGATCTAGAAATTGGTGTTTTTCCTACCTGAAGCTTTGTACGAACATTGAGTACTCTGGAGGTCTGAATTACGTAAATCTTGCGTGAACATTGATATATGTAAGAGAATGTGTAATTTTAAGTTATCAATATGGACCTCTACATAGTAATATTTATTCATTAATGAAATAAATCCTTGGTCTAGCTGCGTAAAGCTTTGTAAAATTTATTTATATGCCAAAGCTAGTTATTAACGCCCTTTGTCATTTTAGTTGTTGAAATTAACATACCTATTTGTATCCATTATCCAGGATGCTTTGGTATGAGTCCTTCTCAATTGTTGTCATCATTTTAAAATTTAGAAGGCGATGGACTATTCAAGGGGGCAGTAAAAGAAGACTATTAAGATGAGAGATGAGTTGCTAACTTCTGGTTTTATTTCATAACTTCGTTTGTGAATGACAGATTCTTAATTTGTAGTGTTTTACTGTTCACCATCTTGAATTCGCAACTCATTTATACAAAGCACAAACCCCAACACTGTCTTCTATAAACTGTTGGGCTCTGTCTCACCAGGCAAGTGAAAATACAGGCTTGGTTTAACTACCTCAGGTTGTACTACTGATCCCACCCGAAGAAGTGTTCCAATAATAGTATTACCGCAACCTCCTTAGAAATTATCTAGAGTATGCTTATCTTTAATAAAATGATAAAAAAAAATTATCAATACCTATTCCTATTGGTTGTATTATTTTTTTGGTATTTCTTGCTGCCTCGAATGTTGTTGACGTTCCGCATCTGCGCATGACAGTATGGTACTTCAGGAGGGACGCGACGCGCAAATTTTCTATCCATCTGTCCACCTGTCACCAAACGCTAGTTCTGCGGCACCAGGCCCGTACCCAGGGTTATTAATTTTGAGGGACCACTCTAAACGTTGGAGTATTTTTACTGTCAGGGAAGTCACACTGCAATTGTTTAAGGAATCTAAATATTTTGAATATAGACAGGATAATTGCGGAGCTCGTGGTAAATTAAGAAAGTTAAAGGCTTTCTAAAGCCTTGACTACGAATAACTGCGAGCCCCCGGATACCACATTACCAACAATATTTGAGGACCACGTCTTGTCGGTACACCCGTTATGCGTAGCTTGGAAAGACTAAGAACCAGTAACTAAAACATGGAAAAAGGCTGAAAGTAAACATAATAAATTGAACAAAAGTACATTAGGCCTATTTGATCAAAAAAAGAGAAAAAAAATGCTCGGCAATATATTTTACTGGTATCTCTCTCTCTCCAGTTAGCACTCATGCTATTGTTTTGAATCTTGAAATAGCAATCAATCCTTGACTTGATGGTCCAATGGTAACTTTGCATCTGATAATATGTCATATGGGACAAGTAGTACAGGACACACCTGTCATTATGTCATTCTGGAAATGTCTCACACATATATGATCTTTTACAATCATCTTCATATGCATGGAAATAAAACATCACAGCAAACAATGTATTCCTTATAAAATGGAGAGAGCATTTAGAACCAATACCTATATACTTTTCATCTTATTTTGACACTTTTATGAATGATTTATTGGCTGGCAGCATTTGCAAAATCTAAAGAAGATTGTACAACCATACTATCATCATCCTTACACATAGTCGCATTACAAACCAAGCATTTTGCTCTACCACAAATTGCCATCAGCCACCCCTTTCTCATGACTTACGTAAAGTACCTCCAACTAAAGGAATGCCACTGTTTCCTGCTTGCCTGAAGAAGCTGAATGATGAAACGATTCTTGAATTCTGAATATAGCCCATCTGACCTGACTACATCTTTTAAAATCGCCTGAGTCTCACTTTGGTTATACAAGTAGTCCAAAAAACACTGCTTCAAAAACTATGGCAAGTCTTCTAACTCTATTTGAATCAGGCGGTGATAGTAGCCATGAGTGCGCTAGTGACGCGACGTCTCCAGCTTGGCTTCTTCTCAAGTGCAAGAAGCAGGGTAGGGCCTATGGGGCGAATCCTTTAAGCATCTGAAAAATCTGAGAGTGGCTACTTGAAATATGGACACTTTAAAGAGAAGGAGTAGTGAAGTGGTGGAGACATTAACTAGCAGAAATGTATATATTTGTGCTATGAGAGAGCATCGATGAGCTGGTGGTTTAATGGCTAACCAGGTCTGCTTTCTGAAAGGAAAAGCTCCCATTACAAGTTTTTTTGGAGCAGAAATGGAGAAGGACAAGGTGGCACTTGTATAATGTTAGGTGAGGACTGGATAGACAAGTGCAAACCTGGAGTTGCGGGAAGGCGATGCGATCAGTGTGCAGCGGGGCACTACAAATTCTCAGATAAGGGCTGCACAGGTATGTTTACACGTCTTTACGATAGATTAATGATCTGTACGTACCTCTCTGGGAACAGACACGTGAAATCTTGTACGGTGCATCCCTATGCTTTGTATGTAGCGGGTAGCAAATCTGATAGGAAAAGGTTATTTACCATTAAGAGAGTGTCAAGATATAGTGTCTTATGATCTCTGCAGAGCGTGGCTTTTAGTGGTTCAAGTTGGGGAGTGTTCTGTGGAAGGGGGAAGTGGCTTTTTAGTATTTGAAGTTGGAAAATCGGTAAACGTATGTAGCTCTTTGTTGAGATGATCTGGTAGACTAATATGAAGTTGTGTTTTATTATTCTGGGAGTTACAGGTTTGCCATTTTCCTGAAAGAACATAGTGGCAGTAGAGGAAAAAATCGTAGAACGGTTAAAACTGTAAAGGAAGGTTTGGTAATCATTAGCTTATCAAATACCTTCGAACCTATGATGAAACTCGCAGTGCTGGTCGTTAAATAACAGGATATGGACACCGTCAAACATTGAGGAATATAAAGCCCTTGGTATCTAAGAAATGATGGCGGAGGTAAAGACGGTGGACCATAGCAAAAATTAATAACTTTGGTGCCAAATACATATCAATCGATAGAGGTTGATGAGAGCTAACAGAATATGCAATGAAATTCTATTCAGAGTATTTTATAAGTTGCGGGGGGCAAAAAGGGGTAGCACTATCTTCTAGAAACAAAACCCTAATTTGTTCATTTAAGACTTGACATTTAAACATTAGAATGCAAAAAATGCGAATGAACTATTAAATTACCCATACTCCACACGTTCTTCCAGTTTTGGTACAAGGTAATGCCCAAATGGCTTTGAAAAGACCAAAATTCTCAAGCGAAGAAAAACACAAAATCGTCACATTACTTACCTTTCCGCCATAAATTTCGAAGAAACTCGAAGAAACGATTAACTCTTTCGACTTGTACTTCGGACTTTTGAGTAATTTAAATACGTCATTTGCTAAAAAATAAATACAAAATAATAAAAGTACCAAATGGAAGGGAGAATTGTAATGCAAGATTATGCATCTTGAAGAGAGGTAGAAAATGCAAGTTCTAAACCGCAAAATCACCCTCTACCCCTCAAATTTGAGCACAGACGCCTACCCCTAAACAACAGCTACAACTAAAACCAAGAAACACACCGTCGCAAGAAAGAATCACGGTAGTTGCAGTAATCGTGCATTTTTCTTTCTGCATATAAATTATCATAGACGCTTATCAAAATTGCCTCATACTACTCCGGCCACTCTTTGTATAGAGAAATGTTGATCTTTGACATCGTTTGAAATAAACGTATGCATAGTTTATTTCATCGGCACGAATCGGGTCCCTGTCAAAGGGGAGTGCATGGCGTGAAACTTTATAATAGTTCTCTATTGCACGGCGCAAGAGGTATCTGGGAGCATTTACTACATTAAAATACGATCCGTGTCGTTCCGCAAATGATCTCATGGACACAGGGATGAAAAACATGGCTTGTCTCCGACAAAGAGTGTCAATAGCGAGCGGGGCAGTGTCGTTCTGTGAGCCGCAAAGCTTGTGGTTAACAGGTGAAATGGTATCAGTCATGGTTAGAGACAAAACGTTTGCGGAGGTTAGCATCATAACAGAAGTGGGAAAGGGTGATCAAGATATTAGTGAAAAGTAATGAAAAAATTGGCAGTAAAAAGACCGGCAAACGATGACGCTTTCGTATCAACCGTAAATTTGTCTCTCCCCTTTCAGGACAATACTGTAAGTCGGTAATTAAGGACATCGAAAATAAGATACGGACATTTATTCTTTCTTAAATGTTTCACTTACCCGCCAGGGCATATATTCCAAGTGACAGGATCTTATCTGATCTCATCTTAAACCGTTGTATATAAATTTACAAAACATTATATAAATCGCATTGCGATAGTCCCCCTTACTTCTCCCAATTACATGCTTTACTCTATTGGTTCAGCGTCATTCCTAAAAAGACTGGTAAAATTGGCCTATTATTGACATCGAACTTTTGTCGGGTACCAGCCGTGTTCTTATTCGTTTACTTTCAAGAAAAATTGTTGCCTGATCTTGTACAAGAGACTGGAAGAGCTAAGTCTTCTCAAAGTGTACTTTTATTGTTAAAGTTGGGCTAAAAAAGGACACATTTTTGTTAAACTAACCCAACCACATTTCATAGATAGAGACGTTTCCCACCTCCCGATTTCAGCGTTTCCTAAGAAGTTTCGGCTGAGTCTATGCTTGTGTTAGATGAGTACAGGCTGGTTTCTTTGCCAATCGAGCTAAAACCCACAACAAATAAACTACGGTCTGTTATTGGAATAAAGTACTATCATTTTAACCTGGCTCTCATTCTATCATACCACAAAAGGTCCCACAAATACTTTGGAAATCTTTAAAGATACAAACAAATGTTGCAATATTATCCAAATCGGTTCTTTACAAATAGAATTTATAAATACAATAAACCTTATTGTGGTGTTTATACATTTTCATTTATCTGGCAATGTTCAGAGTTGCCATTAAAAATGCTACTCTAAACCGGCTCAAGGTTGATTGGTTCCACTGTGAGGCTTTTCATTCAGGGTCAGGTCATGTACAGTAAGAAAACTGACCTTTTAATTCTGTAGAGATAAGTGCAATGTCCATCGGTCGAGAATCAGAAACTGGTGTCAATTATAGACAGATGTTGGTAGTTACAACTAATTTACATTTTTTGGGGGGTGTTAAATATATTTTTGCTAGTTGCTAAATGAATTAGCACATTTCCTTATGGGTACAGGTCAAACTCAACTCCTTTCCCGATTGCACTTAAAAAGATCTGTTTACTGTTTTGCTCATCCGCTGCTCTATATCTGCGACTCTAAAAACACTTAAACAAAAAGAAGAGAAAGTGCTCAACACTATTCAGTAGTCTTTTTTTTTATGTGTTTTGACAGTTGAAGCAGAGTTTACTGGTAAAGGTGATCGAAGGACGCTCTAAAGTACTGGGCGGTTCGTAAATAAGGGAGACTAAAAGAAAGCCTTCATTTGATGGTTAGTTAAGAAAATGCAATATGCACTAAAGTAGACTAACAAATTGTTTACTATCGTATTCCCACTTTGCCAGCAATTACAGGAGCAGAAGTAAAGTACATTGCATTGAAATATGACACTCGTAGCGGGCATTTACCCTGCAGCACAGAATACTATCTTTAATATTTTTTAGCCTACTCTCTGGAGAACGACACACATCAGTAACAAACAGTGTTCAGATGGTTATATTTCATAGCTAAGTCCCAATTTTAAACCTTACTGCGATGAAGCAGATCAAAAATAACCTTCATACTACCCTGAAAAACAGTCTCACTTCTGAAATAGATGGTCTGATAAACCCCAAGTGATTCCTTGTTCAATTCAAATAGAAACAATATGTCAACAAATCTGCTTATTTTCATTATTTCAGACATAGCTGTCTCCGATTGTGTTTTATGTATTGCTTTCAGTTAGTGTGCTAAAGACAATCTAAGCACCCTAGAATCAATTCTTTTAAGGCAGTGGAAGTCTTTTTAAGATTCCTGAAAAAGATTCAATATAAGGTATACTAAAGTAAGGCATCGGTATTTGTCGTCGAGCCATGATATTTCAACTATGATCTTCTGTTGTACTCGTTACCTTTATCTGGTGAGAATACAGTTGGAGTTATTAACAAAGCAGCAAACAGCAACAGTTCGATAAAAGATTGATTTATCTTCTGGAGTGTGATGGAGGTTTAATTCTGTTTTACAAGTAAACTTCCTTTTGGTAGGGATAACATCTGTGGATTGGGCAAGGCTTGGAAAAGAGGTTAGTAAAAAGGATGAGCATATGGAACATCTGTGACGTCGTGACATTGAGTATGGGATCGTGCCATTGGGTATGGGATCATGACATTGGGTATGGGTTTGCTATTCCTAGGCGATATGACAGTTTTGATGACCTCTTGAATGTAACGTCATCATCATGATACTGTTTAGTGTCCCGTTTTCCCCTGACTGGGATTTATGGATTCTATGCCACCTCACTCCTCTGGTCACTGTAGTGCTTCTAGTTAACGCCCCTCTAGTTCGATGGAAAGCTAAATAAATTCCGTTCAACCGACGTCCTCAAATAGACACCCCTATATTTCTGGCCAAACTAATGTTTTTTGTGCTGCCAGAGTACATCCAGTGATATTTTTTAATTAGAAATTGACCAGGTGTATGTACTGGCTCTGAAAAGTTATAGCAAATAGCCGCGAAACGTGTCATTGTGCATGCTGGTCTTGCTTACACTACTGTGTATCACCTAATTTCTATCCTTTTGTGCATTCATATATAAGGGGAAGTGTTGCGTCGCGCGTGGCAGCACTTAGTGGTACAAAGAAAATAGCCGGTTCTTATTGGCACTTCAATCTATATGAGAGATTTCTGCCTGATACACTAATTGCTAACAAAAAATGCAACTGCGACTGAGTAAATGTCTTATTTAAGTACAACTGTCAGCATGAAGTGGCCTAGTAATGAGATGTGACCATAGGTGGACACTGGAAGAGATTTCAGTCCCGAAGAGATCGGGAAGGTTTAACGGTAAAATGCCTTTGTATTTTCCTGTTTCCTATTTCCAACATTGTTTTGTCCATAGAACGAAAGAGATATTTCGCCTCTTATTGGATTGATAACGTCTTGAAAGGGTATTCCCCTATTGCAAATGGTCAACAATGGTAAGCCTACTTTCCAGCAGTTCTTGCCACTTGAGACTTTGATTTGTCCACAAGCACATTTGACAGTGCAGCCATAAATTGAGGCTATTAAATACAAAAATGCACAGGATTTACAAGACTTCATGTGTTATGTAAAATAACTGGTATGTACAGAGCAATGATGGTTGTAATGTGCTTGCCACATATCAAATTTATACAAAACGATTACTGATGCACAAACACAAGTCAAACCTTATTATGTTCCAAAATAAATATTTATTTTCCATGAATTTTTTGTGTTATGCTGAAGTCTTTCAAAGCAAAGTCTTTTTACCTTTTTTGGACTATACTCTTCTTTCATTGTATAATGTGGGTAGCATAATCCAACTTTTATTGTCTACAAAAACTATTCTTTCTGGTCACCAAATTGTCTCCTTTTGGTAGCTCCTACTTCCCTTTAAATTCTCGAATACACCCCCTTGGTAGCTGCACCTTTTAAATATGATCTTCATAACATGTTTCAACAGTTTTTCTCATTACAATTCATTCAACCAGCTAATATTGGTTCTCTTCTATTACCATGATTATCCTGATCTTCACTGCTCACATGTTCCTTTCAAGAATTCTCCTCTTAACCAACTCTTAACAACTTTAAAGTCACTATTGTCCTCCATATCTCTACATTAATTTTCACTAACATTTCCTCAAAATTCAGTTTAAGTTCACTGTATAACCCTGGCCGTTCTCATGTAAATATTGCCTTCTCAATACCATAGATGTTCCTCTTCAGATCTTTCTGTTGCTGTCCATACCTCTTGTTGGAATTCTTTCAAGAATTAAATATGATCAACCACTTCCAGTATCTTATAGTAAACTACTAAGTTCATTAGCCACATTTCTTTCCTTCACGTCAAACATTCTAGCTTAAAACCTCAAACAACAGCCTGGCCATCCTTATTTACTATTCCAAGTGCCTCTGTAATAATTGTTTCCAAATAATGCTAGGAATTCTTAAATAAAGTGGTGGAACTAACAATAGTAAGATATGATGGAATTTAGGAATTCTTAAATAAAGTGGTGAAACCAACAATAGTAAGATATGATGGAATTTAGGAATTCCTTAATAAAGTGGTGAAACTAACAATAGTAAGATATGATGGAATTTAGGAATTCTTAAATAAAGTGCTGAAAGATCATCAATATTACATTTCATCATAAGTTTATTGGACAATGGTAATATAACCTTTGTTACAAGTACACATCTAAAAAGTCAACCACACCAGCGTTTACTCTACACTAGAAGTTTAAAAATTGTGACAAGAAATCGAAATCTGTGAAAGAAAGATTGAACGTCTTCAATACGGCCTGCAAGCCCACCTACACTTAAAAGGGTTTTACGCTTTTGTACTGTCGCCTTATCTTTTAAAAGATATGTGCGTCTCTGTTCCCTCCTGTCCTTTTTGTTTTTCCCTTTTCTCTTTGTCTCCGTATTTCTTAGACAAATATGAGGGTCCCCACAGTAATGCATAAAAATTTATCCCTTTTTACTTGTGCTCAATTATTTTAACATTATGCAAATACAGGCAACTCTGTCCTTGCGGCCAGCTTGGTATTACGGGCAGCCTTGAAATGTGGGCGTAAAATCAAAGTCCCGGCAAAATTTTTGTGTTTAATTTATGTTAAAAGAACTCTGCATTTAACGGGCAGCTTTGAATTGCGAATTACGGGCAGTGATCGGCAGTCCGTAGCTTATAAAAACACTGTGTATTACGGGCAAACAATGACATCCTTGCTTGACTAGACGTGCCATCAACATGACGCAAGAGCGATGGTCCCGTGGATCGCGCCTTTGTTAGAGTGACAGCAATGAGTTACTTAAAACCTATTCATTCTACTTAACACCTGATGTTGATTTGAATCACACGTTTGATTCACTCAACAGTTAGTTTTAAGCAATTCTTAACATGCATTATACTCTACTGTACTGCATAATATACATATATATATATATATATATGTAATGTTATGCTAAACTCCCATATTACGGTGTCAGAAATGAACAAGAGGGCATTATATGGCCTATATACACATAGTTTTCCCGCTTTGCTGCGGACTTTTACTGTCTGTGAATGTGTATGTAGTGGAAGTTTTGGGCAAAGCCCCTGGACAGGAGTGAAGTTATCACCAGATATGGTCCTTATAGGGGAAGTCGAGGAAAGCACGAGACTAGTACTTGTTGGCTTCAAAAGGCTACATTAATCCCTTCAGAATGTTTGAATGTATAATTACAAGTCGGATTCACTAGATAGCGGTTGTCTCGTAGAGCTTTCATATCGGATAGCTCTATTAAATATTGCTTTCATTTTGCTAGACGTTTTCACCTACTGGTCACAGTAATCGAATAAAGTGAAGTCACAAAGCCGATGCTCTGTCGACCAAAAAATGTTTACAACTTTCGCGTTTTTCAAGACACGTGACAGAAAATGTGTCGCTCATGTACCTGTTCACGTTTTCTACGAAGTATTTCCTACAAATTCTTCGCTTAAAGTTATCTTATTGCATAACCATACCATCACCATATAATTTCTCTGCACGTATAATGGCCCTGTGATGTTCTAGAAACTTCTGCCCCACAAGTTGCGGTTTGGTTTACAAAGCTTATCTTAAGTACATATAAACAGAATTCAAAGACGGTTTGCCTCAGTATTTTTCAACTCCACTAAGGTTAATAAGAGATGTTTGAATGAAAGCGGCTTTCAGATCTAAGAACAGACTGAGACCCTTTTTACACGGGTACGGATCCAAACGGGTACGGATCCAAACTGGTACGGATCCAAACTGGTACGGATCCAAACTGGTGCGGATCCAAACTGGTGCGGATCCAAACTGGTACGGATCCAAACTGGTACGGATCCAAACTGGTACGGATCCAAACTGATGATATAATGTGATACACGATGTTATACGTAAGATGATAAGAATTACGATGTAATATGATATGCGTAATATGTTGCCTAATGATATATGATATTATTTAGGTATTATACAGCACTGTATGATGTAAAATTTGATATTTTAGATATGTTTTTATTTCCTGTTTAAATTTCCTTTCTCGACTTCTAGGTTTGTGTGATGATCCATTGTGGAAGTCGCGGATTAGGCCACCAAGTTGCAACTGGTAAGTTGATTTTCCTTTATCATAAACTGCACCTCTTACAGGTGTTAGCTATACACCTTATGGAGACGTTTATAAATTCGGTCGTGTTTACGTATCTCTTTAAAAATTTGGGCTTTGGATAGATGACGGGCCGGAGGACAATCTTTCCTCGGTTAAGTTATATGGCGCAGAAAGGTTGGTCTCCAATTGCGTTGCGCTAGATATCTATGTCCAACGGTGGATGATTGGTAGCTTATGTGGCAACTAGAGAAAGAGTGTGTGAACATCGGAGGTTACCTAGCGTGCAGTTGGTAGAGCGCATACCGCGAAAGCGTGGGTCGCGGGTTTGATCCCCGATGGTGTCTTATTTACTATTTCTTTAGTGTTCTTTTCAAACTTATATTTCTTTAAGCGTACTGCATACCAGAATCGCCATATTGGCCTTCTCCTTCTTCTTCTTCTTCTTCTTCTTCTTCTTCTTCTTCTTCTTCCTCTTCCTCCTTCTGAAGTCGCTCATTTGGAATTCTGAATGCCTTATATTTTAATGTGCCTTAACAAGTTGCGGACACTTGAAGGTGAGGGTTTGCGTTCCCCCTAATAAGTTTTCTACAAAAATAAAAGGGTTATTAGTCTATGCAGATATACCAGTAGACTAACTAATTTCAGCAGCAGTATTTAATTGCTTTTTATGGAGATGCTACCCTTGATTTAACAATGTTTTGTTTAAGAGTGTTCTTGTGATGAAGAATTATTGTCTGTGCGCATACGAAAATAATCATCGGAGGATGCCTGGACAGGGACTGAAGCTTTTGTGAAATGGACGAAAGTTTACTCCTTTCCTCTTTTTCGTCTGCTTCAGGAAGCAACGACAGTGTAGCGATGGAAACACACATGACACCAGATATTACTCCTGCAAAAATTTGGAATGTTGTCCTCCAACCAAAAGTATTGAATCCTATTTCTAGAGATGGTGTAAAGAGAAGCGGACCAATTGCAGCACCAGTGCTACATGCTCCTTTGAAAAAAAGAATGGTATTTAGAATTAAAAGTAAATGGAGTTCTACTAATGTAAGGTCTTCAAACTAATTTTAAATTAACAACATCTCAAACTGCATACCCCGTTATCAAGTTACGCAAAAAGTTTGAAAAGAAATTTAATCAACAGAGTAAAATTACTAGAAGGCCAGTATGGGTAGATTACCTAAATAACCTTATTCAACCTACAAAACTGTTCCGTCTACCTCGAGTATTCAAATTTGTATTGGATAAAGCAAAATCTGTTTGGTAAAGATTGGCAAAAACTAGTCAAAATAATGTTTAACATAAAGGGCCACACAAGAAAAAACAACAAAAAATACTTCAGGAGACATTTTTTAATAAAGCCGTTTTCAAGGGAGATAATGAACTTTGGAGCAAAATATTTATAACGCTTGAACACAATAACGAAAGTCTAAACAAAAACTTTTAATCGGAAGGAGGCAATTTGAATATTCAAGTCAATCTTGAGCATGCGAATGTATAGCAGTTCCTTTACTAAACAATCAAATTTGCTGCTGCATCATGAACGCACTTAAAAATGTTCGACGAGGCTATCTGAAACTTTTCAGTTATGTTTAAGAGCGTCATTCTTATAGATGGATGGCGATTTCCTTTTGTGTCATACCGCTCTCTGAAAAAGATACTTGCGTGTATATCCTACATACCGTGTATCGCAAGCTACCATTTTTTCTGTACCGGAAGTGCTCATTTTTGGTAAAAAGAGTAGTTTATGGTCTTGGGTAATCGCAAAATCTAATTAATGAGGGTTATAGAAACCCATTAACTTTTAGGTAGGCCCAACAACTTATTTCGGAACACATAAAACTAACGCTTTTTGTAAGAAAATATAGTAAAAATGTTTTTTAAGTTAAAAATTTTAAAATAGAAGTACCGAAATTTTCAAATTTATTGTCAAAGATTCAAACTTACTAACAAAATATATCGGTTATTATGATACACTTTAGTAAACCTAATTTTTAAGGTGACATCAAAAATAGGAAACCTTAGAATCTTCTGTTTAATATTTCAGATCAATTTTTCTGTAACCGGGCGTCCACAAATACGATCCTGGTGAATGGAGATTGTTCAATAGTTGTTAAAAATGCATTTTATAGTGTGTTTGCTCCATAGTAACAACTATACCAGGCAATACCTATACCTCATTCAATAACACCGCGAGAAATATATGATACCATCAAACAAGTCATGAAACATATGGACTGCAACAAGCAGGTTGGGTTTCATGTGTAGATTTGAAAAAAATAAATTTCTTACTTGGTCAAGAAAGCGGTTACACAAAATGATTTTTTTTGTGTGAGTAACGGTAGAGAAAAATGAAGCCCTGGAAAAGGAAAGAATGGCTTCCCCGAGATCTCAAGGTCGGTCAAAGACCATTACTAGTGCTACTTCTTACAGAGAAAAATATCATATTGCCTCCCATACATATCAAATTGGGATTAATGAAACAGTTTGTAGAATCGCTCGAGAAGGAAAGCAAATGTTTTAAGTATATATTTAAATCGTTTCCAGAACTTAGAACATAGAAACTCAAAACATTAGTGTTTAATGGTCCTGATATCGGGAAACTGTTATTAACTTTTATGGATACGTTAATTCAATGAATGACTCGGAGTTCCTCGTTTCTTTACTTTTCTTTACGTACTACTGTTGAGTTTAATTACAAGTTGATTTCATATCATTGTTGAGTTGAATTTTAAAAAAATACTTATGTTAAGAGTCTGAGTATCTTTTTATTTCCATGTATGATCTCAATTTGAAAACGCCTTCAGAAAAAACCCTCCCTCCGCCCCCCGATAAAAACCCTCCAAACGCCGTTGTAGGGGAAAAATCGATATGTTTGCGGCCCCTTAGCAATTGAAGTCACGTTGTCAGAAGCCACACGTTACATGCCACGTGTAATGCCTGCAGCCACAGCAACAATCAGCTTTTTTAAAGTCATTTTACACCAGAGGATCTATCCTTCACTTTCTGAGTGAAACTACACTTGTTTTGGGCTTGAACTACTGCTTTATATATGGAATTGGAGTTACTTTGTCTTTTTATTGAAAACGTCAGCTGCTTCTCTTTTTAAATGTGTAAAATTAACAATGCTCTACTGGAAAGCGAGCTGTGCGATACAATAAGTGATTCGAATGCTTACGACCACCGACTAAACTTTTCTTCTTATTACTTCTTGGTATTCTTGCAGCGCACTTGCTTCATGGATTTACTCGTTTTGGTACACGAGCCGCCTCCCAAAATGCTAAGTCAACAATTAACTATTCTTTTTATGAAAATTCATGTTTGATATTATCCTGGATATGCATATTCATGTTCAATTATATCCTCCATATGCAAATTAATGTTTACTGTTATCCTCCATGTGTAATTTCATTTCCAATGTTATTCTGCATATGCAAATTCATTTCCAATGTTATTTTGTATATGCAAATTCATTTCCAATGTTATTCTGCATATGCAAATTCATATCCAATGTTATTTTGCATATGCAAATTCATATCCAATGTTATTCTGCATATGCAAATTCGTATTCTGTGTTGTCCTGTGTACGCACGTTTCTGTTCCAACGACACACCGTGCAAATGCAGATTTTGAATCTCCTTGTTGGCACTGCATCACGTGACACTTCTGTTTATCTAGCGAAGCTATTATTAAATCTATGGTAGAGGCGTTGCCGGCAAATATGTCTTAATATGTTGTGCCGTTGGCAGCGGTAGAAAAGCCTATTGACCCTAAAATCATCAGGGATATCTAAGATCCTGCAGTTTAAGAGGAATAAATAATATTGGTCCAGTGACAGAGAGCTCAGGTCATGATCATCGTCATTTTCAGCCCTGGTGAAAACGGAATGGTTTCATGTCTACTCTTAGAACTCAAGGTGTGACAAGTTCTTTTTCACAAATATGAACGTACAGTTTGGCCGTTATCATGACAGAAAGGCCATTACAATGATTAGATATTAAGAACCCCATCTGTCATAAGTATTAGAAGGAGCAAAAGGGGTCGGGGACCTGGTGGTTATTATTCAGGTACGCTCTCTCATATGTGGTAGATCATTTTCGTCCAAGATGGGCATGGACATGCTGGTCAAGGTTGTTTTTGCGTGGTTTCTATGTTCGAGGCGCAAATTTGTAATATTTTGCGCATTAAATAGTTTGAATGTTGCATATTTGTATTAGCACGAAGAGCCATATTTCAAGTGAAAGACTTCCGTTACCAGTGAAGAACCTTACCCAAACGTCGTTTCAGTGGAATTGCGGCGTAATATATCAGCCGGCGATATTAATTGATGAGATATGAGGGCCTACATACAGCCATAAAGTGGATATCGGAAAAAGATATTCGTTTGATACTTTGTATTGGTTTCAGTGAGTGTGAACGACTTCTTAGGTTTAAGTTTCGGTGGTATGGGGGATTAAAGCCCCCAAACAAACAGCATACGGATAATGGCATTTGCTATTGTTTTCAGTGCTCGATTGCATGTTAATTTAACTCTCATCGAAGATGTTTCTAAGGATTTCTAAGAAACTAGTATCTCTGCTCCACCCGATGCGCCGCTTGCATGGAAGGATCAGGAGCATGATAAGCTTGCTGCTGATGGTGATCGACAGTCTCTGAAGCAGTTGATGCCGATGACGACACGGTATCATCCACCTTGGTACTTTTTGTTTTGCTTTCTTCGCTGAAACCAAGGAAAAGAAAAAAATCTTCAGAATTGGCCTTACAATGATCAAAAGATCTAAGCAACTCGTATAAGAAATAAGCACAACAAAACCCTATTTGGGTATTATCTCGGTCTCGACAGGTTTCCGGCTGACACCTACATGCCGAATCAACTCGAAAATGGGAAGAATTTTACCCTTCAGCTTCCATCTGTTGTGAATTGTGACAAAAGTCGCCTCGCCAGTACAAGCGGACTAAAGGGGAGAGGTAATCGATTTACGAACTAAAAGGATGGATGAAGCTCCCTCCCTTCCTCCCAACATGATCCCTTCGTCTACCTATGGGCAAAGGTACTGCGTGCTTCTTAAATATCAAAATCACATGCTGCTGATAATGGAAAATTAAATACTGTATACTCAGTTTGCTTGACGAAAAGAAGTGTTTTTCTTCACGACTTAGCTAGCGCGAAGGTCTCCTGCGTAAAGAAAGATTGATGATACCAAATGACATGTTGACAGTAATGACCAAAATTCCGAAAAAGGGAACCAACGATACAAAATAAAAACAATTTCACTCTGGCGTCTGACATGACCTCTGTACAAATGTTTATTGGCTTTTGATACGTTGAGTTGATGTATAGAACAATTATATTCCGCTTTCACCAAGTAGAAAGACCATTTAGACAAACGTCCGACTGATTTTGTAACATTTACAACAATGTTAAACAAAAGAGCATAATATTGACATCGCAGTCGCACTGTAACAGCCATAAGTTTTGGTGTTTGTAGTTTAGTTCATTCACTTCTCATCCTTACATTGACATACATACATACATTTCCTGATTAAGGAATGTGGTATGACTGAATCTGTAAACAAATTTACGATCGGAGGAGTCACAGAGCTTTTGATAGAAAACCATTGAAAGGTTATTAGGGTGGTAGATATTATTTTACAGAAGTGGACCGTAACAGGTCCTTTAGGAGTCCGCAAGGGATATGTTAGGAATCTACAAGTGATATGTTAGAGATCTGCAAGTGACTAAGTGATCCGCAAGTGGTATGCTAAGGATGCGCAAGTGATCTAGGAGTCCGCAAGTAATATGTTAGGGATCTGCATGTGATATTTTAGGGATCCGCGCGTAATATGTTAAGGGTCCGCAAGTGATATTTTAGGTATCTGCAAGTGATTTAGGGATCTGCAAGTAATATGTTAGGGGTCCATGACCTATTAAGAATCGGAAGAAAAGGAATTATCATTTCTGCTATTGTAGGGCGTTGTCTTGAAACAAGTGACAATGGTGAAGTAGAAGTGCCATTTTAACATATGGTATTCTTAATTAAACCCCTACCAATGCATGTCGCAGGCACATGTATATAATGACCATTCTGAAATTTGCTAAGCGGTCTAGAATTAGTACATCTTGCACAGAAGGGGATCCGCAGAAAGAAGAAATTTGCGGGCCATCGCTTACGGGATGTTACACTCCGACATTCGGTACTCTGTCGAGAAAAGATTTCGTTCAAAACTTAGGCCTTTTTCAGTAACAGGAGCCGTAGGAAAGGTGTCGCTCTCGTGCCCGTTATTTTCTACGACTTGTGTTGGTCTTCTAATTTCCTATAACTTCATCGTAAAAGCTTTCTCGTCTCATTCCATACGATTGCTGTGAACAGTGTATGGCAAAAACGTTTAGCAAGATAATTTTTATTCGTAGGTCTTCATCAAATACTTTAAAATGCCCCATGAAAGATAAAATATTTATAACAAACTGGCACTCTATGGCGTCATTACAAACAAATTCTTCTTAATAAATATAAAACACGTTTTCAAATACGAATACGAGGCCAAATTATCTCATAACATGTTCACACCTACAAAGTTAATATCAAAACAACTGTATTGCTTATGCTGCTAAGAGATTTATGGACAACTTCCGTAGATGAGCAAATTTATGTTTCGAGAACTTGGTATTGCGCCCAAACACTCTAGAAGGCTTACGTCAAGTACAAGAGTTAGCATCATAATTAAATCCTAAGTGTTGGTATGTTCATCCGAGTTATTCTGCTTCTAACAAAACGAGAAGTTTGTGTTTATTCATATTCCAATTTTTTTATATCAAACTTACACCTAAGACATGTTTGTCGCTGTACTAATTGCTAGTAAGGTTACCAAACGGTGCCATACACTACCTTCAGCATTTCAAACAAGGTCTGAAAAGTTGTTGGTAATCACATTTTTAATGTTAGTAACCTTCATTGAAATTGTGTTTTAGTATTAGCTATTATTTCTACAAAGAAGACGGCTGAATGACAAAATCCAAGTGATTATTTTTGGCGTTTTCTTAAACAAGCAGGATGTTACTAATCAGAACGGCTTTTCTATGTCGTGGAAACACAGGTGCCTTAGGCCCGCTCTGTCATTGGCCCGAGTTCCCCTATAGCTGTTGTGATGTCAACAAATGCTCACCACTTGACGCAACCCGGCACTTGCATCAAAAATCAAGGAAGGGACAGACTTTCTTAATTCCAAGACTTCATAGTCACGTAATTACATTATTTGTATTATGTCCGAATATACATGGGACGGTGTAATACGATATGTACATATCCAGCAAAGTTAAGTTACTTGGCTGGGTCGACGCAGGCCTGCGCCTTGGAAGGATACAAGAATCTTGTCCGTAGGCTCTCCACAACTCTCAGGAGACATAAATAGATACATAAATACATAAATAGATTCATACATAGATAGATTGACCGATGGAAGCAAAAGTTTTGTAAGAAATGTGTTTTAATGAAAACAACAACGGTACTTATAAACCTCTGTATCTTGAGTTAAACGTACGTGACAACTACCAATTAGGCTTCATTTAATTACTGATAGAATAAACTACATACCCTATAAATTTTATTTAAATACGAATACATTATCGATGATTTTGGAGGGGGGGGGGGTACGAAACTGCAGTAGCGCCAGCCTACCCTTCTCCTAGGGCCAGAGATCGAGAGATCTATGAACTCGTTAAGGGCTCGGGACTCAATGTTTATATATTCTTCAGGAATTAGTGTTTAAGTGATATTTGGGGTAGGATTGTGGGCGGATTTTTGAAGTTCGGTACCACTACTATATATCATAACTGTTATCATGTCAACATGTAAGCATGGTTAGATGGCAAGCAATTTACTAATAAATTATGTACCGACGAACAGCAAACTAAGTGTGTAAGATATACAGGATTTACCCAAAATTACCTACAGCAAAGTTAAACTACTCAGTGTGTGAGGTGTCAAACCTAGATTATATTGATTTTTCGGCGCTAGTACACTTTCGCACGTGCCCCTTTATTTCCTATATTTTCAGCTTTTCAGGCCAGAAAACATCATGTGTGACTTATTCAATACTATAAGTAATATATTGACTAATTCTAAGCATACATAGTACAAATGATGATATTAAAATAGCTTTTTTAGAGTCCAGTATAAACACAAAGGAAACGATCTCATGCAACAACATAAATATCTGAGGCGACTTGATGCAAGGCAAGTTACAATTGCTTACTTTTACTGTGCAGACGAATTTTGGAACATTTATGATACATCATGGAATGCTTGTGCAATTAACTTTGGCAAGACATTAGGTTTGGCAATAAAATGTAGCAATAACGACCTTTCGACGGTAAGTGATTAAATTTACGTGGTTTGCATGACATAAGGTGCTGCTACTGATATTTCTACTATTATTTTTTGTACTAAATATATTCGAAATTAACTAGTAATAGAGCAACGTTTCAGAGTGTTTCCAGACGTCTTTAGGAATGCCTGAAGAAGTATTTTAAACACGACGAAACATTACGAGAATAATTTCCTTGTTGCGGTCTCGCCAAATACTTGTCGGTATTATATTCACATTAATATTTACAAAGAAAAAGCTGCTTTGTAGGCACTGTACAGGCAAGGCGCGAAAGTACTTTTACTTCCGTTTACTCTTCTATTGCCCCAGCTGATACCAGCCGCCCTTTGATGAGGATAAGTATCTCGACAGTCATCAGTACATTCGAACACGCTGCCTGCAAGCCACCTAACCGTTAAATCAGTGACCGCCCGTTGTCGATAAAGACTTCCATAGCAAGCACAAATGCAAGACAATGGTCCAGTTGTTTGTAGTCATGTACAGATAAGATAAGATTGTAAGTTATATGGTGCATTAGTGCTTGGCAGTTTGACTAAAAGACGATAGTTGGTCCCGTGGTTAGAACTCCCAGCAAACGCAAATACTCTTACGCGATTAATTCGAAGTGGTTGAAGTTGCTCCTTTCTTTTAAGTTTTCGGCCTCGATAACGTTTTATTATGACCCCCGATTTGCGAAAAATCGCGAAAAAGTACCACTCCCCATTCTTATGAAACTTACGAGGTTATTTCAAAAGTACTTACGTGCTGTAGTGACTATTTTATATTTTAAACCTTTGACTTCCGAATAACAGCTCAAAAAAACAAGTAAAACTATATTGATAGGCGCTCCGACCCCACGATATCCCTGTTGCCATTATCAAGTGAAGTGAAATGGCTCAGTTTCGCTTTACATATAACATTACAAAGTCGTGCGTAAAAATTATTTGAGGAAGGATTGTTCTAAAACATTAAAATAATCTTGTGGTTAAAAAAATGGGTAAATAGTTGCATAATGATTATTCAGGAAAATAGTTAAATTCTTGGTCTATTTGTAAAACTGTTGATCACTTCCGGCGTAAACATTGAAGGATGTACATCATCGTGTTAAGATATCGCACAGGGCGTCGTCCAATGTTACTTCTTCATTACATAAAACGGTGCAGTAAAGGCGCGTGACATGACCTTCCCATGGAGAAGATGAGCAATAACAGTATAGTACAACTCGTTTAAACTCCATGTTTAAACGAAACTGATCTCATCTGGAGTCAAAATGCTGCTGTGAGTCAATTTTGCAGTGTGACCCTTGACCCTGGGATAACTAAAATACCAAGAGAGATCAGACACCTGGGACTCCGAAGCGGAAATCCTTCTTACTCTACTGTGTGTGACCACAGCTACTGGTACACCGAGAAGTCTTCTATATCACGTGTTCCCGGTAGATATGACACTACTTTCTTATCATCTGCCTCCATGTTTTTTTTATGCTTCTGAGGTGTGTGTTGCCACCGGAAATACATAAAACCGTGGCAACTTTGAATCTGCGTGCTTGTCTTGCCTGTTTACGAACGTGTCTGGTTGATCAGGGCAGAAATCGCCGCTAAAATCCTGCAGCTTATTTCTTCCCGCTGTTACCATTCTTCTTAGTACGTGTTTCTAGATACGTGAACTGTTCTGCTTTCTCAAAAGAGTGTTCTTCTGATTCAGATTTGAAAACCACCATTGTCTCTTCTAGCGTAACAAACGCCATATATTTTCAAGACATGCCAATAGATATGTTTGCCCCCTTTCCTTATTACGTAACTCAGCGATGTCGCACGCCATTTTTGGAAACCAATCAAGTTGTTACTAACACTCTATTATATGGCTGGTAGTTATAGTAAAATGACTTTGTACTTTTCTGTAGTGTTGCGGATCACTTGGTTTAATCAAAAATGACTCTACAAGCTTTTTTCAAGTTGATGTAGTCTGAAACCCTGACGAGTCCGTAACTAGGCCATGTATAGAATATTGCTATCATCTCGGGGCTCAATTTTAAAATTTACTTACACTTATAAGAAGGATGCATGTACAATAAGAGACTTGCTTACAATAGATAGTATAATGACATTTGGAATATTGCTATATAATAAACCTTCATAAAAAAGTATAACCAATGAGATATCAGTTTTGATGTCAATCTTCCTTAAATCTGATCCTCAAAGTGGAGTTATAGACCAGGTTATCTATTACATGGATACTTGAAAAGGCTTAGTTTTTGTTGGTTCTGTTGTTGCTGTATGTAGTTTGATCAATAGCTCATGAAGATTTAAACAGTTATTGTTAAAAGCATAAGTATGTGTCGTTGTTTGATAATTGCTGTGACCTAAGACCAGTTAGTAGTGAAGATCTATGCAGCTATATAATTTATGTGCCATTGTTACTTTTGAACAAGGTGTATAAGCTTTTAAGTCTTAAAATTTGATTTTGTCTCATACAAGAGAGAACACCTTCTCGTTTTAAATGGCAAGGAAGAATATGCACATTCAAGGAGAGCCACAAAATCAAGCATGGGTTTATATTTTGTTTGTGATGATTGTATTATGTTGCCGCACTGCAGATTAAGATGATTATGACAATATGAGGATGACGTGATTGTAAAACAGATGATGATGACAATGTGATATCAGTGATGACAAATATGATTGTAATGACACTGATAATGATGGTGACAAAATTATGCTGTTTCACTGCTAATTATGGTAATTATGACACTATGATGATGGGCGATTCCATGGTGAAGTGGACATTTTTGGGAGAAAATGAAAACTGTTCATTGCACAAAATATAATTATAATGTTATTCAAAAGATAATGTAATATGTATTTTGAAACTTTTTGAAGTGATTAGGGGAAGCACTATTCCATAATGGCAGCTTAAGTTTGTAGTATTCCCAAAAAATGGAAATTTGCACTATTTTTCATCTTTTACATAATGGTATAGTTAACCATGTGTAAAATACTTGTATAAATCTTGGAATATGCTTAAATTTTGTAGGGTGTGCGGCGCACACCTAGCACACCCAGAATATACGCCTCTGATAAATTTGTGGACGATGACCAACATTATCGTCGTGTTGTTAGCTTTCATTAGCCTAGTTCGTGGGAGAATTGGAAGAATGATTTTATTTCTAGTTCGAGTTTTCGCGGCGATTTTCCTTACCAGTCGGCCAGTTTTACAGAATTAAGTCCATTAAATAAATTTATGTTTCCAGTTGAAGGCCGGTCACCGTCAATGGTGTTGTTTATAACTCTAAACAAGAAAATATTCTGCAAGAAAATATTCTGCACTTCCTGAGGATATATTTAAATAGAGCTAGCATGTAATACCAAGGCTTGTTCGTACTGAGAACGAACACTTTCGAAGGGTATTTGTATAGGAATTTTTGTGGCCTTTATAAACGATAGGCCCAGGAAACATGGATAGTTTAAAAGATAGAATAATATTGTCAAGTATCAAAGAAATATGTTCACTGTAAATCAGTGACTATCTTATTGTTTTAGGACTCAAGAATTGACAAAATGTCTGACTTTGGTGGTATTTCAAGATGTAAAAGTTGCCATTTTGAAGACTTTGCCAGTCCAGACTCAAATCGCAGAGAGTCTTTCCAAAAATGCCTCGTATCACAATCACTCTCTTCTGTTCATTAACAGTATTCCAAAATAACTTGCTTTTAAATTTCGGTTACTCACAATTTTGCTCATCATCAGAAATCATTGGACACATTTCGTAGGTATAAACGTGGCAAAAGAGTTGATCCTTTCAGCTGTTGAGTTTGTTCGTATCGTAATTCGTGCAGTATTTGCAAACTCAGATCAACAATTTTCAATGGTGACTCAAACGGGACCGTTGACCATTTGTCTAGTATCTTTCATCATAGACAATAACTGAAATGTGATCCGTCACGATATGGGATATAAGAGGATCACCTGTGGGAATTCTCCTATTGTTGCGGTTTAATACTAAGCAGCTAACAATTTCAATATTTTTTCCAAGAAATTGATTCTTTTCAGTAGGTGCATTTAGTGGCAAAAGGTCACCCAGCATGGGCTACTTGTGTTTGATACAAATCATGATGTACGTTCAACATATTCTTAAAAATAAGATTTCCCCAAAAGAAAAATTTCAATTCAAATTTTCTCAATTTTTAGGCCCCCAAATCCTAGCTTTATCAAAAGTTAAAAATTTTCCACCAATGGCAAACATTTGAAGACAATATCTTCGAAGACCTTACGGTAAAATTGGCTTCGGCCCCGCTTGATTACACCTAACAAAATCTGTCCCACTGGTCAAAAAAGATTGGTCACCCTTGACATAGTAACTATTTTGTTTCCAGTATGACAATGAAAAGGAACATCAATATTGAGACAGTGGTTTCCGATAACCGACATCATCATGGAATCGGCTAATAATGAAAATTAAACTGGTAAATTCTTTGGCGATATCTATAGGGGGCAACATTTTGCCAGCAGGATATCCCCCCGGTCACGTAGTTGCGCTTATTCTCATGGCCTGAATTTTTAACTAGTTAACTATACATTCGTCATAGTGGTACAACCTAACTGAGGAAAGGCACCAAGAAAGGTCAGGTTCGTCATTATCGCATATGTCTATCGATGTTGGACAGTTTTACCTTATGTTTGAAATATGGGATCGACGTCTATCCAATGTACCAACCATGGATCCAACGGGAGCCCATATTGTAATATTTAAAGTCTTATCGACATTCTATCAGAGTCAATACGACGTCTTTTCAATATCTTAAAATAAGACGTCGCATCAACGCAATCGGTGACGGTGATTGGGCGTTAACCCGACATTAAAATGCACTTAAATATTTAACAAAGGTCATGGCCCAAGAAAGTTTCCATTGTTTACTTTAACAGGAAAAGATAAGTAAATATGGAAGTGGTAAATACCTAGATAGTGCCAAGTGGTGAATGTTAAATGCGAAATTGGTACCATGTAAAGGTGTTTTTTTCAGCGTCAAGAAAAATAGGAAATAGAAAAAGAACGGAAAAGAACGGAAAAGAAAACGGAAGTTAAGTTTACAGTCAAAAATGTTAATTATAGTTCACTATTTAAACTAGCTCAAATGCATATATATTTTCATATATATGTATAATTACTAAAATTTCAAAACTAGCCAAAAAACCTAAGTCATGAAATGGTGACTTCAATGAATTACTCTTGGGTGCCTAATAGACGGGGGAAGTACAAAAATCCAGAAACTTAATAAACAGGGGGGTTGGAATAGACGAGGGGTTGGAAAATGACCAAAATTATAATAGACGGGGGACAAAAAGTGTAAAAAATGAAGTCAGGAATCAAAGTTTAGAATTAACTGTAACTTTCTAAACGTAGGGTAATACAACACAAATCATAGTCAGATATTCGAAGTCATGATAGTCTCCTACATGCCTTCCAAGATATTAAAAATGTTCTCCTCATCCTCTGCTCAATGACAGTATTATTGCTAACATCTGTAATGTGCGTCTTCACACTTCTTCGAACCTCTTAAAAGGGCACCTTCATCTTTTAATGTGCGGTTTTTATATTTTAATAAAGATATTTTCTACTTGCCTGCCAAAGTACCCCCTCAAAAAATTGTCATGGGTGGGAGATTACTAAGAAATTAATAGGCGGGGGGTTGGGATAAGAATGTCCTGGGTGGACAATTTTTGAAAAATTAATTAGCGGGGGGGGACGTCTATTAGGCACCCAATAGTAGTCAATGGCCGTTCTGTACTTAGGTTTCTGACTAAATTCAGGACTTAGTTTTTCTTTTATATCCTGAAACGTTCTGTTTGCAGTAGGTGGTTCTTGCCCCATAAAGGGTGTGTCAGTTTAGTGACAAATTACGCTCTTACCTTTCTTCTTTGGTGCTCTCGTCGTCTTTGTCGTCTTCGTCTGTTTTCAATGAACTGCTTTTTTGGCTTCGCAATTGGCCTTCTCTTGTTTGGTCGTCGTTTGATTGTTCTTCTTCCTTTCTTCACTTTCAATTTATTTCTAGTTACCTTTTTTGACCGTATATGGCATGGTTATCAACTCCATTAACTTTCGAATTATCCACAATGAACGTTATATTTGAGATGACTTGTAAAGAGAATGAAAACAAGTATTGTTTATTAATAAGAGAGAGTTTCAACATATGGCCAATCTGGAGAGGGCATACTGTGCCGCTGTCAAGTCTAAAATTACAAAATTTGATTCACGGATTGAGTGCCACTTAGGTATTGCAAGGTATTGTAGTGTTTTTTTGGTGATAATTAATCTAGAAATTGGCAGATAATTGCTGATACGTAGCCTGTTTTATTGCCAGTGACATAATGTATCAGACGTATTGCACGAAATAGCGAAAACAGTGTGTACTTAAAAGCCTTTTGCGTCTGACACTCCTCAGAGTACTTAAGTCAGAATGACCGAAATGAAGTGTGTGAAAGTGTGTTTGACCACGGACGATTGCTTCCGTATCATAGGAAAGGCCATGTCTTCATTTCATTTGGCCGTACTGGAGTTAGCCCACATAAAAGCAAGAAAACCTTTGCTATGCAGACAAAAAAAAAATTCTCGCTAGGCCTATTCAAATAATCCAGTTGTAATGGACGCTGATTGGTCCAATAACACAAGCCATTCAGGTAGTCCAAATTCTGGTAGGCTCTTTTAAAAATACAGTTGGGTATACTCTTTCACACACTTAAGTTCGGTCATTTTCACGTTAAGTACTCTGAGGAGGAGGAGGAGGAGGAGGAGGAGGAGGAGGAGGAAAAACGCTTTTACGTACACAATGTTTTCGCTATTTCGTGCAATATTCTTGTTTTGTACCACAAATGGAAGGAACAAAATTAAAGCTATCAATACCTGGGCAGTGTCTCTTTTGAGATATGGGGCTGGCGTGCTCAAGTGGAGTAAAGAAGAGTTGCAGCAACTAGATAGGAAAACTAGGAAACAAATGTGTAATGATGAGATATTATGAAATAGTCTCGTGCTACTAGTCGTACGATGATTGTACTTGATTAAGCAATAATGTATTATGCAATGTTACATGTAAAAGAGTTGCCCTTGTAAAGTAGTGTCATTCTCGAATAGATCATGTTGATCAGCAGATGTCCTTGGTCATCATCTTATAGTTAAAGTACTTGTCGTTCACTACACTCGCGCTGCAATCGAAGCATTACAAAATGACGATGAACAAAGTCCTGAACCCCAAAAGTGATGTGGCAAGATGATATGTGCCGAGGAAAAGAGGTGGACGTGGATTGATAGGGTGTGAACAGTGTGTAAGGGTGGAAGAAAATAACTTGGGGTACTACATCAAGAATAATAAGGAGCCTATGTTGAATGAGGATGTGAATCATAGAACTATTGCAACAGAAAGTGTACTAGAGCCCAAACAGTTCAAACTGAAGTCACGTAAAGAATTCGTAAATGGTTGGAAAGACAAGGTTTTACATGGCCAGTTCTTAAAAAATTTGAAGGGAGTGGATGAGATTAACACCTGAAAGTGGCTTGTTAAGGGTGATCTTAAAGGCACTACAGAAGCTTTGATTTGTAGTGCACTGGAACAATCGCTGCGGACAAACTACATCAAATACCAGATTGATAAGTCCAGTGAATCACCACTATGTAGAATATGCGGTGAAAAAGGTGAAAATGTCACCCACATTGTGAGCGAATGTGGCAAACTGGTGCAGCGTGAATACAAGAGGCGCCATGACAATGTAGCACGGTATGTACACTGGATAGCATGTGGTGTTGCTGGAGCGGAAAGAGCGGGAAAATGGTACCAACAAAAACCAGTTTTAGAATGTCTAAAATTTGCCAGTAAGACCGCTGTGATGCATAAGATAACATAACATTGTTCAGATGAAAACGAGGGCATACAAAGTATATTTCACTCAGGAATTCAAAAATGTGTTATAAAAGTTTGATTAGTTAGTATATTTTTAACAATTTAAACTACCCCTGTATGAAACCTGTCCCCGTCGCAACTGTGAAGTCCGATTTTCCAAAGGGCACTGAAATGTACCGTTATCCTTAGGAGCTTATTTTATAAACTAGAGTACTACACACTGCTTTGAATCCAAAGTACCTCCATACTTTGTTATCTTAACTGTGGGAAAGTTGCCAAAAATCGGGTCCTAGTCACCTTATATCCAAGAAATTTGTGGCGCTCCCAACTGCCCACTTCCAGTCAATCTTGGGTATGACAACGACCATGAACGATGTATTTCTACATTAGGACACCAGGATGATTTTCGTTTTTACAAAGGTAAAAATTGAGTAGAGTTCTCTCAGCCACGCAGAAAGTCAAATTTTGATGGGGAGGAGGAGGGGGGCAAATTTTAAACAAAACCTTTTCCCTCCCCTCCTTCCTTTCTTGCTTCCAAGCCGGCCCGCCACGGTTTTGTTTGCTAGGGAAATTTTGAATTTTCACAGTCCTTAAAAGGCTCAAAATCGTATTTGAGAGACTTAGATGTCTCTTCCAGTGAATTGAAATATAAAAGTGATCCATCTTTTAATGCTGGTAAGAAATTTTCTGGTGGGCAAACGTGGCCAGATTTTATCTGTAGGGCTGGCACAGCCCCCTCCCTACGCGCGCGTCCTTGGCTGCGTGCCTGAGTTCTCTTCCGCCAGAAATCATTTCAACTCTGTTTTCTATGTACGCCACTCTTTTTTAATTTGTTCACTCCTACACCCTACTAGAAGCACATCGTTTATTTTGATACTGAAAACGAGGCTCTTAATCAAGCCAAAGCACCGAATCTATATATTTATGTATTAAATCTTTTAATTTTGTAATGTTTTAATCTATGAGGGCATGATCCCCTTCTCCCCTATTCCTCCTTGACTTAAAGTGTTTAATATTATGATCATTACTAGTGTTTCCGGAGTTGCTCAAGGCTCTGTTATTCCGGATCAATGTAGTACGAACAACAGTACAGTGTAACCTGCCTATAACGGTCACCCAAGGGACTGACCAATTTTGGCCGTTATGGAGGGGTGGCCTATCTGCACAGGTTAGGTATGAAAGGGGAATATTGTTTGTTGATGACGTCATATTTGTATCTGAGAGTTAACAGAATATCGTCGAATGGCAGGAAGAAATTATCGCTGAATTGCTCGTGTTTGTTTTCAAGCACGGGCAGACAATGCCTTCTGTGATTTATTTAAGAGCATTCTGAAGTTGCGTGGATTCAGTAGTGGTTTATTCAATTGTGTCTGGTGAATTTAATTCAACAATCGACCGTTATACACAGGGAAAATATTCTGAATAACCTGATCCGTATGAAAGTGACCGCTGACCGCGTTAAAGAGGTGACCGTTCTCTGAACGTAAATCTCTATGTTAATTGTAACGGCTGGTTAACTGATGGCCGTTCTATAGAAGTGGCCGCTAAGGCAGGTTACACTGTACTTCCAGTCTACTCTGCTAGCAGGTTTTCCCCTTGATTTTCAGAAGTTGCTCTGTGTAGTATATTACGTATGGGATAGTTGTAATCGAGATGATTTTAATTGATAAGAATTTAGCATCAGGGTTTTTATTGATTGAGATATGAAAAATGAATTGCAGTATTAGCTGCAATACTCAAGGTCGAATGCATATTTGCGATATAATGGGATATTTGTAAATAATACCAACTTATTCAAATTACATACAGGCGTGAGTTTGCTCTTTTCCTAGGTAATGCAGGCATACTTAAGTATGTATCCGTAAATCTTTATTGAGAAGTGTGTCAAACATTAGGTAGGGGTCCTCGCTAAAATGGTGTCAGGCGTTTCCACTTTGCTTTCAGCACAAGTCACTCTTGAGAGGGTTATATGGTGATTTATCTTCAGCTGTCAGAGTTTAACTTTACACCAATAAAACGAAAACTTCACCGAACAAGTAATTAGAAGTGACTTAAAACAACCGAATATTGACCGAGGACTCTGTACGACCATTGGAATTTGTGGATTACATCTTCCGACTACATGCCTCAACCAGTTTTCTCGATCCAATGTATAATGATACATCTCTTTACTTCCTGATTCAATGTAATAATTTGTCATGCCTCTTAGGCAACTTGTTTACGGCCTGCCTTTTCCGTTTTGGGCTTGTGTTAAACGTAGAATGCATGATGACAGATGTTAGAGCAGTGGTTCTTAACGTGGACGATAGAGAGCCACCTCCACCCATCGCCTGGCGTGCGTTGGAAACACTGAAGGAGACAATGCAAGACAACAGGGCGACAAGCCTTTGATTACAGACAATTACTGAAATCTTGAATTTATGTTTCAGTTTGTTTGTGAGCTACTTTCTACTGCTTACGGTGTTACATTCTATACAATCTTTGATTGGCACCTCACAAATACGAGGCTATAGCCTTGCGACCATTTTATTTTAATATCGGGGGGGGGGGGGCGCTTTTGATGTATCTAAGGACCCAAAGGGGCGGTCGCATAAAAACTTCGAGAACCACTGTGTTAGAATTTGCTGCTCTTTGCAGCCACTGCTCAGGAATAAATGCTTTGCTTTGACAACGTGGTCGAGATTTCTTCTGCTAGTGACTGTTGCTTCTCTATGATCGCTGGTTGTTGTAGCAGATGGATTAATTGGTTTAGCTTTGTGCAGGACTGGATACTGCATTGCAGTGTATAAAGTATAGAGTCAAAGAGTGTGAAATTCATCTGTTTTAAGATTTTGTATGACTGGTTCCCGAGGAGGCAACAGAACTTTTAATCGCCGAAGCCATTTTAATCAAAGAAAGATGCCCACCTATTAATCGTAAGGACGAAATTTTTATCCGCACATTAAATATATTTTAAGAACTTTTTACGTTATTTTATAACATTTTAACATTTTAATTATTTCTTTCATCACCATGCAATTATTTACTCATTGTTTTAGCCACAAAATATTTCAGTGTATTCAGACCATTCCTTGCTCTAATAATTTCATGCATGAATTTGTAAGTTTGTATTTAAACAAAAACGGGAGCTATTGCACCTCACTTGAAAATGGCAACAGGGACTGCCGAAACGTTGTGTATGCAAACGAATATAAAGATTTATCATATAGTAACAAGATGATTTTCATTCGTAGTTCTTAGGACCTTACAGGACAAGCAGCCGTATAGAAACCTAGAAAGGATAGCAATTAAGATAATGAAAGTGCAGACAGACGTAGCATTCAACAAATCCTGCTGCGAAGGTGCAAAGTGTGGAAGACCTATTTGGTGACGTCATTATTGTCCTGTACCAATAAGCTTAGTTACTTTTCGACCACTATTTCTTACCGTACGGAATTGATGTCCTGAGATTTAATCGCTTGACCTCTGCCAAAGTTAAATCCCATATCTTATGCTTTTCTCCAGTCAGTTTCTAATAAAGTAAGAAAATAATACAGCATCAAATCAAAGTAATCAAAAGTTTGGTGTGTTAACACAAACAAACAAAGGTCAAGATAAATAAGTTACTAACACGAATACAAATCAAGACACAAATCACTGCCAAAACAAACTCATATAATACAAAACCAAATAAGAACACAAAATAACCGTCAGTAGTAGAAGAAATTAAATAAATCAACTGCGAAAGTAAAACACCTGGTGAAAAGTGGGCCTTGAAAAGTATCGTAGAGCCTTTATCTCCATCACATGTACAAAGATCGAAAGACTGAAAGACGGGGGGGGGGGCAGCGTGGGGAAAAAGGGAAGAGGAGGGGGAGGGAAAAGAGAAGGGGGGGGGGGGGGGGGTGTAGTGAAGTAGTGATAAATTTGGCAACTAGTAACTCTTCGATAATCTGTGGTAAATTTGTAGTGGAAAAGGCACTTGAAAGTTTCGAACGAAGACTGCGAGCAAATTCCTCAGCATTCGAACTAGTTTGCTGATGACGAAAATAGTCTAACCGTAAAGAATGGTGATCAGTTACTCCATAACGTTGGCGTAAAAAACCAACGATAGCAGTAAAGTCTTGCAACTGCTCCTCAGAAATATTGGACTGCAGCATCAAAAACATCCATAGACAAAAATGAAAGTAAAACATCCGCTTTGTGATCATCAGTGCATTGAACAAGTCGTAGCAAAACATTGAAGTGTTTCAACCAAACAGAAATATCAAGAACGCCATCGTAAGAAGAAGGCTTGTTGGCTGTGTTAACTGTACGTAAAATTGATGAAGCAGGAGCCGTGGTACTAGTAGCCATTCTCGTCGCCAATTTGTAGGGTTAGGGGCAATATTCCCTTTAGCTGTGTATTCAAGGATTACTTACACACGACTTGACTAACTTGACACATACTTAATATTCACAGAATGAATGAGAGTAAGAAAGTAGGTCCCAGACTACTTCACTACAGGGGGTCTGAACTTCAGTCTCAATTTGTAAAGGTTTTAATAAGGATGACACACATGAGGACAAAATCGTAGTAATTGACTAATTAGCAACTGTTTCAGGGTCAAATGTTGCATGGGAAACTATGTAAGTGTTTTCAGACATCATTTATATTTTGAGAACTGGGAAAATTCCTCGAAATTAATAATCGGGGAGGTCCTAATAAGGAGAGGGGAGGTTTATAATTTCAAAAAATCACTAAGCGGGGGGAGGGGGCACGATTATTTGGCACTCTAGAGTATCACATGAAACCTTCGATTAGGGCAGATGCGATGTCCAAGGGTAAAATCCCTTAATTTAGGCAACTGGGCAGAGAAGCAACCCCTGTGGCAAGCTCCACCCCCCAGTACGACCGCCTCACTTATCATGGAAACAATCTGCCATTAAAAAGAACAGATACACTCAATCTTTGCCAAAAGGCTGTGAAGCGATCGTCCAAAATGCCCGCTCCCCTCACGTAACCTTAAAACGCTTGTCCAAGCTTTGTGCCAGAGTAGGACCACCGATGTGCACAACCAGCTTTCATCTATATGGAAGGTGAGAGCTCTGGACGGGTAGAGGGACAACGGACTCCCTTCCAATAGCACAAATATGGGCTGCCGCAGTAGAGACAAGATGAAGGTGGTATTACAAATGACCAATATCCTATATTATGATGTTATATTACTGTTAATTCTCCAAAGGATCTCTGTGGTATAAAAGCACAAGAATCTACATCAGATTACCCTTTGGCAACGTGAGACATGCTAATTTCGATTTGCATTCGGAAAATCCCAATTTCTGTCCGCCGTAGCTCACGATTCCAATCTTTTTCAATTTCTGGCCTGTAAATTAATCACATGTAATAAAATATGCCAATTAGATATTTGAAAATTCCGAAAGCTCTTGACTACTATTTTAAGTCAGTTTCTTGAAGAATGAGTAGAACACCGTGGCTTCTCAAACGTGGTATAACTTGTTTAGGTTTTTAGCGGCCAAGGCTTGAGCCTTCTAAGAAGTCACTTCTGGGCTGTACAATACCTCATTTTTGGTCTAATAGTATAAAAATTCACGCTATTTGGCACGTAACTTTTCCTAATATAAAAAATGCCTTCTTCTTTAGTTTTGCCTTTAAATTGACAAAACCTCAATTTTTGAACACATATGACGAGTCATCAGTAATATTCATTTTGGCGTGTAAATTTCCGCATACGAAATTTCATCCCCAAGTAACGTAAAATAGAAACCAACGTTACAGAACCAGATGACTGCATGGTACCTGCTTTCCCACAGACAATGGAAAATTACAAATTGTCAAGTACGTGATTAGTGTTACAAATACGTGTTTATATGTCTATCGTACAGTGGCGGCGCGTGCTATGGGGCTAGTGGGGCTCAGTCCCACCAAAGTTTTTCAAAAGTAGGGTTTCAATTTTGGTTTTATCTGTACTCTCGATGTTAATGCTAACATTCCTCTCTAATTTCAAAGCTTTATGACCTTCCTTTCTTGTCCACGTCGTTTGTCTGGCCATCTTCTGCACATAAAATAACATTCTTTGTCTGAGCCAAGCCAGTCCAGATATTGTGGGGCTAGCCCAAAACCGAAGGAAAATCGACCAATCATTTGTTATAGAAGCGTCGGCTATTCAAATATTTTTCTGTCTTCTGATTGGTTAGCATCAGTGACAGCTCTTGATTGATATCTGAAGTGCTGATATTTCACAATTAAACTGTGAACAGGCGTTCATTCTATCTGTGCCATGAAGTTTTCATGAGTGTAACTAGTGTAGCTGGTCGTCTCGATTTCTTGAATAAAGTACATGCAGCGTTTCAAGTTGGGAATGTCAATATTTGTAAGTTGACTTGGCTAGACTTAAATGCATAAACTTCGTCAGAAAATTCTGAACTGATAATAAAATATGGGTTAACTGTGTATTTTCTAACAATAAATTACCCATTATGGTATGAATGTGTGCTGCCTTTAATAAACTTTTGCATAGTTTCAAAGCTTTTGTTTCCAATTAAGACGCTTGGAATAGGAGAATTCCCTCCAGCACGTAAATACGTTTGAAATACATTTGGAATAACACCACAGCTTTTGTAAGAAGAGTTAGTGGTAGTTGAATGCAATTTTGGCCTTTTATTGAATATCTTAAATTAGGGGGAGAGGGGCTTATAGTAATATAGTACCAGGGTGAAATTTTTTATCAATAGACGCAATGGCAATTATCAAATACCAGAGAGAAAGATCCGAAAAGCAATCCAAAGCGGCTGATTAGAAAAACAGCCAAATTGCGCAGTTGAACGATTTCATTTGGACTCTTAAAAGGAGAATACGAAACTGGAGTGATTGCAGGAATATTCGACAATTAAGTCCCTTTGCCCAGTAGAAGACGTAGGCGACTGCAACATGTTTTAGGGGGCGTTTTGAACTGAAGCTGCAACCGCAGTTATAATGGTGTAATAATGGGACAATATATTTCAGACACAAACTGAATTCTCCAAATACAACAGTTATGGAGGGCAGGGTCAAAACACAAGGATAGCGTATAGATTAAGTAGTCTAATGATCCTAATAGGGCCTGTGTTGTGCTGGGGAAGAGGGGGAGGGGGAGCTAAAAGGGATGGCAGACCCATGACCACTGAACATAATTTTCAGTTTGCAGCTATCTATTCCCGATAGGTTTTTTATATGTTGCTATAAAGAGTAAGCGTTGAAATCAACGTTTTCTTGTATTTCCCCTGAAAATATTTTCCCAATGTTGCTTTATTGTTGATGTTTTGCTTCTCAGTAATATCAAAAGAAGCATCAAACGATCCCGATTGTGAATGGGTATCTACCGCGGCGTTGCTTGATAACTCAACTAAATGACACGGTAGCGTGGTTAAGTCCATACGTCTCCCTGATACATTGAAATTATTGAAGTTACATAGCTCAGAAAAAAGAACCAAACATTGGAAATGTTTCAACGCGGTTATAAGGTTTTCGTGAGACTGCTATAGAATGGGAACGTGTGGCAACAAAATAAAAGATTACTGAGTGACAGTTATACAACGGTTGATTATGAAGGTGGTATTAATCTTACAAGTGTAATGCTCACTTAAAATTTTCACTTGTAAGAGAATCAAAGATCTGCACTGAGAAAAGGAGGGTGGTTACCATAGCAAGCTGCATGCTACGCTGTTATGGTGTGTTATATAGTGCTTTAATTTGTGCTGTGTCATGTAGTGCTATGCAATGGTATGTGGTGATGACGTATGTGTAACTGTTAGGTCGTGCTATAGCGTGTGGTGATATGTTATGTGTAATTGTTAAGTGGGCGAATATCTGTTTGTGCAACGTGCTGTGGTTTTATGTGTTATGGTTTAATGTTTTGTGGTGGTACGGAAAGTCGAAGACGCTGGACCTCCGTGCTGTATTCCATCAGTACCGTATTTCCTCTTATTATAGAACTGTCTATAATTAATTGAGGGCACCAAAAGGTGGGTCTATAATTAGAGGGGGTCTATAATTAGAGGGGGTCTTTAATATCCAGAACAAAGTTTTGAAAAAAGAGCATATAGAGTTTCAAGAAAAACTACGAAAGTACATTTACATTTTCATCTTTCCGAGTGCCGAGTTTCTCCTTGAGGCGTTGCACACCTTTTTCGCACGTTTGATTTACCTTAACACAATGTATTTTGTCATGATCAGAGCAGTCAACGGGTATAGGGAGTGCACAGAACTTGAATGACTCAACAATGATTTTTCTTGTAGAGACTCTCCCAAGAAGACAAAATCCATATCTGCCGTTTTCATATAGATATAGAAGGGGTCTGTAATTAATCGAAGGCACCAAAAAGGGGGTCTTTAATTAGAGTGGGTCTATAATTACTTGACATGATGCGAAAAGGGTTCTATAATTAGAGGGGGTCTATAATTAGAGGGGATCTATAATTAGAGAAAATACGGTAGTCTTATAATAAAGGCAACATGCCAACGATACACTCAATTTCCTTATACCATGCTATTCGTAACTTATTGTCAGTGCAATACGGTGGAAACTAATCTTCGTCAATACTCTATTCACGATAGAAATTACCGTGGAGAGATTTTTATATTTTGGGACAACGAAATGAAGTCACAAAGAAGTCTGGCAAGAAGCGCTTTAAATAAATAAAATTAATTAATTAATTAAATAATTAATCAAATGAAGAAATTAATCAATTAAAGGACTAATGAATCTTCTTGCAGAATGCTACAGCTAACTAAAGGTGCAAGATGATAGCTACTAATATTTAAATTAATGTTGTCCATATTTTGAATGATAGCTGCTTCCTTTAATTTTCGCGGACGTCCATCATTTTCATGTAATATGAGATGTGCTTCATCGAACTTTAGAAGATGTAATGTTTCATTTCAGTGTGTAACTAGTACATTGTCCATATCGTTCTTAGCTAGTGCTGACTTATGTTCACGTTTTCGTCAAGAAAAACAATTTGTTTTGCCAATATATGCTTTGCTGCACAAGGAATTTTGTAAACTTCTACTTCTCCAGTCCTTACTACTTTCGTCTTCATACTTATAAAACTTCGTATAGTCATACTTTTCTCGGAGACAACCCTAATACCATTGTTGTTGTTGTTACCATTGTTGCTGTTGTTGTTGGGGCTTCTTTCATTGCTTGTTTGATGCTGCTGGGGAAAGTGGCGAGTATTTCCACTCCCAAACATCCCTTTTATGGTGTTATCAATCCCTGTTTTTGGAATTATCATTGACCTTTTTTGTTGTCTGCTGTCCATATTTTGTAAAGGTCCTTGTCAAGATGTGATTTTTCGTGCTTTTCCTTTTGCATTTAAAATAAAATTTTGATTTAAATATAAATTTAATTTAATAAAATTTAAAATATACAAGTTCCTTCCATCAGAAAATAGTCTAGGATACTAAAATCTGAGTAAATTGGTACCATGGATTCTGCTTTTCTTGCTTGAAAGAATAGATTGTGATCATTGTCGGTTCCAAATAGCAGTGGTTGGTCTTATCATAAGGTGTTTGACTGTAGCTCCTGATGAAAGTCTTGAAATTGTCCGTTTTGTCACGCAAATCCCATCAATGTTGCTTATTATTTATGTTTAAAACGTAAGGTTGATGTGAGCGAGGTTTAATATCCTGACATTTAAAAATGGCTCAACAGGTTCGAAAGATGGTAAGACTTGCAGCTATGTCAAATAAGAAACAACAGCGCATTTCACCGTAAAAACGGTGATCATATCAGGATTGTACAGCGACAGTTGTCTCCTTCCTTAAGCCCTGTACAAACGGACTCGACTTTTTCCTACACTTCTCTCCAATTCATGGGTTGTCGAGTCTTATACAGCGAAGTCTAGTGAAGTTTGTAGATGTTAAAATTTGTCGAGTGGGTCTACCTCATACTGATAGTATTTCACCTCATTTTCGATCCTTACCAGTTTTAATATGATCCCAAGCGTCCTTACCAGTTTGAATACGATCCCACACGAGGCCATCATCGATGTCAAATAGAGGCTGGTCTCCAATTGCGAGGAAACTTGCTGTTGATATCCACCGGTGGATTACTGGCAGCTTATGTGACGAGTAGGCAAAGAGAGTATGTTAACATCGGAGGTCACCTAGCTCAGTTGGTAGAGCACACGCCGCAAAGCGTGGTTCACGGGTTCGATCCCCGGTTGTGACCTATTCTCTATTTCGCTAGTGTTCTTTTTAAAACTAAGATTTCAAATCCTCTATCCTCGATGATACTCTATGATTTCAATTGGCTTTGGGTAGATAGACGGGCCGCATGGCAGTCCTTGGATGGTCAAGTCACATGGTGCAGAGAGGCTGGTCCCCAATTACGTAAGCTAGATGTCGATACCACCGGTGGATGATCGGGAGCTAATGTGGCGACTAGCGAAATAGAGTATGTTAACATCGAAGGTGACCTAGCTCAGTTGGTAGAGCGCACGCCCCGAAAGTGTGGGTCACGGGTTCGATCCCCGGTGGTGAGATGCTTTTCTATTTCTCAAGTGTTCTTTTCAAAACTAACGTTTCAAATCCTCTCTTCTCGATGATACTCTCTAAATTACTGCCGCAGGGTGACACGACAAAAGCCAACTCTTGACGTCAGGGTGTCCTAGGCGTACTTTCCCTGCTGATTCACTATTCTTACTATATCCACGACTGCTGTAAAGCGACGTTTCGAGAACACTTTGAGATGCTTAGGGTGATCATACAGATCTATAAATTGCAGGGTAGTAGGAACTGGGGGCTTGGGCACGTGGCTCCCGTAATTTGAAAAGCAAAAATATATTTGCTAGTGGTCAAATTTACCAGCCGCCCAGCTGCATCACAAATGCTTTGAAGTTATTAGAAACAATTTTAACTTTTGTTATCACGTAGAAGTATCCTGATGTTGTGTAGATAAGGCTTTCATGATTTCGAATGTATAAAGGAATTTTTGAACGTTAGCAGTTATGTGCCATAGCAACACTTCACTAAGCAATTAATTGGCATGTGCCCCGAGAGATGAGAGAAGAAAACTTGCTTATTTTTAAGGGGAAAAGAAGACTTGTGTCTAGGCGCTTTGTCATGATATGTTGTTTCGAAATAAATAGCTTTTAAACCACATCTGTGACAACTTACATGGAACCTAAATCTGAAGTACAAGAGCTCACATGCGGATAATTTAACCCTCTGAAGACTACAGCTTTAATGGCAGCACTTGGCTGGATAAGTTCACGTTGACCTTCTAAGTTGCACTGAAAGAACGTTTGACCGAGAGGACTGAAAAAAGGAACACTTCCTTACATAGAGCCTTTTTAAAGTCTATCACTAGGATGCCTTACGATGAAGATCTTTATAATGTACACGTGTTTTTTTATAAGCAACTCAGTTGCTTAGATGTGAGGCCTCGATTTGGCCAGAAATCTGAACAACAAGCTAAGTAACTCGAGGCCTCAAATTCAGGAGGGGCAATTCTTAAAACGCCTGAAAAACAAATCAAGAAACGTTTTTCACTAAGAATTGATTACAAACTGTTGATATATAACAAACTGGATTTCAGACCCCCCATTTATTAACTTTATACCGTAATGATAACCCCCAGTTTATTAAGACCCACCCCGTTTATTCGACACTCCAGAGTACACTCTTGACACTGAAGATTTTTTAAGACGCCGGCTCATCAAATTCGTGTAACGCCAGAGACGGATATTTTCAAGTACGATATCTTCAAAATCAGAACCCAGTCCACTTTATTATTCGACGATTTTCGATTGTGGCGTCCTTCTATCGAGCTTTAAATGCCTTTTTGTAGTTGAGGATTATTTAAAGCCCAAAATATATTTAGAGGAGAAGAAAGCTCAAGCTCATAAAACTGATCAAGAAACAATCCCAACATGTATAAATACTAATCTGACACGATTCCCGATCGAAGCTCTTGTTTGTTTTCGAGACTATTCGAGATTTATTTCAAAAGTAACTCCAATTCATCATTTGTCCACACGAAAGCGTCGGATTCCTATTTTCCATTATATTCACTAAAGATTTCATCAGTATAGGATAATTTTCGACGCTTAATATGAATCAACAGTACAATAAAACATAGCTTTGGTTTTCACGGGCTCATATAACTGGTCTGAGCGGCTCTTGCCAAACATGGACTTGCGCGGAAGCTCTGTGTGGAATGCAATCGTATTTGATTCGTTGCAGCATATTCATGTTTACGGGGAAATATCATTTTAAAAGAGTGCGTGCGGAACTGAACTTTCTCAAATACAAGGCAGAAAGCCTCCTTTTTCAAATATGTCCTTGTACGTGTTGACGCGTTGTAAAGATGGTATGAAACTCCAGTTGATTAGCGCATCGTTGGAAAGATAACCCATCCCATTCCTCTGCAGAAAACGTTCTTCCTTTTTCCTTCCTTCCAAGAGAGAATTTTTCGTACTTTCTTTGCTTTTGGTGTATTGTTGTAAAACACAAAATAAAACATATTGATCTTGAAGCGTGGACCTTTGTTTGTCTAAAAAACAAAATTGTAATTTTGATGTATTATTTTATTTTATTTGTGTAACTATTTTTATGGCAAAAGAAATACAAATACAGGGTAATAATTGATACGAAAAGAAGAAAGAATCAGATCGAAAGATTTCAACAGGAGAACCTGTGGTGGAAAACTAAGACTGTACCTTGACGGGTCTCTCATGTGTTAGGGTAGCAAGAGTATTCTTAGTGTCATTGTTTGAATTCAGTGAAGAGGTTAATAAGTGATACGAAAACGAAAATTATCCGATGGAAAGACTTGAACAGGAGAATCTGTGATGGCAAACTGAGAGTGTACCTTTACGTGTCTCTCATGTGTTAGCGTAGACAGAGTGTCCTTAGTGTCATTGTTTGTATTCAGTGAAGAGGGTAATAAGTAAAACGGAAAGAAAAGAGAATCCGATGGAAAGACTTAAACCGGTCAACATTGATGGCAAACCAACACCGTACCTCGACTTGTATCTCATGTGTTAGAGTAGAGAGAGTATCCGTCGTGTCATTGCTTGAATTCAGTGACGAGAGTGATAAGTAACACGAAAAGAAAAAGGAATCCGATGGAAAGACTTGAACCGGACAATCTGTGGTGGCAAACGGATAGTGTACCTTTCCTTGTCGCTCATGTCTTACGGTAGACAGAGTATCATTAGTGTCATTTTTTGAATTCAGTGAACAGGTCAATAAGTGGTACAAAAACAAAAAAGAATTCGATTTAAAGACTTAAACCGGACAACTGTGATGGCAAACTAAGAGTGTACCTTGACGTGTCTCTCATGTGCTAGGGAAGAGAGAGTATCCTTAGTGTTATTCTTTGTATTCAGTGAGGATAGTAATAAGTGATACGAAAAGAAAATGGAATCCGAAGAAAAGACTTAACCGGACAACTGCGATGGCAAACTAAGAGTGTACCTTGACGTGTCTCTCATTTGTGAGAGTAGAGAGAGTATCCCGCACAGCGACACGGGAATTTACAAACTAATAAACTTTTATGTTTGACGGGTAGTACGTCTTTTGGGGCAACAGGCAGCAGCTTTTGGTTAGAATAAAGAACACGCGGTTGTACAGTGAGAAAACTGTCGGTCGCGGCCGTTTTTATTCTTTTATCAAAACTTAAGGAAACATTCCCACTCCATGGTAGTCGCAAATATGCTGGGCGCTTCATCGGGTTATTTTTGGGTCAGAAGAACATTTGACAATTCCATTAGAAATGACCATGTTGATGACATTTTCGGGGTAGCCGTTCTAATGTGGGCTAATTCCTCGTAGAGTTTACCTTTTGAGCAAATGATAAGAGCTCCATGAACTAAAATAGGCAATGAGATTGATTTTGCGAGTTTTAGGGCAAGACAAGTCAAAGCGCGTATATTTTCCCATAAATGAGGGTTTTCTGTAAACGCTAGTGTCAGTGTTTCGCATGATTATGATAAGTGGTTGGCCCTATGATTTAGACCCTCGATCAAATCGCGTTTCATCCTTTCCGCCATTACTCAATTATTGACGATTAAGCAACTACCTATAGTAGCAGTTTTAAAATAGCCGAGTACAAGCTGAAATATAAATATATGTTTAATCTGGTATTATTGCCTTGTTTGTGATGATGACGTCTCCTTGTCATGTTACGTAGGAAGTATTCATGTGTTTGATCAGCTGATCGAGCTGCGTAGCAGATCAAAGTTGCTAAATACACAAATGCTGACTCCTAATACCACGATTTATCAAAGTTCATACATTGTGATAAATATGACAAGTCTTGTCCTTCAAAAGCAGGAAAAACAACTCAACAGACTTTAATTATATTTTTCCTTCCTTGAGCTAACCTCTTAGCTAAAGTGAAGGGGGACCATCAAAGTTTCTCGAAGATAGAAACGCCGTTTACTAAAGTGAAGGGAGACCATCAAAGTTTCTCGAAGATAGAAGTTTTCAAATTTGTCCCGCACAGTATGGACGAGGCTTTACACAGTTTAACAGGACATGCGTGAAACTCGATGTTGAAGTTATCTTCCATTAATTTTTCTAACATGCTTGAAATTAACATCGTTTATCCAATTCTCAAAGCTTAAAAAATCTAGAAAACTGTTCCGGAGAGCCAAAGAACTTACATATGCATTTGTATTAACAAATGGTCATTTGCTATGTCACCTTTCAAAGCACTTCCATTTCTTAAACACTGACTTTCATATAATTCTATATTCTACCTATCTATTCCTGCCTGACACCATTTTAAGGTAATTGGATATTGAAAAAGACTGTTGACTTACTTACCTGCGTTTTACTCACAGTTACAAACAAGTGATGGTCTTCCGAAGATCTAGAAGAAAAAAGAACGGCATCGTCAAACATACACTCGAGAAATACCTTGCTGAGATTGTTCATGACACAAAATCCAACTATAGTTAAAAAATGATAACTAAATACTTTGAATGTTAAAATGATAGACTACTAGGGTTCATACTACGGGGGCAAAAGGGGGCTCTAATAGCTAATTGCTTCATGATCAGCCAAAAATTTAATACATTTTACAATATTAAACAGGCATAAAACTTACAGGACTGGAATTGTTATTCCCTGTATCCTTCTTCACTCTGCTATTAACTATTGTACTAGCTAAAAAACCTGAGAGCTACGTCACATAATGATTCAATGGTCCAGTGGCGCTGGACTTGCATTCCAGTCAGGGCCCCTCCCTCACCTCGGAAAAAAGTCCCTTATAATTTCCTGATTCCCTGATTTCCAGGTTGGCTGCGAACCCTGCCTACGGTCCACTTTTCCCTCCATTTTTACTAAATAGATAAAGTCAACAGATCCCAACAAAGCCAAGTCAACAGATCCCAAAACAGACTCGGCAATAGGACAGCATTTGATTGAAAACCCGTCATGTGCTGATATCTGCTCGGACTGGAACAGTTTCCATTTGGAAGTGGAAACCTTAAAGCAGATGCTGGTGAATAACAATTATCCCTAATCGATGGTAGATCTAATTGTCAAGAACTTCCTGAGAGACAAGCAGTCCAAAACCAACAAGGAAAAACAGGAGTGGGTCCACCTGTACTTTAAAAGACAACGGACGTCCAACGCCAAATATGAAGAAAAGCTCCTGACAAAAATAATTCACAACCATGTCGCGCCAATGAATATTTATTACAGAGGGAAAAAATTATCGACAATGTTACTGCCACCCAAAAACTGCGAAGCCCACCACGTAGTGTACCAATACACGTGCCCTGAGACTGGATGTAGCGCCAGCAAGTATATCGGATACACAACGAACGATTTATCTGTAAGGGCCAAGCAGCATTTTTACATGTTAATCTATTTTACAAAAAGACCGTATAAAAAACTCAAAAAGGTTCTGAAAATGATCTCTCTTCTTCATACGCTAAGATAATAATGTTATCGTAGTATCGTATCTCATCGAAGAAAGTGGCCAACTTTCTCATATAACTTCTTTCGCAAAAGTACTCTCCCTCTTCAGCTGACTGAGCAAATAGAATACGTATCTCCCACCACTTTCCCAAACATTAATATTAAATTCATAGACATATGGGAGGGGGGCACAGTAATCTTCAAAATCCTCCGATATCAAAGTTCAGGTAAATATAACCGCCAAAATTCGAGCTAAAACGGACGATGAATTTCCGACACAGTCAGTTATTTTGCAAAATAAAATCTTATCTAAAACTGAAAAATTCAAATTTGCCGGAATATTTCTGCTTTACCAGGCTTTCACTTTTCCAGCTTGAAGCTGCTAAATTTACCCGAATATTTTAGCTGTAGTGCCAGGCTTGATGGTCTATTCCTTAGAATGCACCCCTCAATAAAAAGTTGCACAAAATATTTGAACATTACTTCCATCTCGCTTTAAGACTAAAAAGTGTCATAAATGGCCAGTAGTGGTAAGCTATGAAACTTTTCTTGAATTGATATTTGTAGGAATGCCCCACAAAATGCATGTTTGCTTGTGAACAAAATGGACTGCATGTAGCCGACATTTAGGTGAAACGTTTACACTCTGTTACCTGCTGTTCACATACTGCCCTGGGTCCTCAAATTTGAGTACGTGCAGTTCCCCTTATAGTTAGGACCATTGCCATAAATCAGGCTACCAAAGATGAGAGTCCATTGTGAGATGTCTGTATGGACCTTCTTCACCCCCCTTCCCCCCGCAAATCGTGGACTGATTAGTGCAGGTTTCTCAACCTCAGGCAGTAAATTACCCCCTCGAGCTTCCAATATTTTCAAGTATCCCCTAGGTCCGAAGTTTGAATGTTTTACGTCGTCGATATTAAGCAAGTACACCATGAAATAAACAGTCTAAAAACAGTCGTAACTTACTTACTATATTTTACACAAATATATGTGCAACAAGGGAGTAAACAGGGACAATATTTAACTACCTCTTTCTTTGGTTTTTCTACTTTGACATAAGAAAGGCAATGAAACATGCTGTTAGCTGTTGGACCCCCTAGTACCTCTTGTTTCAATTTTACCCCTTATAAAATCTCAAATACCCCCGCCGAGAATCAATGGTTTAGGATATCTCTTTAATTTTCAGTGATTTTCATCGACTATTCAGAATTAAACTGGATATAAAATTTTAATTTTATTGTTTGTGGTAAAGGAGGATTATTTGGGAAGGGGTGCAAGGGGGCATGAATGCTGTTAATCCCCTGACGTTAGTTTAATCCTGTGGCGTGACCTTTCTTGAGTTGGATGACAGACTTCATAATGATAATGATGATCATCAGCCGTTCGTGCCACTGTAGGCAGATAATCTTCACAACTTCTGTCATCATGATAACTCTTCCTATTCCATTCACCGACTAACCGGAATTACGTAAACGTTAACAATAAGAAGATTTAACTATAAAACAATAGGCAACCTCGTAATGAGGATCCTTTACTAATTTTCTACAGTTCTGTTCTTTAGTAGCAAAATTGATAACAACGCCTGCCATAGAATCATTTTTGTCTTCTATCATGGATCATGAGAAACTCGTGACTATTTCCTTTGAAATTGCCGTGAAACGTATCCAATGGCCAAAATAGGACGTCTCCTTTAGTTGATATTATAATTTTTGAGTTCTCTGAAATGCCTTACATGACTGTCAACGATAATGAGGGATACTCATCAAGTACTGCATTTCGTAGTAACGCTTGTAATTTTCTCAACCTTCGCGTTTTTTACCGTCAACAAAAGTGGACTGCGTCTTGATCGGCTATGTTTGCAGCTTGTCAACTTGGATTTAAGTCCTTATGTTTGGTATGAAGCCTCGTTTGTGGCAATAAATGCCAACGGGATTCGCTTTTTTAAAGGTAATTGTGCCTCTTTGATACACTTATCGTCATTACGAAGATATATTTTGAGAAGGAAATACTTCGGATCTTTATGATTCTTAACAATTGTAAAACGAGAAGTATGAATATGGCAGTAAACTTAAAGCGTTGTACGGAGTAAGTACAGAGCAGAGGCTCAAGAATGATACCTAGCGATGGCGATGAATTGAATTATGGCGATGTCTGATTATGAGGCCAGATCTCACGGATAAAACAAAATGTTGATAAGGATGCGTCAAATGTCAATCGCTTTGCACCAAACTGTGTAAGGAGACATTGCATGAAAAACCTCACTCCTCCCCCCCCCCCCCCCCCCCCCCCCCCCCCCCCCCCCCACCCCCAACAAAAAAAAAAAAAACAACCCTATCCATACGCTTTTTCCACCACAACAAAAAAAAAAAAAATAAACAAATCAAAAACAACAGAAATAATTACTTTTTTGTACGTATTACTCACTCACTCACTCACTCACTCACTCACTCACTCACTCACTCACTCACTCACTGACTCACTCACTCACTCACTCAACTGACTCACTCACTCACTCACTCACTCACTGACTGACTCACTGACTGACTGACTTACTCACTTACTCTTTCACTTATTCAATCAGTCAATTTATCAATGAATCAATCATTTAATTAATCAGTCAATCACTCTCACACTTAACTCTCGCTCGCTCCCGACAGTCCTATTTACTCACACACACACACACACACGGACACACACGGACACAGTCGCACAGACACAGACACAGACACACACACACGGACACAGTCACACAGACACACACACAGACACACAGACACACACACACATAGTCGCAAGCAAATCTTCGCATATTTAAAAGCACACGTTCATATGCTCAGTCTTAAGCACGCTTCAACGTCACGCATAGGCAATTTTTAAGTTCCATGTTATGATTTCCTTCATATAGATGAGTACAACAGCAGAAACTAAAACCACAGGATCATCCTCCTTGACACCCCAACAACAAATCCAGTTAACGGAGCAGCTTCGCCAGCTGAAGCAACAGCAGCAGCTTCAGCAGGAAATCCTATTAAGACAATATCAGGAACAGCATGATTACCTTCGGCAGCAGCAACAAATGGAACTTCAGAATCACTTGAATAGCCAGCGTGTACAATACCAGGGTCCAAAGCCTCTACAGAAACCTAAGGAACCAGCAGGAATGGTGAGGGTCTTTTGGTTTGTAGCTTCTATTACGAAGTATACCTAATAGCAATGGTACGAAATGTTAGTTGAAGATCCTGAGTAATAAACTTAGTTTACACAATATAGTGTCCTTATGCCACCATAATATTGTGGCGTCGTACCCTCTTGCTGATAAATAGTAGTTTGACCTGAGGTGCTACAGAAAGGACGACGTACGGTATTGCTTCGGGTAATCGCTTGGCCCTTCCCCCCCCCCCCCCCCCAAAAAAAAGCGACAATGGGATGTTACATAATTTAAGCAAATTTAGCTTGCCATGACACTTTTAGGGGCAAAGCCCACCAATTAAAATTGCAACGTAGTTAAAACATTCTAGGTGGCAAGGACCACCTGACGATTTTTTCCTCCCCGAAAAGTTATCGGAATGCCTCTATTTGGTACAATGGCAGTCTCTCAGTGCAGCCCCCTGATAAGCTGTGGGGCCTTTCCTATTTGATATAATGGCATCCCCTTCTTTACGGCAGCGTTCTTTGAAATGTTATAGTTGTACCCGGTCTCTAACTTTACTTGTTTATCCCCTGGAAAAACTCACCTACGTGACTGGAATAAACTGACTCTTCAATGTGTTTATTTGTGATGAGAACTCTGACCTAGTTACACCTACTTCATATGCCTGGCAATTACAGTAACAGTACTTCTCCCAATATCAAAACGGGCAGCCAAGTTCTGGCCCTCAGCAAAGATGTGTACTTTGTACAACAAAGCTGACGACTAGGAATGTTTGCTTAGGCATTCGTATCCTAAAATTAGATATTGCTCAATCGATTTTAGTAGAGAAATTGCGACATCGCACAAAGAAATGCACAACAAAGAACATAAAAGTGCTAGCACAGACATGCTGAAAGTGTACATTGTCACCACTCTGCACTTCCAAATAGCAAAGTTACTAAAAACGATCAGTGGTCCCTTCTGTGAGTTTTCTTAGCACATATGTATTAGTACAGTTGATTAACGAATAATGACCACCCAGATTCTCAAGGTCACGGTTTGTTTCTTGACAGACAAACCACATTTTAAAGGGATATCTCAAAGAAGGTGCAGCTGTGCAATAGAATCGGCTATATCATTCACGTGCAAAGCAGAATAGAATGCCACTATGTAGGATTTTATTGTATAGTATAGTATAGTATAGTATAGTATAGTACAGTATCCCACTTTAGTAGTTTGCCCCTATTTGAGTGGGCCATGTTTTAATCACAGTAGTGCTTACAGTAACTCTCTTTGAAACTCCTTTCTTTCTTTGTGATTTCCGTGACATCCACTGCATACAATGTGACTTTATTTTACAGTATGTTCATGACACTTGTAAACTATTGCATGTTACTTGAAAATTATTTAGTTGATTACAGTACCCTTTTGCTGCTCTAAGGTGTTGTTTTCTGTTATTTAAAATTAGATAAGTTGATTCCCATGTCCCAGATTGAAGAAACCATTAAGGAACTTTGACTGCTGAAATTACCAATTTCTTAAGAAATTTTTAAGTACTCGGGCCATACCTGAGTTTCTTGCAAAAAAAAGTATGTTTGACGATTTTTCAAACGTCATTCAACTTCATCGGAACTGTCACAGACACAAACATTTGAACCCTGATTCTGTATTCTATTATGGCGAAAGAATGACATGTTTTTAATTTCTCCAAGCGTATACCTTACTTAGCGTATTTGCTGCGGATATGTTTTTGAAACTTGGGCATAAAAAGGATTCTGAAGGTTAAGTGGAGCAACAAAAAGCTTGACTACAAAACTACGTAAAGAAGCTACTGCTGCGGGAGAATTCTATTCTGTTTTGAAAGATGTTAAATACTGATCTAAAATTAGAGAGGGTTCATAAACTAAGATTAAATTAGCAAACCACTTACTAAAGTTAAGTTTCGTCAAGTGGAAGGAGGAAAGAAAAAAGTATTCACGATGTTCGTAAAGCTATGTAAGATTGGAGTCCTGGTTTTCGAATGTTTTGATTTGAGTGTTGACAAAAGCTCTTTAGATATAAAAGTCTAAGCTTGAGATTGGCTAGAAATATTTGAACTAGCTATTTCCCCAACCCTCTGTTACGCGCCCCCCCCCCCCCCCCACATAAACACCCAGTCCCCCGCGGGATTTGTAGTCTTTTAACAATTTATATCAAGTCGACAATAGACACTGTATTCCTGTTGATACTTTTTGTTGATATTATGAAGTGCTTGCTACCATTTTACTTGAATGGACATTCGAGTTAACCTTTGTGAATTTTAAATAAGCTTTGGATTTGGAGAGAAGTTTGCAAAGAAACCTTTTATTTTTACTTTCCGTATTGACGTTGTGAGGGGCAACGGTTGTTATAATCCGGAACGAGCAAAATAGACGGATGTGGATTTTGTCTGCCGCTTTATGACCAGTAGCAATGAAACTTCTAGCATTTTCTGGTATGATATTCAACACTTTCAACTCAAATACGCATGAATAATGTACTCTTTTGTGTAAGCACAGCGAGGGCAGATGTCTACGTTAACTTGAAGTGAATGTTGTGCGCATTTCGGAGAAGGTGTCTTGACAGTTCAGCGTGAGAAACATCGACCTCAAACTTTGAAAAGTTTGCAGCCGTGTATAAATTGAAAGTCCTGTGTTAATACAAATACTACTGGCAACGAAGGCATAATTGACTCGTTTTATAATTTTATGAGTTATTGATGTACACGTTTTGAAAGCTTATGTATCGTGCTTTTCTCGTTGAGTTCTCACACAGTTAGCTGCTTCGTGAACTATTTTGTTTTAATGAGTATGAAATAAAAAACTCTATACGGAACTGTGTTGCTTTCAAAAAGGAAAAACTGTGCGTTCTGAATAATGTTACACAGAGTCGAAAAGACTTTTGATAAAAAGCTCGATGGACCTTTTTTCGGCTAATTTATTTTCCGGTTAGCCTAAGGCCCTGTTTACATGAGCTCGAGACGAAATCTTGGCTCAAGATGAGTTTCAGCTCGAGCTGGAATTGGTGTGTGTTCACATGAGTTCTTGTCATCTCGAGCTGAGAGGTGGAAATCTCAGCTCGAGATGAAATTGACGCAAACAATGGGTGTTTCCTTTGGGTCAAATTGATGATTGCATCATCTAGGGGGTCGATGGAAATCTTAAAATCTCATTAGGGGGTCGACGAGCCAAAAAGTTTGAGAACCCCTGGTTTAGTTTATGAACGTGATATTCTTTAAACGGATTTTAAAATGATACCCTGTCAAAGATGAATTATTTTTGCTTTATCTCGGTGATTTACGTAGTCACTATGAAAATATTTTGTCTGACGTGTAAATTATCGTTGCCCCTCTTGTCCTACTACATCTGTCACTCCACCACAGCTGATTTATAGATGCACAGTACGATTCCGTTTTAAAGCCTCGTGATATTGAAGCTCCAATGACAGTTTGATAAATTTTGCGATTCGCCCCACAAAAAGCTGCTCTTCCGCGCGGCAAAGTAACAAATTACATATCACCTTTTACGTTAATGCGAAGGTTTTTCTAAGGACTGCATTGCACAGTTTATATTTATTTCAGTATTGCTCATTGTTCTATTACACCATCTTCTTGGCTGCAAACTACAACTCCTTACCAGAAACAATCCCGTTCCACAGTGTACCGTATAGAGGGACATAGTGTTTAGTGGACCATAGTCTTTGCAGGACCAAAGTTTTTACAGGACCACAGCCTTTGAAGGGACACAGTCCTGCAGGACCACATCTTTGTAGGACTACAGGCTATGCAAAACCACAGTCTTATAGAGAACCAAAGTCCTTGCAGGACCACAGTCTTAACAGAACCACAGCCCTAACAGGACTGCAGTCTTAACAGTACCACAGTCTTAATAGAGCCACAGTCCTAACAGGACTAAAGTGTTAACAGAACAGGACCACAGTCTTAATAGAACCACAGTCCTAACAGGACTACAGTCTTAACAGGACCGCAGTCTTTACAGGACTACAGTCAACATCGTTTACGTCCTCTTAAGACTGTGCCTATAGGCCTACTTGATAAGGTCTGTTACTTCCTTTTTTCGGTGATTTACTGCAATTTTATGCATTTGTGAGAGCCTGGTCTTCTGTAATATCAGTGTCTCAATAAATAGTTACCACTTTTCTTCAAGCTCCAGAGCGTTCTGCAAAGACTTCTTTGACAAGTCGTCCTCCGGCACAGATGCACCAGACAAGCTCCATGTCCTTTGTTGTTGCTTCCACAGGCATTTCTGCCAGAATTCTTCTTGTTGTTCAAAAATTCAAGCAACAATTAAACTGCCACCCAACCTGATAAGGAACGGATTATTTATATGCAAGCTTTCATAGTCATTAGACATAAGCAAAGTTTATAAGTTTAAGGTCTCATTATGTGAGATGAACATACTATGTTTCACCTTAGTGCTCAGGACATATTTGACTTCATCCCATGAGACGTTTGCAACAGCAATGTCATAATAGGGACATTCTTATATATTTTTCAATGTAAAAGTCGAATTTAAGAACAATATTTTAAAATGTCATCACGAGAGATACTAAGCAGAAGAACATTTGAAAAACTGCAATGCATTAAAAGGAAGAAAAGTACAGAATATCTAAAATTAAAAAATGCAGCCGATTGAAAACAATAGTGTCTTAATGTCGTTTATGATCATGCAAAACACTTTCATTTAACTGTGCTTTCTATTGCACAAACTTCTTCAAATACGAAAATTGCTGCTGTCAATACTTGAGTTCTGTTTACAAAAACCGTAAAATTTTTTACTAGAGAATTGTTAACAAAGATCAAAGTACAAGTGACTGTATTATAGACGAGAATCACAAACTTTTATGTCTGAGCTCAATATGCCTGAGCAGATTCTTATAGGTGTTGAGCAAGGAGCTATACCATCTCCCTTCCTTTCGGTAATGACGGGTTATTTGATAAGATAGACGATGCTAAGTCAACAATTTTAAATTTATCCGGAACCAAGCAATTCTAACCAGCTTAAATTAAGCTAGTAAATTAAGCAAGATCCTTTCACTGAAAACTGTGAAACCCCGTCTATTAGAGACCAAAGAGTAATATCAGAAAGGTTATTGGAAACAGTGTCTTGAGTGAGTAACTATTTTACAAGAGACACTGGTGTCAGGGAGCTAAGCATCCACTTCTGGCAAATTCAAACGTAAACTTGAGTTTTTTGACTATGAAAATCTAATATAACGAAAACCAAACAATATACACTGCGACGATAGTATTGACAAGGGTACTTTAGGCATCTGATTGTATTTGGTAACGTTAAAGCTTTAAACCAAGGTCCTAAGAAATAAAACAAGTCACTTCATGGGCTTTTATGGCCCACCATCTATGTTAACACAAGTTTGATGAAACCAATGACTTTTAAGTTTAATTCTATGCAACCTAACAGCAGAATAGAGACATATATATTTTTTATTTATATATATACACTATTTTATCACAATTTTCTTTGTTTTTCATCTTACTATGCAGCATTTAATTTTATATATGTAGTCATTTGGCATGTATATAAATTTATCCATCATTTCTTCCATACACATCAATTATACAAGCATATTATACATAGTCTGCATAATACATGTGTATATATACACATTGAAGTGAAAAGAAGTACTTGGATGCTTTATGCCACTTTACAATTCACGCATTTTGCAACCCTCAGGCTTAAGTACATATAATATTCAGATGATGAGGATAAAAAATATTAAAAGCACACACAAAACTGAGCTGATTCCACGAATCTTTTACAATGGAGGCAACCTTCTCAATCTGTAAACCACGATGGCTTAATACAATGCTTGTAACTTTTTTCAGCCACAGTGGATGCATCCCTAAACACTATACACAGTGTTTTACTACCCTTATCACCTGAAATAATCTCATGCATCTCCTGGAGCAAGGCTGAACCAGAAGAATTAAAACCAACTTTGTACTTGATTTGCCATTTCATAATTTCAAAACATAATATACATAAATGTAACTAGTGTGCAGACACATTGAAAAGAGGGTAATGTAACTTTTTATTCACTTGATTTTTGAGTGAAGAGTTGTGATTGTATTAGCTACCTTTATAGAAACTCCAGATTATACTTCTTTGTATGCTTTACCCAATAATGCTTACCGGGTATGTAATATTGGATCAAGTAATTATATACCAGAATCAATTAAGCAAACTCCATGCTACTTCTAATTTGTCATGGAAATAAAATTTTATTGAGTATACTCAAATGAAGTAAAGGTTTTCCATCCACTGTACAACTTCAGTTGCCACATAGTTATTTTGTTACTTTATGATGCAAGTTTTAAAATTGCTTATTTTGGTGATTCCTCGTTAAGCAAGGCAACAAAATATTCTTGATTTAATATCCAGTTTCCATCCATGGATGAGTTAGATGGGGTATGTTAATGGGTGAATTCTATTCTGATGTCTGTCTGACTGTGTTTGCTAGTTATCTAGACCCTCTGTGTGCATCCTTGCATTCATGATTACTTATATTACCTTGCATATATATTTTTGTGTCCAACAATCATGATTCGAAGGCTGCATTTACACTTCATGTGTAGTACACATAGACTCATAGAGGTGAAGCATATAGATGCAGAAGGCTATTTTGTGTTCACATTGCACTTGTATCTTTGCTGTTTAGACTGCCCAAAATGGAGGCACTTGTTATGTTATGTTATGTTAGAAATATTGCTACAAAAATATAACAGCACTGGGCAGTGAGAGTTTGAGAAAGTGATTCATGCATGTAAGTGATACCATTTGGTGTTTTACCTATCATTATTCTAGCACGTACAGTTACATTTTTACATTATTTAGGATATATGTATACCAATGTGTGTAGTGATATGTATTTGGGAGTTGTTTTCATTTAATTTAGCATATTTTATCCTCAACAGCTTCCATGATAGAGTTCACTTATACTGCTCAGAAACAACAAAGAACTTGATAGCTAGTGGAAATATATTGCATTGAATCGTAACCAAGAAACGTTATATTATATTTTCATGTCACTAATCTTCACGTATTTCTTGTTGCAGAATGGTGAAGATTTAGAAATTACAACCTTGGGTGAAGGAGATTATTTCGGTGAACTAGCTCTGGTGACGCATAAACCAAGGGCAGCCTCCATATACGCCATGGGCCGTATGAGTGTGGCAGGTGAGTACTAGACTTTTAATGACGAGAAACCGTGTTATATCTCTACTCTTTACTGCCGTAGTTGCTTAAGTGACAGAATCGATTCGGCTCGGTCCTTGAAAGCGCAAAATTAAGTATGGGTGAAAATGAAGCGACTAATACCGTATTTCCTCGTATTAGCGCCGCCCTGTAATAAGCGCCGCACCTTGAAGTAAAGTTATTTTATTAGCGCCGCCCATCTAATTAGCGCCTCCCCTCTAATAAGCGCCGCACCTAGAATAAGGCCCCACTGCTTATCAGGGGGGCTGCACTTAGAGATTGCTAGTTAGAATTTCTTTTGGTTGATTTGTCTGATGACGTGGATGATTTTCTTGACATTTTAGCATAAAAGACATTGATTCTGTTTCGTTCATTGGTTCTGTTCATATTGTTTTTGGAGCTTCAAATATAATTTATTTCTTAATCATTTTTTTATAAGCGCCACCCTCTAATTAGGCACCGCACATTGTTGGTGAATTTTTAGATAAGGGCCCGGGGCGCTAATAAAAGGAAATACGGTATCTTTCTCCTGGTTGTCCGCAGTACCAAGGAAATCAGGGAACTGAAATTGGCCTGAGAAAGCACAGGAATGTCAGAAGAATTGGCATTAATTTGAGAATAATAGGGAGAAATTTCCAGAGTAGCAGACAACTATTCCAGGCACGGTGGGGCAGGCTAAGCAGTCTGTATGAAATGTCAATTAAACTGAACGCAACATTTGTCTTAATTTCCTCAAAAAATAAGCTGTTGTATGGTTATTTAATAGCAGTCCTTGAAATTGAGATTAAAATGCCAGCATGGCAATCTTGTAACTGACTTGGTCAAGGATGTAATCTTTACTGTTGTTCAAAGGTCTGATTGACAATATGCCTCTGATATGATGTTGACAATACAGATGATTGTATTTTCTGTTTTGATGTTGATATGAATGTGGGTGTGGATATTTGAGTAGTATGTGGCCAGCCTGTCACATTTGCTTTAGGTTCCTTAGCTTCCCAGATTTTTTCAAGCTTCAACAGGATGACATTGTGTCTACTTTTGCCAGTAACTATAATCAATTCTCATTATGTGTTAATACCACTGTAATCTGCTTGACAGTCTTAAAAGCTTTTAGCACATATGTATTGTATTTATTTCGCCATATAGAAAAAAAGTTACGGAAAAGTAACAAGTTAAAATTATAATTTTTAAGATACGATTACTTTACAAAATTAAACATAATATGTATAAGTTACTTTAAAGAATAAAATATAAAATATCAGTAATTAAAAACAAAGAAATGAAAAGCAAAGAAACGCCTACTGATAAATTTGGCAGGGATAGCATTACAAGGTTCAAAAAGCACCATTGTAGGAAACGTTGGTAAAGTCTTCTTCTTCTCCTTCTTGTTTTGCCCTCCCAGGATTTTGACCAAGCTCTTATGTTATCCTTGTTGTATATTTTGTCTTTTTGGCCTCTATCCCACATTGTTCTTATGTCCATGTTAGGTACTTCTTGGGGTGCCTCTTTATGAATGTCCTCCTTTGGCCGCCTCTTGCTAGTTTTCCTTGCAGCTTCTGACTTAAGCTCAGATCTTCTAATCCATTCTTCCTAATAATAAGTCCAAGGAATCTTAGCTGTTGTTTCTCAATCTGCAGCAGCAGCTGATGCTTTCGTTGCATATTCTTGAGAACCTCTTCATTAGTCACATGTCCAAAATATGAGATATTACTGTGTATGCAACTAAGAAATAAGATAATAAGACAAATGATGCCCTACAAACTGATTCAATAGATGCGTTCAAATCGACTTCTTTAATATGCCATTTATGGTCAAGACCATGGGAACCCTGTACCACACCCAAGCGTCGTGTGAGAGCCCATCGCCGCTTATAAACTACGTGTAGCTTACTGCTAGATATTTTATAATGCATATACTCTTGGTTGCCTAATAGAAGGGCGGTTGGAATAAATGGGAGGGTTGGAAAAATCTCCAATACTTAATAAACGGGGGAGTTGGAACATGACCAAATATGTAATAGACGGGGGGCCTGGACAAAATATGAAGTCAAGAATCAATGCTTAGAATCACCTTCAACTTCCTAAACGTAGGGTGATACAACAAATACAATAGTTAATTATTCGAAGTCATGGTAGTCTCCTACATGCCTTCCGAGATTTTAAAAATGTTTTCCTCATCCTCCTGCTTAACGGCAGTGTTATTTCTAGCATCTGTAATGCGCTTCCTCACACTTCTTCGAGAATCGTAGCAGGCCACTTTCATCTTTTAATGTGTGATTTTCATATTTTAAGGAAGATGTTTTCTATTCGTCCGCAAAAGTATCTCTTCAAAAATTGTCATGGGTGGGAAAATAATTAATAATTAATAAACGGGGGGGGTTGGAATAAAAATGTCCAGGGTGGAAAATTTTTGAAAAATTAATTACCGGGGGGACGTCTATTAGGCACCCAAGAGTATCATCTTTAGAATTTATAATTATCATACGATCAGATATGTGCATAAACAAACGTTTGCCTATATTACACAAAGTAGCTAAATGCGCACAACTAACTTTTGGGGTCGTAAAGAGCAATATATATTGGCAGAAACGTAGATATAATTATTCACCAGAGCAGCATATCCAATTTCAAAGTGCATCAAGACAGATGACATTGCATACATATGCCATTCAGCAAATATTAAAGAGGCAATATCTGTCGCATGAATCATTGATAAATACGGGTGATGTATTTTGGCCATCCCATCCATGACATAATTTACCTTGGTGAAAAGTTCAAAGTATTCCATTGCAAAGATAGCGCATGGCCACTACACTGAGGTTTGAATGGGGTTACCTGACTAAACAATTCAGGAGTGGAAATGCCAGGCACTCCACAATTCCACAATACAAATACTTCAACGGAGCTGTACTTAGCCTATTAAAATCACTTATAGACCACCTGATTCAGTAGTTCCTGAGGGTCGAAATGTAACAGTGACTATCCTCACTCTCATTTATCAAAACATAAATGCCTGATGCAATAAAGTCTTCTTGGAGGGGGAGGGGGAGGGCTGAGTTACCCCAGGAGGTGTATCCGTTACGTGAGAACATTTTCTTCTTCTCCACTTCGAATACCAGTCTTCACTTTAAAAGAGGTATTGTTAGACAACACTTAAATAAGGATTGGTTGGTTACGTCTATTAATGACCTTTACAACATTGAATTGATGAAGCGATCATTGATAAAACGAAGCTGCTAAGAATGCTGTCAAGTATGCCTAAATATCAAATAGTACCACCATGTTGCCGAAACATGCGATCCCCTGAAATTAGTTGTTCACTAAGTGTCCATAATGCTTTGGCTACATCAATGTCGTTCGAAACTTCCGAAGGATTGCAAACACAGCAGTTGTTTAAATATAATCCTCCAACGCCTTCCATCTCTGGGGCAGTTGCACAATACACGATGGTGGCTGCTCCTTGTGCCTGCAAAATACATAAGAAAAAGAGTAAGCTACAGTACGTACGATTCGGTGCTACATATATACACACATGTATACACACATATACATATATACATACATACATACAGATAGACAGACAGACATACAGACATACATACATGCATACAAACATACATACATACATACATACATACATCCTAAAACAGCATAAGTTGAAGCAACAAAAAACCGCCCTGACTTGCATGACCAAACCTGTGCCGAGAGTGAAAGATTGATAATACCGCGATATATCGTGGAAGTCGAATTCAAATAACATTACACAGTACAGACAAGCTAGATATATTCTACTTGTTCTAAACAGGAAATGTCAATCGAAATTTAGTGATATTCTTTCTTAGAACACCGTATAGAAGTATGGTGCAGGGTCATCTGGCATCTTCTCTACAGTTTCAGCAATTTTAACTATTACCCTAACTGGGTGAATCCCTGCTTTTAGAATGTCATTCCCCTTATTTATGATTCGCATAGATAACTGTGTCAAAAGTAGCGCCGCTCCAGCACCCCCTTGATTTGTAATATAGTCCTTGCCTCTGGCAGCTATGCTAAGCAAGTGCAAATAGCAGAATTAGCACAATCGATTATGAGACTTGATAACTTTTTAAATTTGAACTTCCTCATCCTTATTGAAAACTGTTTAATCATCGAAAACTTTGTTCTTATTTGCAACTTTATTTGGACCAAAAAAATCGGCGATTAAATTAAGCATAAGGATAGCTGGGTAGAAACTGGCCCAAAACTCTCTAAACAAGACGTCTTCAATTACGAAAGATGTGGCTTTGCATCATCACTTGGATACAAGATGCATTTCAAAACGAATTATGATATTTGCCAAACAATCATCGAGATCAAAAGGAAATTCCAAAATTGTCACTGTGTCACTTATTGTTAATGGGGTCTTACGTTTGCGTCTGACAAAATGTTACGGTTTCATGTATTCATGTACTCTTGGGTGCCTAATAGACGTCCCCCCCTGCTAATTAATTTTTCAAAAATTTTCCACCGAGGACATTCTTATTCCACCCCCCCCCCCGCCTATTAATGTTTAAGTAATTTCCCCCCCATTACAATTTTTGGGGGAGGTACATTGGCAGGCAATTAGAAAACAGATGCACCCTGAGCTCTCATTGATTCAGTTTTGTTTACAACAAAGAGACAAGAAACGCTAACTGTAACCACTTTGACTGAAAGATAAAAACAGTGCAGGAAGAATTATATCATTATGTGGCGACTACAGAGATGGAGTATGTTAAAATCGGAAGTCACCAAGCATCTAAGACCCTGTTTACACGGGTGCTGATCCATTATCAGAACTGTTACCGATCCGCCTTGCCTTTACACTGGACATGGTGGATCCGAACTCGTTTGGATCTGCTATCTGTACCAGTTTGGATCCATTAATGAAAGTGGATCACTTTGGACCAAAACCCAAAGGCGTTTCTCGTGAACACTTTGCATTAAGTCCAAACTGGTGCGGATCGAAAATGAGGCGAATAGCTTCCATTACGAGGTAAGTTTGACGTGATCCCTATTCAAATTCAATTTTCGTCATAGCATGGCATTAGTGTCCGTGTTTTAACATTGCATTTTACTGCAGCTGGTATTCCAGTGCAACCCAACGTTGACCTGCTAACTGGATTAGCATAAAGAACTCTGGATCCAAATGGATCCCCTTTCAATTATGTTATATTCGGGAACGCATTCATTTGGATCCGTACCAGTTTGGATCCGCACCTGTGTAAACAGGGTCTAAAATGTATGGTCATCTAAAATAATCACCAACCAACACCAGGCAATCCAGCAAGTAGACTCTTTGAAGTACCTTGAGGTCATGATCACAGCTGACAGCAGACGGTACAGGTAAAGGTAGTTCCATACACTATTCAGATCGCATGAGAGGTAATAATGTAGAAAATCACATGTCATGAACCACGGCTTCGTGAAGTAGGGTGGCACAGTCCCTTTGCTAGAAGCACATGGATATATAAAAGAATTGCCACATCAAAACGCCTTTTCTAAAATATAACACTGGCCTAAATATCAACCTGCGTGTACTAAAACGTTATACATCTTGATACACTTTCAGGGCTAAGGATGCTAAGGGTATGTTACACTTTCAGGGCTAAGGTTGCTAAGGGTATGTTACACTTTTAGAGCTAAGGTTGCTAAGGGTATGTTACACTTTCAGGGCCAAGGCTGCTAAGGGTATGTTACACTTTTAGAGCTAAGGTTGCTAAGGGTATGTTACACTTTTAGAGCTAAGGTTGCTAAGGGTATGATACACTTTTAGGGCTAAGGTTTGCTAAGGGTATGATACACTTTCAGGGCTGAAGTCGCTTAACAGGTTGCTAAGGTTATTTTTTCTTTTGATACCGAATCATGAAATCACCAAAAAAATTTTACACACGCCCACACATTGCCACAAGTAACAAGGTACCCTGAGGTATTTGTTTCAAATCAGAAAAGAATTCTTCTGTCTTTATTTTAAGAAAATTTGTAATTTTGTTCTGCGAAAAATAAGTGCTAACTAACTGTCAGGGCTGATGTTTGATAAGCATGTTGCTTAATTTTTTGGTTAATGTGAGGCTGAAGCCCTAGCTTCTAAGTTGCTTATGATAAAAAGTGTACCCTATGTTCGGAGTGTAGAGGGCCTGCCTGCTGCTCCACCGCCGGGGAGTTACCGGTAACGTTGTAATATGTACATCAGACGTAAATTAATTTATGATTGTGAAACTATGTAGTGAAGACAAATTTATGTCTTGTGAATGTATATTAGTAACTTTCTTCTTCGATTTCTTGTCTGAGAATCCAGAAACAAAAATACATTGCATACCAAAGGTAATATATATACTGCCATTTTTTGCAGATTCGCATGCCTTCCTTAGCCTCCAGGAAAAGGAAGTGGACTTAATATTGCGATGAACGGAGTAAGTTCAACGCTGTATGATTTCTTGTCTTAATGCCTTTAACCTGTGTACACGTAGACGTAACAGAATTTGATTTCAGTTGTTTTTTAACAGCAATGGCATATCAGCTTTCATTAGTAATATGTATCTCGGATTATATGTCGCCCGACCTTAAGTCTTTAGCCAGTATGTGTGTACTTCCAACGCAAAGCAGGCCATCGATTAGTTGTCAGTTTCAGGCACTTGATTTTGTATTTGACTATGTCAAAGGTGCTATGTTCTCTTCATTTTCAAGGTTGTATATTGTAATGACAGCTTCAGCAGGTGTGGAAGAGAGCTGTTGGTAGAACTCGATTTTCGACTTTTCCACTCCGTAAGGACCCCATTAATCATACGATTCCACAACTTTCAGTGCAAGCATTCGCTGTAAAGGCATTTCCTGCAACTATATTAATAACAAATTTTACTAAACAGACAAAGCTGAGGTAGTGTCTACGGAAAAGTCTAACAGGTTTGACAATGGAATGAAAGCTTCATGCTATTTAAGAATTCTGGTGAACCATCTGCCTTGGAAAAGTATGTTCTTTGCTTCATGTTATGTGAAGACAAAATGCTTTCTTTCTTTCCCTTTACTTGTAAATATACAATTGTGGGTATACCTTCAAGGCTACCAATGGACATATTTTAATATCATATATCCGCATTAAAAGGTGGTGTTGGAATTTTTATTACCACCACTGACAATGAAAACTGCTGTCCACGTAAAATACATGGTTCTAATGGCATAAAAGTTGTTATCTCTCTTGTCTTTGTAGTAATTAATAGTATCAGAAAACGTCTTAAGCTATAACTTATAACTTAAGTCAAGTACTTTCAGTTCCATAGTTGTTGCCAAGAATGAACTGTAGTACACCATTCAGTGTATGCCTGAACCATAGTTTTCGTCTCTGAAAACGTCCCCTCTACCTTTTGCTACCACATCATATGAGAACGTTGGTGATCATGGACCTTCAAAAGTTCGTGTCTTTGCATGGTTGCAACACCCTTACTATCCACAGCGATGAACTAGTGCAACACATTATTTGCATGCCTCTAGATATCTGAACAATAGGAGATTATGAATAACATGCCAATTCAAGGACAAAAGAACCTAAATAGGGATCACGTTAAGTTTATCTCGCAATAGTAGTTCTTTATCCCATTTTTGATTCGCACCAGTTTTGGTCCCATCTCAAGTGTCTAAGCGAGACCTTCTGGGAATCGGATCCAAACTGGTACGGATAACAGATCCAAACGAGCTCGAATCCACCGTATCCCGTGTAAACGCTGTTCTGGTACATATCCAAGTGGATCCGTAACAGTGTGAACAGGGTCTAAAAAATGAAAGATTGGTCTCGTTGCTTCACTTACTCTATTTGATCTTTTACACTTTTAATGCGCAAGACACCCATATCGTCTGCGGTCTCTCTTGTAAGTGTCCAAGGCTTTCTTTTTCAAGTATGTTAGAGACTTTTTTTTTTCTTTTTATTTCCCTATTTACACAGCTGAAAAGTCTTCTATCATCCCCTGTGATTGGTTACGGAAGTGGTTGAGTCCAAACAAGGAAGACATTCCGCCAATTAGCAACGAGACGCTTCTCTGTTCTCATGGAAAGTACGTCAAAGTTTTGGTAATATTTCAACATTAGTGAGACAAAACCCCAGTGGAAACATACATCTTACCTCACGCCCATGTTTGACAGTATTTTTATTTAAAATAGTCTCATAATAACAAGAGGTCTGTTGACACTAGAAAGTTAGTCTGTAATTTTGAAGGATATTTTAGACAAGCGATAAATAAAAAACATAAGGCATAGAGAAAGCATAAAAATCATGTGAAATTGTTGTTGAGGTACGTTTAACCGAAAACTCCTGATTGTTTGTCAGTCAAGTGTTAATTCAATGTGCCTATCTTCATAGCTGATCGATTTCATTTTGCTTCAGTATCAGGAGGAAAGTGCTTCATGTTGTGAAAATAGACTTTTTACCGTATTACAGCTTCATGGAATTGATCCCTACCTTCAAAAACTCTTCATACGTTAGTGGCTTCTATTTCCACGACAGAATACGTCATGATAACGTCACACAGAGCTGTTTTCGAGGAAATTCCCATTATGATACATCGAAGTGGTAACCCTGCCACTAAATGTCCGTATACAAGAAAAAGCGTTTTAAGTTACACATGAACTACGAAACGGCTCCTAAAATTTACAGAAGGCATTTAGGAAACATTGTTAATTTTGCTCCGTCTATAAAATTATGAGTTGGTTCAAACAAAAAGGTTTTCATAATCATGGTTTAAGTTTCCAATGAGCTAATGTGGGCCATTGTTGCTTGAAATATGGCTCTCAAACTTTGACTGGTTATTTATGTTGGAAAGAAAAACCAGTTAGAAATATTAACAACTTTCTGAAATTACGATGCCACACTTAAGTACTCGATGGACTAAGAGCTGTACTTTCCTAACTAACTTGCACAATTCTTCCTTACCACAGACAGTTGAATGTACCAAATCAACATTTTAAACTATTTTTCATTACATAGTTTTCTACGGACGACAGGCCTATCCAATTGGCGTCCCGTGGGCCACATACTGACATTCGAGTGGCCCTTCTCGTATTCACACCAAAACCCAGGGGAAAGCATGTTTCAACAGAACGGTTTCAATACTTTTCTGTTTTGCCATTTATTTGTAAAGGTTAAGTACCAACGTGATGTTTGTATTATCATTTTAAATTCATGCTTGTACTTATATGATGGCTTGTATTGGTGTGAAATTTGTCGTAAGCATCTCCATATTGACCGCCAAAAATATCTTGCCCGGATAAACCTTCACTTTTACAATCCGGCCCAACAGAGCATTTAATCACATTGCCCTACTTTGACGTCTTTGCAATGAAACTGCAAATTGCCTGACCTACCATGTGTTGCAGCCATCAAATGCAGGGCGACTTTCTCCTACATTGTATGTCTTCCCTTTATGGACACATCCTGTAAGGGTAAATTAGTATAATTTGAAATTCAGTAAATTAATATAAGCATAAATACTGTTATGATAGAGGATTGTCAATAAAGTATATTCTTCAAGCCATCCGATTTTCTCTACCATTGATTACCAACTAACCATTGTCCTGATACCAACTACCGTGAAATACGAAGACGTCTAACCACGTACATGGTTTCTTTTAGCTTCTTAAATCTTGGTTTACAATTAATAGTCGGTGATTGGTGAAGTGTATGTAAAAAACATACAATTTTGTAAGGTGGTGGAAGAGTTTCCGATGATCTATAAGGGAGACCACTCCATTCGGGGAATGTGAGTTAGTCTAACTAGGTTACGTTAATTACGTTAAGGCTATGTTAAAGGGCCCAAGAGTCCGCCTTATTGTTGAAAGTAATTGCAAAGTTAGGTTGCAAAGTTAGGTTGAAAATTGTAGTTGTGTAGTTTTTGGGTCGTCTTCAATACTTTGTCTCTGCCGACCACGCTTGTAGAACTCCATATATCTCAACCGATGCCGTTTCTCACGTCGTTCGTTAGGCCCTGATGCTACTTTCGTTAGGTAAGTTACCAAATCTTCTTAAATATTTATACTTGTTATACTTGATAATTAACAGAATAAGACCCCGGTTTAACCCATATTATCCCTATCTCTACAGTTGTAGACCCTCTCTCTTTTTAGGCAATTTCGGTTGGTTGACTTCTATTTCTGGTTAAAATGTTATTTAGGGTTGTTGGAGGAGAGTTTCTGAAGAACGTCGTTGGAAGAGAAAATGCCAGAAATCAGCCTATAACGGACAACTTATCTATCTTACTATATCTCCTAAACAATAGGGAATTAGACTCTAATTTCACGCGGAATAGTTTTCCAGGCCGTCAGTCAGCACTATAAACCTATAAGGAACATAATTGACGGATCTTTTTGTGTGACCAATTTTTTTGACTTTTGCAAGCCTTAGTGCTTGACAAGGGTGTTAAGAATGCATCTCAGCAGCCAAAAGGTGCTGATGTGAGGAATTTGTAATGAATAAATGCTATGATTGAAGAATGACATCTTTCAAGATCTCCCCATTTGCAGGAATCGGTACTCCCAGCATTCAGAAATTTGTCATAATACATAATTTAAAGCTGTTGAAGTAAATAATAAGCTGCCGAGTTTAGTAATTAAGAAAAGTAAATTTGCCTTTTTCAGGTTATTGGTTTTACACTGTTTCTTCTTGATGGAAAAGTTACCAATATTAACAAACTTGACCAGAAGAAAAAAATCAGCATTAGCAGGATTGACAAAGTTTTCAAGGTATGTTGCTTAACATTGATTCTCTTTAAAGATTCAATAATGCACATGGAGCATCAGATCAAAGATGGTAATATCACAATAATGTTTTAGGAAACAAATCAGCTCAATTTGCATCATAGACATGTTTGAGTTGGTGTACAAACCTAGCAAATTGTGAACAGGGCTTTTGGTTGATTTTAGTTGGCTTGTTGGCACCTCCTTATTCCATGTCAATATTGGGTAAAAGTTCATTTATTCATGTTCACCAATCTGTCCAAAGCCTGATTAAAGTTCAGAAGTATTTGAAAAGGAGAGAGGATTTGAAATGAATGATTTATTCAAAAGACTTGTGGTAAAAAACCCCGTCCTTTCATGGTAAAGTGACATGATGCAAAAAGCCTGGCTTACCAAATTGCTTAAAGCAGTGTTTTAATGCCCACTGGTTAGGTAGTGAGAGCTAATACAGAGAGTAGAGAAACAGTGTGTTGTATTCAGGATAATTGGAGCTCAGTAGTTAGAATGCATGTAAATGTAGCAGTCTGGGGTTTGAATCTTGCTTGTGACATATTCAGTATTTCCATAGTACCTTTTCATAATAAGGTATACAACAAAGGACATTCCATTTGTTTACAGAAATAAATAGGAAGTAATGTCATTTAGATGATGAATAATGAAGAATATAATATATACAGTTTGAAGACAATAATATCACTGACAAAGACGTTTGTGCTACAGCTGCTGGTGCTAATGGTGATCATATCATATTCAAAATTCATTATGAATTGAAAGTAAACAATACATTGTGACAGTGTCAGCTGCAATATATCAAATATAACTAAGATTGTTGACAAGATAGCAAGATTGACAAGCACAAAACTGTGATGGAGAACTTGTATTCAGGAACATACCTGCAGGGGTTCATAATTCGCTACCAACCTTCCTTGGAATATCTGAAATAGCAAACTGCTCACTGGATGCACAACAGAAAAAACTACATATAAATATACCTGAACAGGATCGTCAGACGAAAGAATTGAAGATGATAATGAGCTACAGCTACTGGCAGGAAGAATTTTATGTCCCATTTCCTTAAAGACAATTATATCACTCTCATCAACTGACCCTAAAAAGAGATGAAACAAAGCATAGATCAGTTCATTAGAAATTCACATTCAGTTCTTATACAATGGTGGACTTCCCAAATGTCCGTATAAATGGTCATAAATATATTACTGAACAACCATGTAAATACGTCATGTAGTAATTTGAAACTCACTCATTGCAAAGGTTACGGGTGTTTTACCTGTTATTGGGTCTCCTCTACTACTAGCTATCACAGTATATATCTCATATAAATGCTAAATGAGGAATTTGTTCACAACTGTTGTCCAACAAGATGGTTTCTGTATAGATATGACAGGGTGTCATCACCACAACCACATTAACAATGTATCTTACGAACTCTAACTCATATGGTTACTAGCCACCATTAATAAAACAGAATACAAAATCATCATTGCACCACTTCATTACCAAGTTCAAACCCAGGTATCTCTTAGGTGTGTGACCCAACATCATAAAACCTAAGACACAATCTACTTTCAGGAAACCTGAACATGTAGTTAAACGATGAAATACCAAATGATGGTTGGATCTTTGATCTCTTTGCTAGACACATTATCAACAGTGTGATATTTGCAATATATCATGAGTTTGTAATCAATTCTTAATGAAAAACTTTTCTTGATTTTTTCCGGCGTTTTAAAAATTGTTCCTCCTGAATTTGAGGCCTCGAGTTTCTTAGCTGTTTGCTTAAATTTCGGACCAAATCGAGGCTTACACCTTAGGAACTGAGTTGCTTATAGAAAAAAAAAGTGAACTAAAACCGCTGGGAAAATGAATTGCGGCCTTTCTCGATCTGGCGCTTGATGGTGAGGATACTTAATAAGCGTTTTCGTCTTAACAGATGGGGCATCTCTCAGTTTAGCCCCCAGATAAGCAGTGGAGCCGCAACCAGATGGGGAAGTTCATCTTAAAATAACCACTTTCCTCAGGCATGGCATATTCAAGAAGAGTTGAAAAATATAAATCCATGAATTACTCCACGTGAATGACTCGAACGTATTCTGAAACTCATACATTTAGATTTTTGATGGATTTCAAAAGCTTAAAATTCAAAACAAGAGACAATTTGATTCATGTACAGTTCTCTCCCGTCAAGTCCCGAAATTGATATAACACAGTTGTCTACATGAATTTTTCCAATTTTCCTATCGCGCTTTGGTTCAATTCCCGCCGAAGCAACAACGCCACAGAGCTCTCCGCCACTTTATCGACGTGCACTTGCCTTACGAAGAACGCTTTTGCAGCGTCTCATTTTACCGTACGAGTATTCTTACGGTAGATCCAAAAATTGTGTACAAATTTGCATTTCGCATCCTATTGCCGTTTGATTTCCCAGAATTCTTTAACCCGTAAAGCCCATTACGCTGTAATTCGCTAAATGGAGATTGCGCTAATACGAGCCCATTCATTTTTGCTTAATTTAACTGATGCCAAAAAACAGTCAGCATGAGGTAGCAGCACTTGCTTAGTTCCAACCCCCTCCTTTATTAAGTTATTGGGAATTTTCCAACCCCCGTCTATTCCAACTCCCTCGTTAATTAAGTTTTGGGGATTTTTCCAACACCCTGTTTATTCCAACCCCCATTCTATTAGGCAACAGGTTTTATCTCTAAAGTGTTGATAGTGATTTTCCCAAACTCACAAGCAATGTCCCCAGTGGTCATTCCCTGGTCTCACAACCTGGAAAACTTGACTACTTGCTTTGGTCAGCTTGAAAGCGCAAATCTGAAGAAGACCAAACAACGCACAGGAACACTTCAATATGTCTTCTGCAAGTTACTAAGGTGAAGTACTGGGCAAAAACTTGATCAGAGGTTGGGCGTCAAGCATACGACAGCAAAATCGCGGTTTGCTCTCAAATCTGAGCTACTTCGCTATTACTGTCAACTTCTTACTTTTTGCTAAAACGGAGAGGCTGGGGGCATCGTACCCACATTTTAGCAAAATGTATACACATTTATACATAAGAAATATTTTGAGTTACTAAAAACACATTGATGCATTTTGATATGCTAGTAAGTAGAAATTGTGTACCGTGTTCTTTCTTCGAACCACTGGTGATGGATTTAAATGAGTTCCTGTTTGATTCTCCCTCCTCTCTATTTTTGAAAACGTTTCGACTCTTTTAACGGACTATATCTTGGCTGTTGTGTAAGAAACGCAGCAACGTAGGAGTTAGTATAAGTTAAGACTTTTCATATCTCGTTTTACTACCAACAAGGAACATGCTTATTTGATATTGATATCCTTAGACCTTTAAGAGATAAGCAAAATGGTTCCAGATTGGAATTCTTACAAGTACCAATCTGTTTCTAGGAGAGTAATCTATTTACAAAGAGAGCAGCATGTTTATTGGAGAGTAATCTGTTTAAAAAGAGAGCAGCATGTTTATTGGAGAGTAATTTGTTTAAAAAAAGAGCAGCATGTTTATTGACAGGCTTTTGCATGTTATTTCCCTTGCTTAGAAGGCAGAGAATCAGTATATTTTATAGGTGAAACGGAAAGGTGTATTATAATGTTTACATATTTTTTAAAAGTCAAAAATCAGCTGATCGTACTTTCGTGTATCAGCTGATGAGGTCACAGTGTCTATCATTTTTTTTTTACTTGTGGTGGATGTGCGCCCGTTCGGTACCTAACAGCACGTGTTGGTGTAACTACATTCAATTTGTTACAAATAGTGGCTAGGAGGATGAAACTGAAGTAATTCATTTAAAACAAACACTTTTCTAGTTTCGACTGTATTATCTAGTTTCCACTAAAAACAAGCCTATATGCAGAAAAATACATGGATTTGATTAAAACAAGTTGTAATTCTTACTTTGCATATGTTATGCTTCTGAAATATAATTTTTAAAAAGGGCCTGCCTACATTTTACTCTTGACAAAACTGATACCCAGATTTGAGTCGTTGCCATAATAACCTGTTTCATTATTTTGATCTCAAAACTACATCAAAAGAAAGAAAATTGTATTATCTACATAATGATATGTAGTTATATATAGGTTTTTTTCAAAAAAAGTAAGAGCAGCATAGACGTATTGACACTGACCTACATATTTTTCAAAACCAGAAAAAATCATCTCTGAGTGTCAAAGGGTTAAGTCATAAGGAAAGAAATCAAAAGTAGAGGCGAAAAAAGCATCGCTTGTTTAATGAATAAATTCCTCGTTTCAAGTATTTTCACTAACAGTGACTTCGGTGGTGTAAAAGAGCTAGATGAGTGTAATGCATTATAAGATACACACTTTTTTCAAGTATTTTCACTAAAAGGACTTGGGACGTGTAAAAGAGCTAAATGAGTGTAATGCATTATAAGATGCACACTTTTTTCAAGTATTTTCACTAAAAGTGACTTGGGTCGTGTAAAAGAGCTAAATGAGTGTAATGCATTATAAGGGAAGATTACTATGGAAGTGTTCGCGCAAACTTAAATCTACCGTGTGAGCCTATTTTGTATCTTTATTTTCTATAGTTTATAGTATCACCACCCGATAGTCTTGCCTTTGACCTTTTAACTCGGTATATCAGCCAGCAGAGGTAGACTTAGAGAGGGGGGTACCTATGCCACGCCCCCTACCAAGGACCCTCCATAAATTTTGGTTTTGTCATTGTCACTAAAGGTAGGATGATTGGGTAGTTTGGTTGGTTTTAGAGTTTTCAATAACGACAATTACAAACGTGAATATTGGCGACTAATAGGGTGTGGCGGAGGGAAATTCATGCAACCCATCATGTAGAATGTTAAAATTGCCGTCTTTGAAGTTGCTGAAGACACAAATGGCAGCTGTATAAGCAACGTTTTTGTTATGGTAGAGTATAATAGAATAAGTGTCTTACGCTGCTAATGTAACTAAAACATAATTTCTTTGTTATTCGAAGAACGAAGGACTCATCAGGATTTGAGCACGTTTTTGTTGGGGAAACACGTGGAGAGAAAGAAGTAATCGGCTTTCATAACTGGATCCAATTTTACTTGCAAGAGAAGAGAGGCCATGTTGACTACAAGGGATTCATGTCGTCGGATAGGGTAATATGCTGTATGCAGAACGGTTCGAAATAAATCTCTATGAACGGAATATGTTTCACGGGGAAATGTTGAGCAATGGGGAAGATTCCTTGTGTCTAATTGTTGGAATTAGTGATTCTAATTGGCAAGCCAAAAGGCCTCGTAAGCGGAAGATGATATTTTAGGTTTAAGAACCCTCCCAACAAATACCCCAAAATGAGAGTTTGTTGCGAGAGTTGGTCTTTGTTTCTTCACCAATCTCATTTAAGGGCTCAAAAGTATTTGTTTCTCATGTAAGGCCTCAAAGTATTTGTTTCTCATGTAAGGCCTCAAAGTATTTGTTTCTCATGTAAGGCCGTGAGTGGAGCACCATAAATCACATAAAAACCCGGGAAGTCTGTATGACTTTTTAGCCCTATTTCTAGGCAATATTTCTACCGTTTGTACGTCCACCGGTGGACATCGACATCTAGAAGATGTTACCATCCGAGGTCACCCAGCTCAGTTGGTAGAGCGCACGCCGCAAAAGCGTGGATCACGGGTTCGATCCCCGGTGGTGACATATTTTCCATTTCTCTAGTGTTCTTTTCAAACCCAACATTTCTAATCTTCTCTTCTCGATGATACTTTCTAACTTTAATGGGCTTTGGATTGATGACGAGTGGGAGGGCAGTCCTTCCTTGGTCAAGTCAGATGGCGTAGAGAGGCCGGCCTCCAACTGCGTTGAACTTGATATCAACCTCCACCAGTAGATGAGTGGGAGCTAATGTGGCGAGTATAGAAATAGAGAATGTTAACTTTGTGTGACACTCGTAGAGCACACTCCGCGATAGCGTGGGTCAAGGGTTCGATCCTAGGTTGTGATAGGTTTGTTATTTCTCGAGTTTTCCTTTCAAAACAGATATGATTTATTGTAGTCTACTCTTTTGTCTCTATTAAACGGGGGGTGGTAAACGGGGTAATAAACGGGGGGCGTTGCAAACAATTTTGAAAATTAATAAACGGTGGCTTGGAATAAACAGGTTGTGAGGAATTTTCTAAAGATAATTCATAATATCAAATTTTATGTTTCGTTTGCAGACAATAGGTTGAGGGTGAAATCAGTTTCTTGGTACTGACGCAGGAAACTAATCTGAATAATATCTGGGTTTGATTTTAATGCATGGTGAATAAAACCATCCTTGGTAACAGACATCTGTATGTCAAACCGACTTTAAGTAAGATCTACTGTCTCTACACTTGAGTGTGGTTTCTTGACTACGTCTACAACCTACAAAAAGCAGATCTTCCAAAGTTAATAAGCAGGGGGTTCTAATAAACTCGGAAGCGGCAAGATGAAAGGAGATCTGGCTTTTGCTAATACCCTAAACGAATCCTCTTGATAGTTGTCAGCACATGATGAGTTTTCAATCAAATGCTGTCCTATTACCGAGTCTGTTTGGGGATCTGTTGACCTGGCTTTGTTTACGCAACTCTTTACTGTGTCCACTAATGACGGCCGGTACAAGTTGCACGATTCAGTCATGTAACCTCTGCGACGTGCGACCTATATATTCGCCCGTACAGCGCCAGAAGAATTTATGAATTTTTATGAGTGACAGGTAGTACGTCTTTTTAAGCAACAGGTAGCAGCTGTGATAGCAGTGATCAGTGTATGGCGAAAAGGTTTAGCTAAATGAATCCGTTACTCAACGCAATATTCAAATGTTGTGCCAATAACCAATCTCTAGAGTCAAGTTAACGAAATATGCATTGAGATTTCTACTTTGTGGTATAGAGGTTCGTGGCAACTATTCTATTCTGATCGCTCTTGGACTTTCGACCATGTATTTCCACCGTGAGGCGGTAGACGATTTTTGATCTGCTGAGCATTACAATCATTGAGCTCTTTAGGACACTCGAGGGCGGCTGGAAACAGGTTCCATACACTGCACTCCCATGTAGACATAGCAGCGGTTTTCACTGAACACCATCCAATTCCGTTCCCTACCTCTTTACGATTATTATGCACCAAAAGGGTACTACCATCCAATATTATGAACGATTGCCTGCTTCCTAGTGTCGTGTATAGAAATACAAGTTACCAAGTGGTTGAGGCGGGCTTGTCGGTTTCTTGGCTCCTGATTAAGCCTTATATATATCGGGGTCGCTTGGGCACACCCTCAAATGGAAACCAAAGCACACGAAGTCATTATACTCATTTAAGCTAGATGGCAAAAATGCTAAGAGTGGTCAAGGGTGTATCCTGGCACCAACACATGACAAATGCACAGTTATACGATGACCTTCCAAATTTGTATCATTTTCCTAAAAATACCTTTTTCAGTGAATTAGTACCTCAACTTTGAACCTTCATAAAAAGATTTCTGTTGAATATTTTGCTTAGGACTTTTTTTTGGTGTCTATAACAAACTTGCCGAAAATGCATTCAAACATTCTTTTGCAATTTCCCTGACTTTGACCCCTTTTTTGAGCTAGTTTGACTGTACTACTAGCAGTAATCAGTTGAAACGTCGGTTTCATGAATGACAGTGAAAATATCGTGAGATAAATGATTGTTTAGTATTGCTAATGTATATGACCATGATCCACTGCAATCCTTTGAACATATTTATCATTACTAGACACTGCTGTAAAGGACTCGACAGTCCTTGACTTCGCGTCAAGATAAGAGTGAAGTCGACCCGATTGTACAGGGCTTTAGAGCCCTAGGTAGTTCAGTTGTTGCTGCCGTGTTTGTTTGTTGCTGCCGTGTTTGTATCCGAGCAGTAAAATGTAAAGAACAATAAAGCTAGGGCAATCAAAAGTGCCTCTTCAACCGTTGAAAGGTATTGTTTACAATTTCTAGAGCAAAGTCAGATAACATAATCGCTTTCTGAAAAAGCCATTTTGCGATATCTGACCAATAATTGCATAATCAGTCTGCCTCACATCACAAATAATGACATATTCAATCATAGCATGATGCGTGCGTCCTATTAGAATCCCTGCAAGGATTTGTTGACTTACTTGTTGATTAATCGTTGTAGGGCCAAGAAACATCCATCCATTTATTAGTTTGGTGTTTCTTCTGATTATTTAGGGTACTTTCAATATTGGATCCACTGCTCATCAGGGGTCCTTGATTGAGATACTGCCAAGGAACATCCAAGAGTTCATAATTCATTAAATCATGGATTCTTGGTTCAAATTGCGTTCAAGAGCACAGAAGATCATTTTAGTTCAATTCTTCTTTATTGGCGTGGAGTTTTCGATTATATGTCAACTCTATTCCTTATGATAGTGGGCGTAACTGTTGTCTTTCTGTCTTCTAACTTTGGTTTCACCGTTGTAGGACTCCGTTTTGGTAATAATGGAGTGGTGTTCTCCTTGGAGTTTCTTTTGTCATTGGAACATACACATGGAGTAGGTTTGATTTTCTGAGCTGGGCAGCTTGCACTCCTGGTCACTGTTATACTTGACGCCGATGGACATGGAAGCGATATACTTGTAGTAACAAAGGTTAATTTAGTTGTGCATACTTTAGTGATCTCCCTTTCACCTTCAGGAAAAGACAAGAAAACATAAACTCTTAACTAATCTCCCCTAATCTTCTCTAAACTCCTACACGCCCGTAACCCCAGAGAAAAGTACTTGCAATGCCGTAACGCTTTTCAAAATGAAAGAAAGTTTAACGGATATTCCATGCATTAGCTAATACAAGATACTCGCAAGAATGCACTTTTCTTTTTGAAAATAAGATTGGCTTCACAAGAAATTTTAAGAGAATTTAATCCCATTCAAAGGTATTTCATGAATAGGCCGTGTACATGGTTGACAAAAGCTATCTAAAAAGAGTTTATTGTCTTATTTTGTTTGTTCTTGAATTACTGGTAAATAATGGCCTTGCAAACAAAACTATTCTTGTATTGAGGTGTTCATTGATAACTACCCCTATTTTAAATCAATCATTTTAGGTTCAACATAAGACGTAATTCTTAGGAAATTTGAGAATTTCATCTCATTGTCGGAAAATTGAAAGCTCTTATTCACGTTTTAGCATATTATTTAAAATTTATTAGCGGTGAAATTATTTAAATATATATTGCTTTGAATAACAGGTTCAATTCACTAATTTTTCTTTTGCCAGACACTAGTCAGAGCAATTGTCTACAGTGAAAAGTTTGGCCAAAGAATTTATAAGAAACGATTGCTGAGACCACTATCTGGCGAAAACATTAATTAAAGGGAGAACGCCAAAATGGAAACTACAACTATGACAACGTTTCGTCTTTTCTTTAAGACTTCGTCAGGTCCTTGTACATTTGAGGTTATAACGTGAATGAACTCTGGCACAAACACACAAAAAACATCTGTCACTAATCGCGAGATGCATTGTAGGAAATAACCACGATGGAATGCCACGTCAAGGACATTGAAACGAGGCAAGTACGATGAAGGTCAAGGTTGTGCCAACAGTTACGTCGTACTTGCCTCGTTTGACACGTGGTCATAACTTTAGTTTCCTTCTTGGCGTTCGCCCTATGTTTTGTCGGTGTAGTTGTCACCATAGTGTTTACTCTCTGAGAAAGGCGTGACCCTAAAGACAGTGTACTTTGTTCAATTTAACTTACTTGACTTAGCTGCAGAATCCCTATGAGATTCTTGCACTCCGTTGAATAATTTTTGTGAAAGGGGTGAGTGTTGATATAAAAAAGTTACCACGCGCCGTTGTCTTTTGTTCGTAGCCAGAAGAGGATGAAAATTCATTGGAGAACCAAGCATGGTTTCATGGAAAACTTGAGCGTGCTGATGTTGCCCGTCTTATCAAACACAGTGGAGACTTTCTAGTGCGAGAGAAATCTGATGGTTCAGGAAATGTTGTTAGTGTCATGGTTGGTGGGCAGACACGGCATTTCATTTTGAAACCAACTGATGAGGTAAGACGAGGTTTCTTGATTAAAATATTTATGTTCTTGCATTAACATACTTGATCGGTCGCAAAGGAAATTTGTCAAGACATCTTCGTCTAAAATGCAATTTCAACCAGAAACGCAAAATAAGACTGGGTTTATGTCTGTGATGACAAAGGTTTTCGTTGTCTAGGAGACGCTCTCTGAATTCCAAGAATTCATATAGAGTAATAATGATGATGATGATGATGATGATGATGATGATGATGATGATGATGATGATGATGATGATGGTGATGAACATGACCCATGTTACATGACACATACTACATGACACAAGTTACATGACACATTTCACATGACCCATGTTACATGACACATGTTACATGACACAAGTTACATGACACATTTCACATGACCCATGTTACATGACACATATTACATGACACAAGTTACATGACACATACTACATGACACAAGTTACATGACACATTTCACATGACACATTTCACATGACCCATGTTACATGACACATATTACATGACACATATTACATGACACAAGTTACATGACACATTTCACATGACCCATGTTACATGACACATTTCACATGACCCATGTTACATGACACATACTACATGACACAAGTTACATGACACATTTCACATGACACATGTTACATGACCCATGTTACATGACGCATGTTATATGACACATGTTAAATGACACATTGCGGTACAACGATAAAAAGACCAGAAACGTGCACTGTGGTGCGCAATAAATAAAACAAATAGAAGGGGAAGATGGAGACAAAATAGCAACAAGTCTAAATTAGAGAGGTAATAAGAATAGCAAGTGATAAGTAAGAAAAGACTCGGAGAGAGAAATAACAAGGAAAAAAAAAACAAGAGAGGAAGGGAGCAAGTAAGGCCAAATGGAAAGTATCAGTGTTAAAGGAATAGATCTGACAGTAAGTTAGAAAATAGAAATGAGTTATGAAGGGGTAGCCTTCACTTGGGCTCATGCAAGGACAGAAATATAGGACAAGGCAATAGCGACCAGTGACGTATCGAAATAAAATGGACTAAAAAACTAGTTTAGACAAACACTGGGCAAGACATGTGGTAAAGATGGATAACAACAGATGTCCGAAAAGAACGACGGAATGGACACCGAGGGGCTGGAAGCGTCAGAGAGGGAGACCAAAAGTGCGCTGGAGAGATGACATCGAAATAACAGCAACAGTGACATGCACAAGGAAGGCGCGAAGGTATTTTTCTATCACATTTTTTTGATCCGTGAATGCCTTTATAATCTGGGTTAATTTATTTCGATTATTAGCTAATATCAGTTTTCTCTTTCATTCTTTTACACCACCAACAATAACAATACTGACCAGTTAATCAAATTCGGGAGTTTGTTCATCAGCCCATTAATTTCCCCCCTTGTTCTTCGCCCCGCCCCCCTCCACGATTGCTATTGCTAGTTACGGGCCTACTAATGATTAAGTAGATATAGTTTGATGTAATCCTGATGGTATTTGTTTTCTGAAGCTATTGTAGTATCAACCTGCGACTTCATTTGGCGGTTCTTCGTTAACCTAATTGTGTCTTGTTCTTTGCAAACATTTTAACCTCCTGAACTTCGTTTGTTTCCTTAACTTTCATGATCCTGCATCTTGAATCTGCTAGTTATCTCCATGTTTTAAAAGTAGTTTGTGTGTGGTTTCCACCTTTTGCATACTTTAAAAGCTCTTTCTTCAGACCTTAGGTCTTCTGCCTTTTCTGGTATCAATTACATGCATCTGAAGAGTGTTCTGTTGATAGTTGAATTTTTGTTAAGTTTCATATGAGATTAAGTTAATTACCACGTCTAGAAATAACGAAAGTACTTCTTAAAACTTCTATGAGTTGTTTCCTTTTATTCTTGTATGCAACGTAGCTAAAACAAATGGTTTATCAGCGAAAGAGCGTTTACTTTGACTTTATTAGATATGTGATAAAACTTGGCGGACTTTCTTTTTACAATTTCTTGCTCACTAAGCTTAATAATTTCCCATTCAATGTTGCCAGTGGAAAAAAATTGTGTTCAACTTAAGTAATCCCGCAAATAACAACAACAACAACAACAACAATAACAACCACAAGCAAGTGCAAACCCATTTTTTGAACTGTAGATTGCCAGAAACACTACTCTATGTATTATTATATTGGGTGTAACTCTCTAATTGACATCAAATAACATTTATTGAGTAACTCTGGTTCAAATTAGCATTGTCACCAATATTGCTCTTGTTCAACGCTTACCAGGGGGTTACCGCCCTTTGACACCCCCCGTGGACGCACATGCACACGAACATACCAGATTCTAACTCCAGATCACCAAGTGCCAAATTAGATTTACTTGTTCTATTATTGATAGCATTTTTCCGGGGTCGAATTAAGAGATTGTGATGACGGTCATTTCGAAGTCTTGCATGCTGAGCTCGTAACAAAAGGAACAGGGGGGGGGGGGGAGAGGTGCTCTGAGCTCAGCCAGCGCTTTCACACGTTCAAATGAACGAACACAGTGCCGGAATTGCAGGGAAACAGCAAAGGAAATGCCAATGGTAGGAAAGTTTTCTTCGTACATACCATTTCTCAGCATATAGAGTTTCTGTAGCAGCTGGTCATTTTACTTTGGTGACGATATTTCGAGCCGGCCATCACTGACATACAGCCGGTCGTTACCAGGGCTATTCTGGATATAGAATTTAAATAGGGATCACGTCAAATTAACCTCTTAGTGGTAGTTTTTGCCTCACTTTCGATCAGCACCAGATTGGATCCGATCCCAAGCGTTTACACGAGACCTCTACGGGTTCGGAGCCAAACTGGTCCAGTTTTTATAAGCGGACCCAAACTGCTACGGATAGCAGATCCAAACGAGTTCGGATCCATCAGATCCCGTGTAAACGCGAGGCCAATCCGTATGAGTTCTGGTACGGATCCATTTGTATCCGTATCCGTGTTAACAGGGTCTAAAGCTACAGGCAACAAATCAACTACATCCAAGCTAAGAATAATATTAATCGCCATTGTAATGATACAATCTATTTGAATAGCATGTCTACCTTTTCCACATCTCCTTTTTCTATCGATTGTATGTTGTTCAATGCAACCCACATTGTCAAATCCTACAAAATAAATAAAGTTCAAAGTTAATACCTGGTGCCTGGATCACTCATGCTGTGTCCCATGTAGCGATAGGTACACATCTCCATCACCATGGGGCCCTGTCAAGGAATGAAAAAACATCTTCAACGACAACAATATTATGTATCTAGAAAGCTAAAACAGCATTACTGTGATAACGAAACAACAAAGAGAGAGTCAGCGACATCGTATCGAGAGAGTCAACGACTTTATATCAAAATGACGACTGCTCGTATACAAATGTAGGTGACAGAGCAGGAGGAAGAGCAGTCAAGCGATAGGCGGACTAAGAGAAATAAACCTTGGTAACGTGGAATGAATTTGTAACACGATAGAATAAATATTGCAATACCAACATTAAGTTTCCGACAAAATCACTAAGTGCTGCAAGAGAAAAACTGGAACTCAAGAATTCAAAACTAACATCGTCGATGTAGCATAGGTTTCTTTTTAGTATACTTGTCTTAAAAAGTTCACATTACGAGGAGTTGAAGCCAAGGCCTTGAAATATAGCTCCGGTAAAAAGAATGAGACCCTTATCATACACAGCATGACAAGATGTGAAAAAAAATCGATCCCTTCTAACACATAAGTTTGTTCAATCCCGATGCCATGTCGGGATGAAATGCGAAAGGCAACAGATGCCTTAACTATTCTTTGTTATCTTACTTTTCCATCTCTGCAATGTTGAGCAGCAAAGCGCATAGCTTCTCTCACTGTTACGACGCAATTGCCATCCACCTAGAAGACAACGTGGGTAATACATGTACAATACAAAGGGAGGCCACAAATAAAAGGCAAGGGTCCATTAAAGAATTTTAATGAGGCACATAATACGAATCAATGCTCGGATCAGATACTACTTCTACCCTTTATTACAAGAAAAGTCGTAAAACAAACTTATCTCAATCAATTAAAACCATTCACCAGGGGCATATTATGCAAGCACGTCAAGAACAGAGCATATAGATAGTAACTCGAGACCCAAACTCGAGACCCAAACTCGAGACCCACAACATATGGAGATTCGAATTCTCGACCCATGGTATAACGGGATTCTAACTCGGGCCCATTCTTTTATGGGATTCGGACACTATCACAACGTAGTGCTTGGCCATGTGAGGCATTATAGGCTCATGGTTGACGTACTTAATTTGTCTAGTTGCCACCGTCGGTCTTCGACAATTGCCTCTATGCAACTGTTTGCATAGACCAGCTTCTTTGCGCCATGTGACTTGAACAAGGCAGGATCGCTATCCGACTCGTCGATATGCCAAAACTCCATTGTAAGTTCAAGTGTTGAGAAGAGGGGGATTCAAATGAAAGTTTAAGGAGTACTAGAGAAATTGAAATTCGTCAATGGCGGGAGTTTCAAACTTTAAACTTTAATTTTATCTAGGTGCGTTACTACGACGTGGTGTGTTTTTGACTGCTTCCCACAAATAGAAAAAGTAAAGAATGATACTTGCGCTTGGATCTATTCCAGTTGTAGGTCATGACGCAATTATTTCCAAGTATTATTTTGATGAACTACCATCATTATCATTATCACTAAGAATACTTTATGAAGTATCATCTATTGGTATCATCTATCGGTGGTGACAAGTATCAAGTATCATCTATCGGTGGTGACATAGTTTCTATTTCTCTAGTGTTCTATTCAAAACTATTACTTATGATTTTCTTCTTTTAGTGTGATGGACGTGAGTTGGCAGAGACCATTCGGGATTTGCGACCTCTGTCATTATTATTTCTGAATATTTCTAAGTAAGTACATTGATAATTGATGTTTTTATTCTGTACGTTTTTTATCTTTAGCCGATGTAGAGACCCACGTAGCAAATGTAGGATCATTAAGTGTCATTACTTATGCGTATTTCCATAAAATTTCTCATTAGATGTACTGATATACAGTGTATCGTCGATTATCCGAATATCGATACAAGGGAACGTTCAAAAATTGTATAGAAATGGAAGTTATTGTAGCGTGATCATTCTGTCTTCGTTTAACAGTGCAGAATGAACGAGTGCCAACAATCACATCTCTATTACTCTTGGGTGCCTAATAGAAGGGGGGGGTGGAATAAACGGAGGGGTTGGAAAAATCCCCAAAATTTAATAAACGGGGGGTTGGAAAATGACCCAAATGAAGTAAAAAAAAAAGCAATGTTTAGAATCAACTGTAACTCCCTAAACGCAAGGTAATACAACACAAACAATAGTCGGTTATTCGAAGTCTTGGTAGTCTCCTACATGGCTTCCAAGATTTCAAAAATGTTCCTCTCATCCTCCTGCTCAATGACAGTATTATTGCTAACATGTGTAATGTCCGTCTTCACACTTCTTCGAGCCTCGTAAAAGGCCACCGTCATCTTTTAATGTAGGATTTCCTTATTTTTATAAAGACATTTTTCTACTTACCCGCCAAAGTACCTCCTCAAAAAATTGTCATGGGTGGTTGATTACGTAAAAATTAATAGGCGAGGGGTTGGAATAAGAATGTCCTGGGTGGAAAATTTTTCAAAAATCAATTAGCGGGGGGGACGTCTATTAGGCACCCGAGAGTAACCCTGATGTATAGGGAGGCGTAGGAACTGACAAGGGCATCTCGGAGCTATGAAGACCCTTCCCTTCCAAAAAGCTTGTACACGCCACTTAAATTGGGATTTTGGCACATTTTCTGTGAGGAGAAGGGAATCTGTCTCTCACGAAATGAAAGGTGCCCAAAACATAATATATTTGCTACTCCAGCAATAGTCTCAAAGTTTCACAACTGTGCTTTTTTTCTTAAAAGGCTTAGTTTGGGAGGCTCTAGGTTAAAAATGTCTTAAAACAAATTGATTTAAAACGTGTAAGTGGGAACAAATACGACAGAGAGAAAGTATCAAGATTAACTTGGAGTCTTAGTTATGAAGTTGCAGTTGATTCTAAACATTGACTCTTGATACTTTTGGTCATTTTCCAACGCCCCAGCTATTCCAACCCCCCCGTTTATTAAGTTTTTGAGATTTTTCCAACCCCCCCGTTTATTAAGTTTTTGAGATTTTTCCAACCCTCCCGTTTATTCCACCCCCCTTATATTAGGCACCCAAGAGTAGGTAGGTCGTCTTGAGAGAGTATTTGTCTTCTAGGTGTAGAATGTTAATATCGAGACATTTACTAAACTGAGGATAAGCAATGCAATACGTATTTCGTTTGGTGAGGTAGAAAGTATGAGCAAGTAATAGCCCTGTGTTTAAAACATAGAACGACATTGAAATTCAAATCCCTAAATTTCGTGCTTACTGATCCTTGTAAGTACAGGCTGTATCCCATTCCGATAGTACACTATTGAGTATTCTTTCACGTTTCATCTCTGTCAATGAACTACTCAGTACCAGTATCGGACAACGATTTATCATACAGCACCTGGTGCACTACAAATAGAAAATCGCAGCGAGAAAAATGCAACTTTTGTGACTTGCTGAGAGCGGTTGAACTTGAATTAATTTTTTTGCGTGTCCTGATTCTAATTTACGTATTAATAGCGTAAATTCAGCTTGCTGTTGCCTGTATAGAGATGTTTTCAGGTACCAGAAATCACAGAAAATTGCACGCATTGTTTACGCTTAGAAAACATTTTTATCAACATTTTGAAGTTCCTGTGTTGAGGAGTGTAAGGGCAAATTTTCCGGACAACGTGCTTAATTTTTTTCTTCTTACCGAAGTAAAAATTAAGTACCGTATTTCCTCTAATTATAGATCCACTCTAATTATAGACCCCCTCCAATTAAAGACCCCCTTTTTGCATAATGTCAAGTAATTATAGACCCCCTCTAATTATAGACCCCCTCTAATTAAAGACCTCCTTTATTGGTGCCTTCAATTAATTACAGTTGTCCATACAACTATAGCTTACCTTTACATTGTTCCTATTAAATATTTTGTGCAAGTTAGAGGACCTAGGGAAATGCTTACCTAATAAATGTAAATAGATACCAGCAATATTAGATGATAGAGCTCTGTTGAAGGGCGGGTTAAACCATACTATATTTCTCCTTCTGGAGTGTACTACAGAATTTCTGGTGTCAAAACGTAAAACATTAAAACCTGGCTGCTTTTCGCAAAGTCAGCCACCGATAGTTGCATATCAAAGTGCACAGAGCTTGAAAAATAAGCCGGTAAGAGCTAAGCTCGTTCAGTAGGTATGGGAAACAGGCAGCAATATCTCAGTTTGGCCTGACAGGGCACTTTCCTTTGCTATTGTCAGATATCTCTGATTTTTTTGACTCAATTCTTTATACTGTGTATGTTATGTGCCTATACCTTACCATTCCATATGATAAAGGACTTCAGGCTATGAAATAGAGTTTGGATCATAGGGATGAGAAGAGGGTGGCAGCACATAGCTAAGTCAGCTTAGCTGGAACAGTCTTGGAAAACAATGTATTTGAGATTAATGGTCAGTTATATAGGCAAAAGTTAGGCAGAGCTATTGGTGCTAAGTTTGTTCCTGCTTATGCCAACGCCTTTAAGGGCAAACTGGAGCAAACATTGTTAGAAAAGACTCCATTTAGACCTGTAGCTTTGTTTAGGTATATAGACGATTGTTTGTTTTATATGGACACACAAAGCAGAGAAGCCTAGTCAGTTCAAGCAATTTCTTAACAGTAGGCACCAGCATATTAAGTTTATATTTAAGGAATCTTGTAGAAGTATTAATTTTTTAAATATCTTAATTTGCATAATATGTAGTAGTTTGGTGACTGGCACTGACAACTGACTCACACCAGTACTTACACATGAGATCATCCAGCACACATTAAGAGAGCCATACCATTTAGCCAAGCAGTTAGATTGTCTTTCAATATTATGTTCTTTTGCCTTTTCGATGATTTGGCGCACAATAAATATTGCATCTATGGTTCCTCTATTCAGGCAAAAAGCAAACTGATTATTTGCCATAAAATCTTCGCTATGCTTATTTAATCTTTGGAGAAGGATGTGACTAAATACTTTCCCTGGTATCGAAAGAAGTAAAATAGCTCTGTGGTTTGACGGATATAGTCTGTTTCCTTTTTTGTAGATAGGGTTCACAATCTTTTTGGACCATTCCAGTGGTGGTTTTTCTTCTCTCCAGACCTTGTTAAAGAGCAAGAGCAGGTTTGGAGTTACTACATATAAAAGTAGTCTTTTGACTAAATATACTTGTAATTTGATTTGATCCATCAAAAATCATTACAACATCTCTTGCGTTATTCCTCCAAAAATGTAGACTTTTACAGCAGCAATAAGAAAACACTGTATTAAGCATGTCGTTACCACCACGTAACCAAGGTGGTTATGATCTAACGAGCGTTTCCGGTTTAGTCGCGTATTTTGCCATTGTTTATCGCTTTTGGGGGAAAAAAAATGCGACCTTTGACACCCCCTCCCGACGCCTGTCCGACATAAATTTGATGAAAAAGCTTCCGCTCTAGTTAAAGGTGCTATCAGAATATATTCAATCAGACCTGGATCGGGGTGCTCAAAATCTTTCGCTTTTAGGTATCTTTCAGCTTCGTCAGATGTTAAAATTTGGTGTTTTGGAATCTATTGAGGTAAAATTTTTCAAACTTTTCTTCTTCCAGCGCCCTCGGACGCCGAATTCACCCTCTAAATGTACGTTTTACACGCTCCGCTCCGCCTCATGCCTCCAGTAAGTCGTGGTCACATCCGGGATTGTATACCTGCTTCCCTAATAGCTAGTTGGTACATGTGATGACGTCACTCAAAATACATAACATCCCAAATTTCTCTGCCTCAGTGGTATAGGACCATATTGTAATGGCTTGATTCCTTACATAGTGTAAATGCATGCCTAAATGTCAGTTTCCTGACGATTAGAAAACATGAAACTGCAGTAAAAATTGACATTGTATTCTCTGCTTAATTCCTTCTAAAGAGTGTTCCTCAACCTGTTTTGGTTTGCTGATCGTTGGTGGTCACGTGACTCCATTTTCGACCCCTTCACATTAGAATCAGCAAATGACATTCTGTTGCCCCTCACTAACATTTCGAAAAGCGTGCCAAGATTTTAGGATGTGCATGACTAGTTGAAAACTAATTGTGTTATCCGTTATTTCTTTTGAGTCTTCTGCTAGCGTACCTGCTAACCTAAGTGTATAATTCTCGTACAATTCACCATAGAGAAGTTCACCGTGAACTATTTGTTTTGTGCGGTTATCGTGCGGTTATTGTGCGGTTATTGTACTCAAGTGCAACAAAGTCCAAATACAGTGTGACATCATCAGTATCATTGCATAACCGTGGTTAAGTAGAAGTATGGCTTCTTTCGAAGATGCTTAAATGTCCAGCCTAAGTAAATGGATGAATGTTACAGAGCAAGAGTTGTTAATGGCTACAAAAGATAGGAAAAGGTGCAAGTCCATGATCGCCAACGTCCTTGTTGGACATGGCACTTAAAGAAGAAGAAGAATACTAATATTCGTGGATAGCTTCACCGTCGTATGTTGCAAAGGATAGATAGTCCGGGTAATACGCTATTCACATGAAGAGTGGAGGGTTCCATTAAAGATCTTAATCTGCGGTGACTTCACACGTGTTACTTCACTTTTATATAGGTCAATGAGGCGTAATAAAATGGTATCTCTGCCTCGACAATCTCAAGTGGAGCTAGATTTCATCAGATAACGGTAAGACCCCTATATTTCGAGGAAGACCAATGCAAGTGAATGCTGCTTTGTCTTGCAATATGTTCATTATAAGCTGTCAGAAGTAGTGGTGCTCTCTGAAAGCTATTTTCTGTCACGTTGTTTATCTGCGACTGTTGAGACTTCTCATGTTCACCATTCATATCGATGTCATTGACACATAATTATTCGTTTCAAGTTGTTGGAATGGCACATTATTCTAATGACTGTAAACAGTTTTTGAAGTAACTATTATTGCCTTAAGTGCATGAAATTGAAAATGCAGCTTTTAGTACCATTCTGATACGACTCAGATCAGTTGAACTTTTTTGATTGGATTACCCTAGATTATCATATCACTTTATCAGGCATGATGAAAACCTTTAAAATTAGCATTAAATGCCTTAAGTAATTTAATATTTTGGTATCACCGTTTATAACAATGTTTACTTGGGTCTCAACGTACCGTCCTAGGTAGGGTCAACAGAAACTGCAACGAGAAATAGCAATAACCTTTTTCGACAGGAACCCAAACGCCACTAAAATGGGAAGGCTTTGTTAACATGTACATTTGGTATAACACGGGATATGTTCACCATCGCCATGCATATAATTAAAATTGTAAAAGTAGAATTAAAGCCGCTACTTACCGTAGATGAATACGTCTTTCGACATCTGCGAATCACTACCATGGTTATTTCTTGGAATACAAGTGTAATTTCCAGAATCAGCGGAACAGTTTGAAGATGAGAAACTATAAATCCCTGTTGAGGTTGTCGATACATGTTGTCCGTCTTTGTAAAGACTATAACGGACGGATTGAGGGTTAGCTGTTGTTGTGCATTGCATAGTGATAGTAATTCCTTCTTTTAAGTCCTTCGGAGATATTTGCAGTGAAGTATTTTTAGGGGCAACTGCATAAAACAAAGGAAAACAGCTTTGTTCAGTATCCTGTCATAAATATAAGCTATATGATAGCATGTTACTACTATGATAAAGGAGCTACTAGTGAACTATGTTAATGGGGTTGAACTTATGACTCAAAAGAATGAATATTTGAACCAGGGGTGCTGGAAAAACGGAATAAGAAGTGTGGCTTGTCTTCGGAGTAAGACAAGGCCGTTGTCACAAGTGCAAACTAGCCTTAAGTGTCATGAACATATTGTAAAAAAACTTCACATTGTATGCAGTGGATGTCACGGAAACCACAAAGAAAGGGAGGAGTTTCAAAGACAGCTACTGTAAGCAATTTAATGTGATTAAGGCGTGGGCCACTCAAATAGGGGCAAACTACTTAAGTGGGTCATGGGCTGTTTGACAGGCTTGGAGCAGTTGCTTAACCTACACCTGCTCAGTTGTGAGAGTTTCTTAATTTTCAGGGTGTCCCAGTACTAGTTTCGTACAAACCAGTTTCTTATCAAAAAACATGTGTACTCATCAAGCACAAAATTAAAACTCGAAGTTTTCATAGCAAAAGTGGTAGGCCAAAAATATTAAGCTGTGGGTCCTTATAAGAATTAAGAGGCTTTGTAAAGATCGGGAAAAGAGAGGGGTGGACTTATATTGGCCACTCAAGAGTACATTTGGCAAAACAAAACTAGTTCATTCTAAAGGTATTCTTAGCCAGTCGTTTTACTCTCAGGACGTGCCCGTAGCTACGGGGGAGGGGGTATTCAGGGGCAATGCCCCATCCAAAATTTTGGAATGCCTCCCCCAGATTTTTTGCTACTCAAAAAATTTTACATATGATATATCGCGATAAGAACTCCTATGATAGCAGCACATCTTGGCTTCTGTGCAGCACTGCCCACCTTGGTTTCAGATAATCGGCTATCTGAAACAAAGACGTGAAAGGAGATGTATTTTTTCTAATTTTTTGTCTTGTATACCATTGGGCTAGAATTTGATCGTAAAGTTTAATTGAAGTTAAAACCGACTCTACTTTGACCCTTTGACGTCAATGAAAAACGTACGATAAACAGTTACAACAAAATAGCATACAAAGAAAATTACATGCATTTAACATATCTTTGTGCCAGGTAGCAGCGGTTGTACTCCAACATGGCGGAATTGTTGATGTCACGTGACTCACAATCGCCATTGGGAATGAAGAATAACGATAACCTGGGTACGGAAATTAAGTGCAACCTGACTAACTTTTCAAACAAGTGTTTTCATACTCGACACAACTTTTTCAATCGTTTTGTTAGCCAATCAACGAGGAGTATTTTACGTCGAAGGGGTGAACATGTTATATTGTTTTTGTATTGCGGTTTTGAGTTCTAAAGCTAACAAAAACAGACTTTGATTTGATGGAGAACAATAGAACGTCAAAGTAGCGAAATTAATAGAGTGGGGTAAATACATTTAATTTCCCTAGACAATCATTGCTTAGAAAATGCTAGTTCGTTATAGGAGATAATTACAGTGTAGTCCCCAGTTTTTATAATGACTGACTTCGTCTCTTGCGTAAGTCATGCTATTTCAATTTTTAAACAAAGGCTACTACTACCACCATCAGCCAATCATATGGCTAAGGCAGGTCGCTTTCGTGACGTTTGTCAGGCGGATGTGGAACAGCCGGGCCCTTCTGGAAAAGCAACTAAAATACCAAAGTACTCGGTACAGGGCCGTGGCAAGAATTTTTTATATGTGGACGAAACGTGTACATGTGTTTACATTAGCGTCGGGTGACCTTAACTTTATCATTGTGTCACGAAAACGTTTTATTGGAAGTAGAAGCACTGAGAGGACCCTGTTTAGTAAATTTTGGTGGAAATTCTTAGGTCAGGCTCGGCCTGATCAGTCCGTTCGGTAACTTCGCCACTGGGTTGTAGTGTTTGCTTCGTTCTTAAATATTGCTCGCTCCAGTTACATTTTGTCATGGTAAGTCTCGAAAAATATCGTGATCTACAGGCAGTTATTTTTACTTTAGAATTTAGGTTCTTGCGAGCGACCCCTTTGACTAATATTTAAAGAGCTACAATTCTGAACCCCATTACAAAGCATGTATTGACTTGTGTAGCTGCCACACCCCATGGAAGTGAGGTATTGCTGTAACATGTTAGCCTAACTGCTGCATATACTTTGAATGATAACAAAAAAGACGTAGGTGTTAACTACAGAATTACAATCTATTAGACACAGCTGCAAAGAGTATTCTACTATTGTCATAAGCACTTCTGCTAAAAGATGGCTAACCAGCTTAAACTTTCATGACCAGTGGTTGTAAAATTGTGGCTGGCTTTCCCAACAAGAAGTAATTTAGATGTCCAAAATAGAGGAAGTCTTACAATGGTCTCATACCTCCAACAAATACCATTAATTTAACTGTCACTGTTTTAAGGGTTGCTTATTTTACAATATATCATGTACTCTTAAACCATAACAATGGAAGCCATGTTGGTACAGTAGAAAAGGAAACCAGAAAACGGAGGCCACAGAGGCCTCATATCATATCAATTTGATTGAACAGCACAAGGGACACCTGTCGGCCATGACAACATGAAGCTCCTGTGATTCTCCAAGGAAATTGTGATGAAAACCAGCCCCTGTCACCACAAATATCATTGGCACTTGTAAAGTAGTTTAATGTTGATGGGTGCCAGAGGAAAGTCATTTCAAAATCCATAAACAGAACAAGCTAGCAGAGAGAGTATATAACAACTGCAGTTATTGAAAGTTGTGTATTGACAGGTTTTCTGTCACCTTTCATAAAAGCAGTAACCGTAACTATAGATATTTTATGTGCTTTCTGGCATCAAGCTCAATCTGTTTTTTCATGACAATTTTGGTTTCCTTTTTAGAGATGTTTTATGATGTGACATTAAACCACACATTGTAAGTGACTTAATTTTCTCTCCGTCTTTGGTTACAGGGCAGTGTAATAGCACTTAGCACATTTTACCCATTGGATTCTGTGAGGACAATACTTCAAGGTATATACTATATAGGTCCCATTTTACAGTCTTCAGTTGAAGTTGAGTTAAAGTTTGACAAGAACGGACTTGCTACATGAAGTAGTTAAGTGAATTGGATTGGCTCTTTATTTGAGCATTTTCTTGCGTCCTAACATTCGAGGAACTAGCTTAGTCAAGCGCGTAGTCGGGTGCGTAGTCGCATCACTATTCTCTGTGTTCTGATCATGTCAAGGAGACCTGCGGTGTAAATTTCACTCCTGTCTGGCTTCATGGTGTTATCTCATATCCGAACTATGGCAGGAAAGTTTCCTGAACGTGACTAACTTACTCGTGTAAGTAACCAGGGAATTGATTTTACAATTTCCCTTCCTGACATTCTTTAAGTATGTTAGCTTGCTGTGACCACCTGACACCGACATCATCATCAATCAAAGGAAGGCGCAGTTACAATTCTACCAGCAAAAAAATAAGACCCTTATACGTAAACCGCAATATGAAATTTACAAAATGTAAGAATGGATCTTGGTAGTCTTATTAATTCAACTCGGTTACACTGAGAATTGTTTTGTACAGGTTTGATAGAAGCAACAGAAATATAATTTCCACCTACCAGTAAGAACTGTCCTAATATTCCAAACCAACCTTGGGAATCAAATGCAAATATAGATGGTCATTTCCACGACAACATTCTATCAGACTCTGAAAAATAGATACACAAATTTCTTAAAACGTTATCATACAATGTCAAATCTCAAAAACGACACAGTAAATTCTTTTGCTCTGATCTTGCGTCGACCGAAGTCTAATCTCAAAAACGACACAGTAAATTCTTTTGCTCTGATCTTGCGTCGACCGAAGTCTAATCTCAAAAACGACACAGTAAATTCTTTTGCTCTGATCTTGCGTCGACCGAAGTCTAATCTCAAAAACGACACAGTAAATTCTTTTGCTCTGATCTTGCGTCGACCGAAGTCTAATCTCAAAAACGACACAGTAAATTCTTTTGCTCTGATCTTGCGTAAAAGTGTGTTAACAGGAACTGGCAGGCTTTTCCTTAGTTTTCCAGGTGTATCTTCTGAGTCTTTGCCATGAGGCACAGCGGCGTTGCCCCCTTACGTATTTAAGGATGGGAAAGCTATGAAACCGAGGAGGCTTGCAAATTGATGTCAGCCACGGCTGAATGTTATAGAAAACGTACATCCAAAAGCTTTGACAAGAAACAATGCATCTTATAAATTTACAGTAGAAATGTCTTGAGCCGAGAAAGTTGTATATAGAGACAGCCCCTTGACATGAGTGGCTGATGCAATCCACTTGCAGTTTATGAGCAGGTAACCGTAAGATATACCCGCTGGTTAGTCGGGTACAGTAGGGTATTACAGTAGCACCCTAAGTAAAGGCTTTTTTGTCATAACGAAACTAAGGCACCGCTGTTAATTTGCACATCACTTTTCCATCCATTGTTTTAAGGGAAAACGACAAGTACCTCTCAGCAGTAAATCACAGGGATGATAAACCCACCATTTATTTAGATTTTGCAAATTTCGTTGCAAATTTTTTTGCCCATTGGCGCTTATGAGACTAGCCTTGTCCCAATTCCGCTATCGTTCACTACTGTTGTCAGTATCGATTCAATATCGCCACGTGTCATTTTCTTGCCCCTGATAACCAAAGAATGTGCTTTTATCCTATTTAATACTTTTGATCAGCAACACCTATTACTTTTATGTACAAGCCGCTTTTTACTTATTCTCGTTTTTATTCTGTTGTATTTGTTGTTAAAAGCAGCGTGACCGAAGTAGTGTGTTTCATACCATGTAACCACAGTAGAAAACAAATTTTATATATATTTGGATTTTAGTTATGCTGAGGACTTTTTGTATTTCATTTTGTTTGTTAGTAAAGACGTTAGAATTGGGAATATTTTACATTTGGTAAAGTAATTAGCTCGCAAACAATAGAATAATAAAATAGATTACATTCTTAATTTACTAACTGATAAAAGATGCCAGTAAGCAGAAGTGATGATTGTATAATCAATCACGTAAGAATTCAGGGTTGAGTTTTACTCGTAGTTAAGACAGAAAATGACCTTAGGGATCCCTTCGAAAAATATTGAATCGTTGTTGATACATATGACCACTATATCTCTAAAAGAGAAACAGCACCTCCGACATCATCAGGAAAGGCAGTTTAAACTTTATCTGGTATCACCGATCAGAGAAAAAAAAGAAGGCGGCATGGTATCACGTTGGAAACCTTTTGCATCCCAAATGGTTTAAAGGCCAGTAACTTCCTAATGAGTAAGTGTGCCGAAGGAAAAAACTGGTCTTCAAGGTTATGAACTATAAATAGTAACGCTGGATAGAGGCAAGTAAAGAAAGAACTTTATTCATATCACCGATATTGTCAGACCTATTTTGGTAGTGCATGTGATTGGGGCTGAGAAAGACGTTTAAGCCACTAGTTATTTTTGATTTGAACGAACTAAATTTCTAACTTTAGTGACTTCCACAAACTGTAGAATTCGTCGACGAAAAGGAGTTGTCCTGAAGTTCCTATGAATAATCCTAAGAGTTCATTGTAGCCTTGTAAATAAAAAGTAAACGATGGTGCAGTTTTGGTAACTGCCGTATTCTTTGACCGCAACCAGGAAGAGCAATTCCTATCGCAGCTATCATCCACCATTATGAACTGATTCAACTGACATTGCGATACATTCAGTGTGTACTGATATTAAACTGTTTTAAAACTGTTTTAAGTACAATCGTTTCGACAATCGATGATGCTGCAAACAGGCTTTCCGAGTGTCTGACGTTGTTGGCCCATATATTGACTCTGTCGTCACTTTTTTGTACTTTATTCCTAACTGAAGTTTTTTTGCGTATAGAAAAGGTCGATCAAACAATTCTCCAGGCAATAATTGAGCGGAAATTTTAAGAACCATATCGTACACATACCTATAGATTTTGATTTCGTTAATTTTTTTGCGTAATGCCACAATCATCGCCCAAAGACGACCAATGATGTTGTCAATTTATAACTTCATCAATACCCTTGTCAATGTTATTAAACCTCTGTCCAGGGACGGGGGAAGGGGAAGCAGATTGCGGGGGCCAGGTATAGTTGGTACATCTTTGAGGGGCATGTCTTCTGCCCCCTGTTCGCCCGTCCCTGCTATGGGCCGCTTTACCTCACCACTGCGTCTGGCGTGGGCCATAAATAACAATGACGGCGGAACCTGTCCTTTGGGGCGATCCCCTGTTCTTGATGGCTGTTTATGAGTCAACTTTGATAACTTCTCTTGAGCCTCGCTTGTTACAAACGATTTGTTTATGCTAATATAATACGATAGCAGGCTATCATTCTTTGTTGCTGTTGTGTTATTTAATTCAAAAACAAACAAACCGGGAATGAAAGTGAGTTTCCGCTTTGTCACCTGCAGGAAAAGGGGAGTGGTAGTTCCTGTTTCTGACACAATAAATGAAGGTGCTACTCCCCTTAAACTTCGCAGTTTGCACAAGAATTTGTTGAGGCTGCTGATTTGGACGGAGCACGAAGTTCGACGGTAAGTCTGAAGCTTCGAGCTTTTATTTGTTGATTAACTGATTTGGTAGCGTGCCTATTCAATGCCACATGGGTCCTCTCTGATCTGGGGTATTTAACTTTAAACACCACTTTTGTAGGCTTTGAGGTTCCTCTTCACAGGGAAAACACGCGATTCTCGGCAGGGGTCTGTATAAACGAAGGTGCGCCCGTATTTATGTTTAGGATGCCCTCATTTCACCGTTATATCAGTAGGGCAGTGAGATGATGTGATATAATGTTCCACTATAATTCAGGGTTGCTTGAAAAGGCGGCTCGCCGCTTAGTGACTTCTTATGTATAAGAATGTCCGAATGTACAAGTGGACAGGTTCTCAATAGTAGATAGACTAGCTAGAATCAAACTTTCACTGTTCTATCTACTATTGATATCTATTTATTGAATAGTGAAAATGTCTTTTCTAACTTGTCGTTGGATCAAATCGTTTTACAACTCAATTTGACTAACTTTTTGTTGAATTGAGCGAAATTAAAAACACTAAGGATCGTCGGTTCCATTTTTAAAAGAAGTACATTAAAAATCTCCTGTTAAAATATTAAATCCCACAGCGCAAAAAAAGAAACAAAAAAATTCGGTAGGTTTTCAAATTTGTAACTTAGTTCTACTGGATGAAAGCAATTTTTTAATTAGGCTCATTTATTGACCTTGCGACAAATTTATCTAATTGTATAAGTAATTCTGATAATTATTAATTTATAGTATTGCTATGATTAGTAATTTATGATAAGTGATTTAATGCTTTGATTTCATCAGCCAGTTAGTGCAACCCGAATGACAACAAAACCCTTTAAAACACTCACGGCCTCTTTCTAAGTGCCGATTAATTAAAAGAAAGAAAAATATGAATGTAAAGATCGATCTGAAATTTAGAACAAACAAAAATCTTTGCTTCACAGTTTATGCAAGATATATCTAAAAAATTGATTCAAATAGACTAACTTGTGATATTTTCCCACATTTGTTGAATTCTCAAAAACTAGTGCTCTACTGAGAGCAAAAACCAACGCAACAAAATAGAATTAGGAATTTAAAAAACCCTTAGATAGCCGATGCCCCGGTCCCTCCCCTTTCGAAAGTCCCTAAGGCTCTCAATAGACTTATCTTGATCATCAAATCAGTAAATTTTATGACATATTTCTTAATTATCAATAAAATTCGAGTAAGCCCTGTTTTTCATGTATGTGTTGCATAAACTGTGAAGCAATAATTTTTGTTCATTTTAAGTTCCAACTTCGCTCTTTATTTTCATAAAAATTTAATTTTTCAATTTATTTTCTTCGTTGGCTAAACTGAGAGATTGGAAGCTGGGATATATATGTAGTGGGTAAAGACAGCTAATAAGGACTTGGTAATAGGGAGTTAGTAGGGGCGTGATAGTCGCAGGTGTTAGGTAAATAGGAATAGGAGGTGGTTTAACTAGATCAGCAAAGCGGAAGAAACAAGGCAAGGTTACCAGTGGGTAGTCATTGAAAAATCTGTCGATGAAAGGAAGTTACCAAAATTTTGATTGGCATCTTATCAATAGTTTGGTGGTGCGAGTAGGGCAGGTGAGGCAAGATCAACAGTATAGTAAAGTTAGTAGGGTGGTAGTAGTAAGGACAGTGGTAGTGGAGTAAATATTGTTGGATAGTGTAGGGTAGGTACATTAATGGTAGGTGGGGTTAGGTAGCTTAGTGGTAGTAAGTAGGGTAAGTGCGTTAGTGGTCTTTAGGGCAGGTAGTGTAAAGGTAGCATAGTTAGTGTTAGGTACATTAGTGGTAGTTAGTGTAGGTTAGAGGTAGAATAGGTATAGTTAGGTAGATTAGTGGTAGTTAGAATATGTAGGTAGGGTAGAGGTACTATTAGGTAGATTAGTGGTAGTTAGTGTAAGGTAGTAGTGGAGTAGGCAGAGTAGTCATAGGTAGGTTAGTGGTAGCTAGGATAGGCAGGTAGGTAGAGGTAGTGTTAGGTAAATTAGTGGTAGTGTAAGGTAGTAGTTGGGTACGTAGAGTAGTGACAGGTAGGCTAGTTGTATTTAGCGTAGGTAGGGCAGAAGTAGCATAGGTAGTGTTAGCAAGATTGGTGGTAGCGTAGTATAAAAAGCTTATTTTTGTTCCATATTCAAAGGTAATTCCAAATCTTTCGAAAAATTAAAAGACGACATGGGACTGTGCTTTCTTTTTTATTGTTTTTATTTTTTTTATTGTTTCAGTGCTTCCTTTGTTTTCTTAGCAAAGCATTTTGTGGATAAAATTTGGAGAGGATGAATTTCTTGTCCATGGCTTCATATTTTGTGCTATTTTGTGGTATTCTGAGGAAGGCGGCCTTGCGACTGTCATGAAATAGTGCAATCAATAGACAACACGTTCGCTCTTTAAATGTCCATTGCCCCTTAACAGTGATCGGCCTAATTCAATGAAAACCTTCACACCTACCAAAAATATTGCCTCAAATATGCTGTTTAAACAAGTGTCCAGTAATTATTATTTTGTACGTCTCAATAGGGACTTAGTCACAGAAGTATTCGTGGCAGTCTCTCAATCAAAGACCCCTGATGAGCAGTGGGCCCTACATTGAAACTACCCTAACTAAACAGAAAAACCACCAACAGGCTAACTAATAAATAAAGGGCAGCTAGGGTGTCCAAGGGCGACGCCCTTCAATTTGGGTTACCAGGTAGAGAAGCAAGCCATGAAGCAGGCTCAACCGCCCTGCCATCAATGTGTCATCAATGAGAACTGACACAACACATGATATTGGCCAAATGGTCGAGAAGCGTGAAGTATTCGTTGCAACCCTTAGTTCACACAACGTCTTTCAGTCCGTGCGTTCCTTACCGAAAGAGAAGCGATGATTAAAGCAAGGCTTTCCGTGAGCCTCGGATGTCCATTGGAATGGATCAGACTTTCCACAATGAATATTCCTAGTCCATCGATGGCAACGCATCTGTGGATGGAAAAATAATATGGCTAAAACTCAAAACCTGATTTGAGCAAAATGACTCAATTACTGATTTTGTTTCCTTGATTTTCGTATTCGTTTGAAGAACATTCCATCCTGAACTGTGCAAAGTATGAGAATACCAGTGTTTTGCTTGCGTTCAGAAGAATTCTGTTTAAGCCTACTTTATGCAAAGATCAACACGAAGGGGCAATTAAACATGCAACACGTAAATAGTATCCTTAATCTGTTCGATTGCCTAATGTCACTCAACTATCAACTCTCAGAAATCATTAATTCCGTTACACTTAGGTTAGTTATTAAGGTTAGTCATTTATTCGGTATTTAGGTTGCCAATTTTTTGAGGCGTTAAGAGTTTGCTACAAGTAATTATATCTTTCAGTTTTGCATTACGTTCTTAATGAAGAGATTTCAAAAATGATAAGTTATGAAGTACAAGCCATGAACAAGTATTTCTTTCTTAATGTATGATAATCCTTCCTTCACAATTTCCCCTTTTGTAGATATGGACCCTGTTACTATATCTCCATCGGGAACGAAATATGTTTATGAAGGCAGATCGGTAAAATTGGAGTGCAAAGTAGGAAGCGTGCCAACAAATGTACGTTACCAATGGAGCACCCCGAAAATAGCATGGAACACAAATGATCCGGTCATTTTAATCAATACAGTATCAAAGAGTGACAGTGGAACTTATCAGTGTTCAGCAATCACTGATTATTACTCAAAGACATCACAGACAAATTTAGTGGTGTACTGTAAGTAAACACTTATCAATTACATTAATACTCTTGTGTAGTGGAACATAAAATGAATATGATAATCAAAAGGAAAAGTCAATTTAATGAATTTTAGGAATCTGTTTCAAATCGAAAATAGTAACCTTGGCAGAATGGCAGCAAATACTAACAGCTTAATGTATGTTGTATCTGCTAGTAAACCAATAACATGTCTTACTCTTGTTATGAATCTATTATTTCTAACTAACTGTAAGGCTGGCGCGATTGTAGCTGTAAATTCTTGGAGTGCGAGCGGCGCTAAAAAGTTGCAATGGCACAAAAGAACTGGTTCTTTTGAGTTTTACCGCAAATAGCATCAAATCAATTTGTCAACGAAACACACAAAACAAAACGGGCACTAACTAAAAGGGAGTGATCACATTCATTTTAGACAAAATGAATCCAAGACTACATATATGATAGTGACACTACTTTTGTTGTGATTTTTACAATTTGCAACTCTTCAACAGACACACGTGAAATAATGACGTACAGAAGGTACAGCACACATGACTAGCACATACAAGAGATACTATTGGACAAATACCAAGAATAAAAGTAAACAGTGATACAATAAGTAAAAATACAGGAAACTGAGTTAGTAAAACTACTGAGGGGAGTTACCGTTACAGAATCAAGTCGAGATTCCCCTCACATTCACACATTCGTCATTTACAGTTGTGCTATAAGACGTCTACGCGTGGTCCAAGATATCATTTTGTGCGGCCCACTTAACATTTATAAACTTATTGTATTCACACCCAAGCAATTTTTTGCATTTGCATTTTTTGCATTTGCATTCTTTTCATCGTTTTGTTTATCGGCCTGAGGGAGAGCCAGCGTATTCTTTCAAGATTTCAATTTGTTACAGTTGCCAGTGGGTGGACTAACCTGCGCGCATACAGAAATTGAAGTTACCTACTTGAGCTGGGATAGTTTGCTGCAGGCTATGGGTGAACTTACTCAGGTGATGCTGCTATTGTCATCAGTCGAACTGCTGCCTTTTCAAGGTTCGGTTTGAGTAAAACTCTATCGTTAGGCATTGTTTATTGTGAAGCTTCTATTGTCAAGGCTTTTCTGTTGTAAAACGATCAATTGCTTGTCCCAGAGTAGCCTTGAGCAAAGCTCTGTTTTGACATCTGTTACAAATAGCTACATATTATATATAAATTCTATACTTTGTTTACATTTCCAAGCAATATGAATAACATCTTTCTGACTCATGCACTCTTTTGTTTACATTTAAAACCGTTTAAGCAGTTCTTATAGCAATTTATTTGCTGACATTTTTAGCACTTTCGAAAGTACTTCAACCTGCAGTTGGGTGAATCGAAAATGACAAACTCCCAAGAAAGACCCATTTGCAATGACATTACTGTTTTAAACTTAAATCCATTAGTTTGATGTTTAATTAGTTTAAAAACGCTAAAAGACATAGTTTGCATACACTAGATGCGTACATTCCATGGTGCACAAAGCGTTCATAATAGGCTAATGAGGCATATTTGACTAGTTTGCATACTTTAGATGTGTACATTCCATGGCGAACAAAACGATCAAAATAAGCTGATCAGGCATATCTGACATGGTTTGTATAAATTTGATGCGTACATTCCAAGGCGCACAAAGCGTAAAAAATAGGCAAATTAGGCGTATTTGACATACTTTGCATACACTTGATGCGTACATTCCATGGTGTACAAAGCGTTCAAAATAGGCTAATAAGGCATATTTGACATAGTTTGCATGCACTAGGTGCGTACATTCCATGGTGCACAAAGCATTCATAATAGGCTAATGAGGCATATTTGACTAGTTTGCATACATTAGATGTGTACATTCCATGGCGCACAAAACGATCAAAATAGGCTGATGAGGCATATCTGACATGGTTTGCATAAATTAGATGCGGACATTCCAAGGCGCACCAAGCGTAAAAAATAGGCAAGTGAGGCATATTTGACATAATTTGAATACACTAGATGCGTACATTCCATGGTGCACAAAGCGTTCAAAATAGACTAATGAGGCGTAATTGACATACTTTCCATACACATGATGCGTACATTCCATGGTGCACAAAGGGTTCAAAATTGGCTAATAAGGCATATTTTACATAGCTTGCATACACTAGATGCGTTCATTTCATGGTGCACGAATCGTTCAAAATAGGCAAATTAGGCGTATTTGACATACTTTGCATACACTTGATGCGTACATTCCATGGTGCACAAAGCGTTCAAAATTGGCTAATAAGGCATATTTTACATAGTTTGCATACACTAGATGCGTTCATTCCATGGTGCACAAAGCCTACAAAATAGGCTAATAAGGCATATTTGACATAGTTTGCATACACTAGATCCGTACATTCCATGGTGCACAAAGCGTTCAAAATGCGTGAAAGAGTATGTGAACATGAATGAAGTGTGTCAAAGAGTACGTGAAAGTGAATGAAATTCGTGAAAGAGTATGTGAAAGTGAATGAAGTGTGTCAAAGAGTATGCGAAAGTGAATGAAATGCGTGAAAGAGTATGTGAAAGTGAATGAAGTGTGTGAAAGAGTATGTGAACATGAATGAAGTGTGTCAAAGAGTACGTGAAAGTGAATGAAGTGTGTGAAAGAGTATGTGAAAGTGAATGAAATGCGTGAAAGAGTATGTGAAAGTGAATGAAGTGCGTGAAAGAGTATGTGAACATGAATGAAGTGTGTCAAAGAGTACGTGAAAGTGTATGAAATGTGTCAAAGAGTATGTGAAAGTAAATGAAGTGTGCGAAAGAGTATGTGAAAGTGAATGAAGTGTGTGAGAGAGTACGTGAAAATAAATGAAGTGTGTGAAAGAGTATGTGAACATGAATAAAGTGTGTGAAAGAGTATGTGAACATGAATGAAGTGTGTGAAAGAGTATGTGAAAGTGAATGAAGTGTGTGAAAGAATACGTGAAAGTGAATGAAATTTGTGAAAGAGTATGTGAAAGTGAATAAAGTGTGTGAAAGAGTATGTGAAAGTGAATGAAGTGTGCGGAAGAGTATGTGAAAGTGAATGAAGTGTGTGAGAGAGTAAGTGAAAATAAATGAAGTGTGTGAAAGACTATGTAAAAGTGAATGAAGTGTGTGAAAGAGTATGTGAAAATAAATGAAGTGTGTGAAAGAGTATGTGAAAGTGAATGAAATGCGTGAAAGACTATGTAAAAGTGAATGAAGTGCGTGAAAGAGTATGTGAAAGTAAATGAAGTGTGTGAAAGAGTATGTAAAAGTGAATGAAGTGTGTGAAAGAGTATGTGAAAGCGAATGAAGTGTGTGAAAGAGTATGTGAAAGTGAATGAAGTGTGTGAAAGAATATGTGAACATGAATGAAGTGTGTGAGATTGGAGGGGTCACATGTATTGACTGTGAATTTTGGTGTTTTTCATAAGCATGAGTGTGAATAAAATGCTCCCACCATCATCCTCACTCAGCCATGTATTAAGTAGAGTGAGCGTGCAGGAGAGTGCCCATACGAGTTTGTCCACTGCCAGTTTATGTGTGATGGCTAGGTCATGCAACAGATTTAAGACACTTTTTCTTTAAGGTTTGTTGAAGTGTCTATGATCCAATGGATGTTATCATCTTCCTCTGATAGAGGATCCTAATCTTTTCCTGAAGAGCTTGTAAGCATGGGATCCAGTTGGATATCTATAACCAAGCTGAAAGAGTCTCCTGCTGTCTGTATTTCTTGTCTTTTGTCAGTTGTTCTTGTTAACAATTTTTTTTTATTCTGCTTGCTGGGTTTCTTGCTCTATCGGTATTTCTATCTGTGTTGTTATCTGATTTCAGTTGTGTTGCGTTGCAAGCCGAATGATAAGGATGATGAAAGTAGTAAGAGCAACGTTTTCACTACACGCCCAAATGCGAAGCACACCTGTATCTTTGCAACCAACAGTAAACTCTAAACGTAGAAATCAACTCTCTAACTTTACAATGATCACACTACATATACATTGATTTTCTCGAAACTGGTTACATTACATCATTAGAATTTCCGCCTTTTCAGCAATAGGACATATGCTAATATACCTATGCTACTATGACAGCATAGGATTCCTCTAGTTATTTCCCTACACTACTCCTGCATAGATCTGTGAGAGACCATCTTTCCATGCTCATCCAGGTCTTGCCAGGTTCCAAAGTTTGCAAATATTATGATTTGTGGTGGTGGAAAGAGAAGACTTTGATTCTGATACTGGGGTAACCAGATGCTACCATTTTATATTTCTTCCGTCACAAAGTAGCTGCTCTGGCTCTCCAATGACCTTGTTAAGTCAAAGATGGCAATCTTTTGGCCATCATATACCTCTTTCACATTTACTGTAACTGGCTCTACTGTTGCAACTGGAACAATAACCATCAACGTTACACCAGTTAATGATCCTCCACCTCCACCAACTGGCGGTCCTCAAGCTCCAGGATATGATCCACTTACAAATCCAAATACTGTAACAACTCCTGAGAATACTGAAAAAGATGTATTCCTATCTGGAAGTGATGTTGAAAATGATAATCTAACCTTTACAACCACTACTCCTCCATCAAATGGTTCTGTTGGTCCAGTAACCTCAACTGGTACCACAACTGCAACTGTAACCTATACTCCAGATGATGACTTTGTTGGTACTGATACATTTGGTATCTTAGTTGATGATAATAATGGTGGAACTGCCCCTGCAATAATTACTGTAATTGTTACTCCTGTAGATGATACTGATCCTGAACTAAATATCCCAGCTGACGCATCCCTTGAAGCACCAGCTGATACCACTCCAGCAGCACTTGGATTTGCAACTGCAACTGATGATACAGATCCAAATCCTGTTGTAACTTACTTTGATGTTGAAAATCTTGATGCTCTAGGAATTGGAGAAATCACTAGAACCTGGACTGCAACTGATGCATCAGGTAACATGGCGACTGAAGATCAATTCATCGAAATTTTTGATACTACTGAACCAGAATTTGAAGATGGTTCTGGCAACAACACATTCCCAGCTGATGTAACACTAGAAGCATCAGCTGACGTAACCCCAAGTAACACTGGAACTGCAACTGCAACTGACACTGTAGATCCAAACCCAACAGTATCATTCACTGACAACGTAATCTCCGGTGTAGGAGATGGTTCAGCACCAGGTGTAATTGAGAGAACCTGGACTGCAACTGATGCTGCAGGAAATAGCGTTTCACAAATTCAGACTATCACAATTGTTGACACCACTGCTCCAGAATTCAAGGATGGTAGCGGTGCAAACACATTCCCAGCTGATAACGACGAGGATGGGATTCGAACCCACGCGGGCAGAGCCCAATGGATTAGCAGTCCATCGCCTTAACCACTCGGCCAGAATCAGGGCATAACGGACTGCCTAAGGAGGGGGAAGGGGAAAGAAAAAGGGGGAAAGAGAGAGGGGAAAAGCAGCGTGGCTTAGCGGTAAATCTCTTGCACTTGTGATTGGAAGTTCTTTAGTTCGAAGGGTCTTTTGACTTAGTTTTTCATCTTTTTTCGAACTTTTCCTGTCAAAACTATTTTTTAACGCATATTGAATACCTTGAAGAACGTGGTCGTTGCCGATCGATATCTCTTTGCGAATATCGCTGTACTGTTTCAGTAACCCCCTGTGTGTTCCGTCGAATGTGCCCCTTTAAATTTTGTGATCCAAAAAGAATTAATAGTGTTTATGATAGATGGCAGAGATGAAAGGTAGTTGAACCATTCTTTGTAACAAAACTAGCAAATTTTTGTTTCTTTGTTTTTTATAAATATTGAAACTCGACAATAATGGATCCTGTATTACTTTGCATTAAGTTTACTTTTTTAAAAAAATCCCAGCTACTGGAAGAGAAATTATGTGTGGTGATGTGTGGCAATGAATGGTAAAGAGCAATGGTTCCAGCGCCGGATTGAGAGTACAGCTAATCTGGTACATAATCATGTAGTTGTTTTGGAGAACCATAATCCAGAGAGTACACTCAACGTGCTCGTGCCTGCGTTAGTTATTCATTTATGGGTTGAAATAGTGAAAGAGATAAATTTATTACTCATATAAGTAAAAATGCCATGGGAGGGACCTGAATTTTTTAAAATTTGATAATGTGATCTTTGCAATTGCCCCTGCCCATTGACCGCTGGAGTTGCCCGCTGTCCCTGGCAACGCTCATACGGTAACGTTTATTTATTCAATATGGCAGACAAAGCGCACGCCTTTTCAAGGAAAATGATATGCAGAAGTGCAGTAAGGAAAATGTAAAGTAGAAAATACCTGGAAGGAGGATATCAGGTAGAAAATAAATCTATTGAGGATCTAAAGTAGGAAACGAAGTTACAAAGATCCTGAACAGAAAATGAACGAACGGCGGGTCTAAAATAGAGAATTAATGTATGGAGGAACTCAAGTAGAAGATGAATGTAATGGAAACTAAAGTGGAAAGTAGTTGAATGGATGATCTGAAGTAAAAAATGTATGTATGGAGGATCTAGAGTAGGAAATGAAGACAAAAGGACGTTGAACAGGAATGAATGAAGGGAGGATCCCAAGTAGAAAGTTATTGAATGGAGGAACTAAGTAGAAGATGAATGGAATGAAAATCTAAAGTGGAAAGTAGTTGAATGGAGGATCTGAAGTAAAAAATGCATTTATGGAGGATCTAGAGTAGGAAATGAAGACAAAAGGACGTTGAACAGGAATCAATGAAGGGAGGATCCCAAGTAGAAAGTTATTGAATGGAGGAACTAAGTAGAAGATGAATGGAATAAGAAACTAAAGTGGAAAGTAGTTGAATGGAGGATCTGAAGTAAAAAATGCATGTATGGAGGATCTAGAGTAGGAAATGAAGACAAAAGGACGTTGAACAGGAATGAATGAAGGGAGGATCCCAAGTAGAAAGTTATTGAATGAAGAAACTAAGTAGAAGATGAATGGAATGAGAAACTAAAGTGGAAAGTAGTTGAATAGAGGATCTGAAGTAAAAAATGTATGTATGGAGGATCTAGAGTAGGAAATGAACACAAAAGAACGTTGAACAGAAATGAATGAAGGGAGGATCCCAAGTAGAAATTTATTGAATGAAGAAACTAAGTATAAGATGAATGGAATGAGAAACTAAAGTGGAAAATAGTTGAATGAAGAATGTGAAGTAAAAAATGTATGTATGGAGGATCAAAAGTAGAAAACAAATTTAATGAGGACCTAAAGGCCAAATATACATAAAGTTCTCAGTCGCTTCACATCTGTGCGTGTGCATGCATGTTATCACGACGCATTCGGGTTTGTATGGAGAGAGTATGGAAAAGGCCCTGGCTACAGCTATTTGATAGGTGCACCCTCATGGTTAAAAAGTTGCCCTCTTCTAGGGCAGATCAGTGGTATCCTGTACTGGCTCTATAGGAGCTATTGCAAGGGGATATAAATGCAAACGGGACGATGATATCCCCATCCGCAAACTAGTGATGGAGGAGTTACTACGTACGTTATATTACTCGCCTTACAAACCCAGTGGATATAGTGGTGTTCGCACTCTGTACAAGGAGGCAAAAAAGCATGCGAAAGGTATCAAGTATAAAGACGTTCGAGAATGGTTGCGACAACAGTTAACTTACACATTACATTATCCTATTAAGAAAACCTATACTCGAAGGAAACTGAAATCTTTTTCTATCAATGCCATATGGGCGATGGACCTCGTTGATGTTAGTAGTCTAAGAAAGTATAACGATGGAATAAAATACATTTTAACAGCCATAGACACTTTTAGTCGTGTTGGATATGCTCTCCCCTTGAAGACGAAAAGCGCTGCGAGTTTAAAAAACGCGCTTATCACACTGTTTAAAGGAGGCGTATCCCCAAAGCGCTTGCAAACGGATATGGGCTCTGAATTTTGGAACAGCACTGTTCAATCCTATCTGAAGGAGAAGGGGATCATTCATTACTCCACCCATAGTCATATGAAAGCTAGTATGGTGGAACGATTTAATCGCACGTTAAAAACAAAGATGTGGCGATATTTTACAGCACATAATACCTTTCGATACATTGATGTTCTTCCGGCCTTGGTAAAAGCGTATAATCAGAGTGTGCATAGAGTCATAGGTATGACACCAGAAGCTGTGTCAAAGGATAATGAAACAGAGGTACGAAAACGACTTTACCCACCACAAAAGAACACCCCCCTCTTCAAACAAGCAACGATAATCATTCGAGAAATAAGTCATCCACCAGACGTCTGATAGCTTTTCTTTCCTAGAATAGAGCAGCTTCCAAAGGAAAAAGACTTTTTACACTAACGTTGTCAGATATAAAGTTATACAAGTAGCATACCTGGAACACTTGATGCCTCAAAATTCGGTTTTTAACAAAAAAAACTAAAAGAAAGACACTAGACAAGTAGGTCAACATTAATATATTATTATTGTCACTTCACGAAGATCCTCAAGCAATATTAGTCTTTGACTGTTCAGAGCCCAGTGGCCACTTGTACGTTATGTAGGGTTTGGGAACGTGGCTTGTAGTGGGCCGATAAACTGAGAAATGGAAATAGCATATGGTAAACAAAATTTGTGTGATCTTCCTCTAGCTACTAGATGAGATGTTAGACAGATCTCACCCCCGACGGGATTCGAACCCGCAATCCCCGGCTTAGGAGGCCGATGCCTTATCCGTTAGGCCACAGGGGCACTGAAGTGGTAGTGCAAGCAGTTGCAAATAAACGTAGAAATGTCTTTTAGAATCCAATGATTTTAACTTTTTTTTACCAAGTATCAATGTTGTTCAGCACTGATGAAGATAACATTTCTGTTTTAAATTTTGTAGAGAGTTTTCCCTCTTCAAACAAGCAACGATAATCATTCGAGAAATAAGTCATCCACCAGACGTCTGATAGCTTTTCTTTCCTAGAATAAAGCAGCTTCCAAAGGAAAAAGACTTTTTACACTAACGTTGTCAAATATAAAGTTATACAAGTATCATACCTGGAACACTTGATGCCTCAAAATTCGGTAATTAACAAAAAAAACTAAAAGAAAGACACTAGACAAGTAGGTCAACATTAATGTATTATTATCGTCACTTCACGAAGATCCTCAAGCAATATTAGTCTTTGACTGTTCAGAGCCCAGTGGCCACTTGTACGTTATGTAGGGTGTTCATGCCAATGTTAACCTTTGAGAGGTTTACTTGTATTTGAATACTATCTAAAATTATCATGTACCTTACAGATACTATAAATATACCACTAAACTCGTTACAAAGAAATTGAACATAGGGCACATACCACTACTATGCTCTGAAAGGGATGAGAAGCTACCACTGCTGAGTGATCAAACCATGTACATGATAAATGTTTGAAGTATCCAGCCAGTAATTGTATAACTTATCTAACATCATGTTCATGCCAATGTTAACTTTTGAGAGGTTTACTTGTATTTGAATACTATATAAAATTATCATGTACCTTACAGATACTATAAATATACCACTAAACTTGTTATAAAGAAATTGAACATAGTGCACATACCACTACTAAGCTCTGAAAGGGATAAGAAGCTACCACTGCTGAGTGATCATGCCATGTACATGATAAATGTTGGAAGTGTCCAGCCAATATTTGTAAAACACATCTGACATTGTGTTCATGCCAATGTTGACCTTTGAGAGTGCTGCTTATATTTGAATGCCATTTAAAATTAGCATGTACCTTACAGATACTATACCTATCCAGCTAAACTGATCATCTCTGATAGTAAATAATGCTCATAGCATCATTTAGTTTTGCTCAGGATAAGTTGGTCCCACTCCTAAATAATGGTCCCATATACTTTCTCATTATTGGAGATGTCAAGGAAAGCCTTGAATAATAAGTCACAGATGGAATTCATGCCAACATAAACCTTTCAGATGTTTCCGTATATTTGAATACTATGTAAAATTATCATGTACCTTACAGATACTATAAATATACCACTTAACTGGTTATAAAAATATTAAACATAGTGCACATACCACTACTAAGCTCTGAAAGGGATGAGAAGTTACCACTGCTGAGTGATCAAACCATGTACATGATAAATGTTTGAAGTATCCAGCCAGTAATTGTATAACTTATCTAATACCTCGAGCTCAAACGCAGAATCAGCCGCGAACAAGATGCGAAGCTGCGCGCCGGCATGCCTTCGAGCGAGTACATGGGGCCGATCAACGACCTCAACCTCGAGTTCTTCAAGGCGGGTCGGGTCCCAAGCGGCAACGGCGGAATCATGGTGTGCTTGCACGCGATTAAGGTCGCGCGCCAGAGCAAGGACCTCGCGATGTTCGACCGCGCCCAAGCGCAGTACGAGAACTGCCTCGCCGGTACCGTCCAGCCGGAAGTCCGCCGAAACGACGTGAAGCCAAGCAGTGCGAAAGCACCGGCAAGAGTCGACGACGCTGCGCCCGAATCACAACCCACTGTTTCGGTTCCAGCGCTGCCCGCGGACGCGCTCTCCCTCGACGACACCTTGCGCATCGCCGCCAACCTTCTCGTAAGGCTCCAGGAGAACTACGAGCCGTCACCCCGGACGGTGCAACGCAAGGACGAGGCGATCGAGGACTGGCGTGAGCGCGAACGCGAGCGACTCGCGCGACTCCGCGCAGCACAACAAGCTCCGGTGGAGTGGCCGTACGAACCCAACGATCTCGACGACGACGCAATCCCGCCGGGACACCGGGTCGCGAGCACCGCAACCGTCTGCCAAAGCTTGGTACTCGCCCCCGAGTTCTCGAAGAGCGCGAGCCAGCGCGCCGCAGTGCGCCGCGCGCTCGAGTTCATGCTCGTGGAGTTCAAGGAGAACGAGAGCCTGGGGCCGCGTGGCGACGGGGCGCGCGGCTGGGCGTACACGTACGCACTCGAGTTCTTCCTGCTGGCCTTGCGCCGAGACATCTTCGACGACCCGACCGAGGATCGCGTGCGGGCGATGGCCGCGCACGTGATCGACAATCTCCACGCCATGGAGTCGGGTTGGCCCAGCGGTGGTTGGAACTACAGTGGGCTGGAGCCGTGCTGCCCTTTCATGACGGCTGCGACACTGCTGGTCCTGTAGAAAAATAAATTTCCTCCCCCCGCCAATTTTTGAATCGACACCACTGAATGCTTGCTATGCATTTGCCTGGTGGTGAGACCGGTGTATGGTTAAGAGCTCCACCGTAGAGGAACTGTTATGCTAACGTAGCACCGCTCGCCAAAACTCATGGATGTAACGAAAACTTAAAATTGAATATGAAATTTCGCTCTATTTGGAACCTTTTCTATTACAATATCCATGGACAAATGTTTTTTCGTGTTTAAGACTCCTTGGCTTTATGATATTACCAGTATCTTGGTGTTAATATTATTGGAGAGTCGTTAATGCTATACTTTCTATTGTATTTTCCTACATTTCCTTCGTATAGAAGAATACCTCTCATTCTTCTAAATAATAGATTCTTGAATGTTTTTGAATAGCGCTCAATAATGGCTAAAGGAGCTATGATGCTTGAGAGTGATTGACCTCTTTTTCGCCACAATTTCTGAGAACTGGGTTTTAAAAAATAAAAATACAGTTAATTACAAAATAAAAATACAGTTAATTACAAAATAAAACAACTAAGCGTTTTTTTTTGTAGTCTAAAAGAAAGAAGGTTGCTGAGTTGTGAAGTATATATTTGGACTGGGCTGCACATTTTTCTGCACATTATGTGTGCGTGTACCTTCACTTGCAGTGGAGCTTCCCAGTTTTGTATCTTAGGAAAGAGTTATTTTTTTTTTACTACTGTACTGTAGACATAAAAGCAAACAGATCATTTTCATTCTTGTCTGACTGAACATTTTTCTTGGATGACAAACGGAAGGTCGCGAATGATGTTAAGACCACAAAACATGTTTATGTAGCAGTTAATACGAAAAGAAAACTAATGCTCTTAAAAGGCTTAGTCTTTCAGCTCGAATAGAAATTGTAATCTTTTTGTGCTCAAAAGGCTGTCGGAAACGAAGATTAAAGAATAACCCTATAAGAGAAATACTAAGAGAATCTCCGCTTCCGCGAACTCGACCGGGTCCGCGTCAAGGGCAAGAGCGAACCGGTCGCGCTCTACGAGCCACTGGACGACGACGCGCCCGATCCGGCAGACGACCTCTTCGCGAAGGGGTTGGCGCTCTACCGACAGCGTTCGTGGTCTGCGGCCGCCGCGTGTTTCGAGAGCTTCGCCAACGAACAGCCTCGATACGCGACCCTGTCGCGCTTCTTCCTCCGCCGGCTCGAGCACCTCACTGACCATCCACCGGACGAGGACTGGGACACGACCCACACCTTCGATGAGAAGTGACTCCAACACCTTCGTCCAGTGCGTCCTGATCATCTCGCTCCTGCTCGCGTCGGGCGGCTGCCAACCCGTGGGCTCGACACGGGACGCCGCCGAAGTCGCGCCACCGCCCTTTCCCGTCGATCTGCTCGCGTCGCCCCATCGACACGAGTTCGGGGTCACGATCCATCCGAACGGTCGGGAGATCTTCTTCGGAGTCGACACCGGCGACCGCTCCGAGATCTGGGTGACACGCCACATCGAGGGCGCGTGGTCGGAGCCGATCCCCTTCCTGCACAGCTCGGGACATCGTCACTTCGACCCCTACCTCGCAGTGGACGGGTCGGAGCTCTACTTCCTGACCGACCGGCCGCGCGACCCCACAGACCCCGATCCCCGCGAGGACGCGGACATCTGGCGGATGTCGCGCCGCAGCGATGGCGAATGGGACGATCCCTCCCCTCTGCCACCACCCGTCAACAGCGAGTTCGACGAGTTCTACGTCTCCATCGATGGCAGCGGACGGCTCGCCTTCAGCTCCAACCGCAATACCGACCAGCCCGGCGAGCGGGACTACGATCTTTACCTGACCCAGGGGCCGCCCTCCGCTGAGGTCGTCGTGGAACGACTCGGCGCCGAGTTCAGTACCGGCGCCTACGAGGGCGATCCACTCATCGCTCCCGACGGCAGCTGGGTCGCTGGCCGTTGACGGTGGAAGGTAGCCGCAAGAAATTATGTTTGAGGACTCCGTTCTGATATTTTTTCCATAATTAGTCTTTACGGAATCAAAGCTGCAGCTCATTCATGGATGCCACTTAATGTAGAACTATAGAGTTGCAATGAAGATTTTCGGATTCTTGTCTAAATCATTTATCTTGGTGATCTAAATGTGTACAAGTCTCATCCAGTCTTTAAAGGGGCAATAGTTCTGGAGTTTCTTTTACTGCAGATTCTTCTCTTAAATTCTGTCTATCCCTCGTAATTTTGCATGATAGTGCTCTGGTTTTTTACTGGGACTACATGAAATTATAGTTTATCATCTTTCAAGCTTTTCAATACTCTGTGTAGTTGTTTATGACTATATTCCAGTTTGTTGATGCATACTGGTAAGAGAATGAGGGCCTCTTCAGACTCATGAAACTCTTGCCTGTGTGCTGACAAATTATGCTGGTACTCGGTTCCCTGTGCACAGTTGGTATTTGCTGGGCATGACATGTGGTTAATTTGTATTTCTGAAATGCATCCCCCCGTGTAATTGTGCTGTCTGGCAATATAGACTTCAGTTTCAAGTTAGACACGCTCTTTGAAATCTATTGTCTTGTTAGATTTTCTTACTTTTCTTGTAGGAATAAACGAATTTTCTTCAAACAGGAACTAGATTTGCACGTTGGGCGTTTCGTTTACAAGACTTGAT
>JAAAKM020073195.1:164533224-164556063 GCA_010016025.2 Alatinidae sp. Z8VKAUB7J3 | reverse complement strand
GATCTTTTACCTCGATCGTTAGGGACATCACAACTAGAGAATAATTGACGCGCAACGTGCTTTTATTTAAGACTTAGGCGCTTCTTTCTATCATTCTCTGGGTCTTAAGGCACATATGAACTAGAGAGACCCCAGGACTCGTGTTTCTCAATTTCTGTGACTTGTGGGTAGAGACATGGATTTTTGTGCTATGGAGATTTCCTCTAGTGAAAGACGACTCTTACGATATCTTTAAAAATGTAGAGATTAGACCTAAAACATGCCACATTCAGGTCTCTAAGAACAGAGCAACTGTTTGTAATTTGCAGTGTTTGTTATGTACTTTACATCACTCTTAGTCTATTAAAAAAACAAAACAAAAAAACTCGACGTTAGTGATAGAAATAATAATACTTGATCACGAACTAATAAGGGCATGTGATGGATCCATCCATTAAACTAGTTAGTCTTTCCTTCCTAGGGTATGTAGGGTATATATTTCCTTCCTAGGCTAAACAATAGATAGAGAATAATACTAGTATATAATTAATTTTTACTTAGACAAAAGGATATTACAATACGATAGCCAGCTGAATCACCCCAAGAAAGCAGTGCCACTTAAAGATACAATCCCTCAGGAGTGCCTTCTTGTTTCCTATAGAGTACACTTTCCTTGGACTTGACAAAATCCTCGTTGGTCACCTTCATGCGTCTTTCTCTGAGCGCCATCAATCCTGCTTCAGTGCATATTGCCTAGAGGAAAAAAATTAGTGATCACTTGATTAATTGTTATTACTTAATTACTTAATTGATTAATTACTTGATTAATCACTTGATAATTGATTAAAATGATCACAACTTGATTAAACTCGAACAATTCCAAGGATTATTTAAATTTCCCTTTTAACGTATATCTACTGAAGTGTGAACAGATCACCAAGGAAGTCGAAAAGCAATCAAGTTTTGTAGTTCTTTTTGAAGTCTTCACAGACCCTTTTTTTCCCTAAGGGTAAGGTCAAACACACTGGTAAAAAGGTCCCATTTAACCCAAAGGCCATTGGTTAAATGGCACGGAAACGGCAGGAGTAAGTGTGCCTCTCTTATTGGACCAGTACTGGTTTGTTATCTTTTAGTAAGTCACGCCTGCCTAGAGTCCCTAGCATGCTGACCAAGAAAATAAAGTTGACACAAGACCCTTAGATTGCCTGGACTGAGAGGTAAACAAGCACGCTATTCAAGATAATTGTCTTCATTACTCATTCAGATGAATACTTAAAAACGGACTGAATCATTGTTTAGCTACAAAGAGCTATTTTGGACTTAAAAAAGTTTTTTTTTATGTATATTTTAAACGTTTCCAAACAAAAGTGGCAAAGTAATGCAAATAATGTGACGACCAAAGTGAAGCTAATTTGCAACTGTTTATGCAAATCAAAAGGGTCATTGACTTCAAGCAGAATCCTGGAGAATTTTAACAGAGATAGGTAGATTTTACAAATCGAAAAAAAAAAAAAATCCCAAGCCAGAAAACCGAAAATTTTAAATAAGATCTGAAACAAAAACGAACTAGATATTCACTTGCGCTTCAACTACATTTTTTTTTTACTGGTTGACATGAAATTCACAATTCGGCGAGAAAACGCAAGGAGAACATTTTTTCAATAAGGAAAATAGCAACAAGTTTATTGAAGAACGAAGTCACCGAGAATTCGTGAGTCTTGGAAGCTTGTGTTTAAACAGGTATCCACGAGACAGCAGAATTTCAGAAGCAGAAGCTTCAGCGAAAAATAAATCTTGCTTGAAGTTTAAGTAAGCCGCCAAGAGTGCTATAAAGAATATTGGTAATTTATAAATGGGAACTAGCACTAATGTCAAAGAGAACCCATCTCGCCATCTAGAGCTTGACGTTTTTTTTCACTTCAGGTTTTTTTAGAAACTGAACTCAATACTCTTACCACTGAACTAATATTAAAGATTACAACAAACCTGTTTTATTACTACAATAAAAAAGGCAATAAACACCAAACGCTAGATGGCCGTGAGGATATTTCCAACAATAGTACCAGCTTCCGTTCTTATAGTTTATCCATACGGTTTGAAGTATATACTGAAGTATATATATATGTGTTAATATTTGTGATTTGGTAAAATTTATAATATTTAGTTTACCTATTGTTGCTAAAAAGAGGGATATATTAAAAAAGAAAACCCGCCACCTCAAAAAGGCGACAGCCTTCATAGTGGAGGAAATATAAGGAAAAAAATGTCAAAACAAAGGGAAATTACAACAAAATATTTTTTTTGTACCAAAATGTTCATAAAAACAAGTTTAATCACACAAATAAAATCCTCTTGAATCCCCCTTGTACAAATATCCTAAATTCGGATTTGAAGGAGGAAAATGAGGGGGCAATCGATTTTTGTGTTAATAAATATTTTGGAGTTTAAATAGTCGTATCCTATCAAATCAATCATGCAGACTCCAAATCTGAATTCAGATTTTCATTTTTCCGTGCCCTAATCCCCATTTCTACCCTTAAAGGGTGGAAGGAAGGGGGGGGGGGTACAACTCAATATCAAGAGGTTGCAGGATTTTTGGTCGTTTCTTATGAAATTAATGGCGGCGAATTTGAAAATGAAGTTAAAAACTTGATGTTATGTAGTCTAGTAACTCATCCTACCTAAAACAGCTTCGAACGTTAACCTACATGAACTAGTTATTTAATCATTTGTTGGTCTATTTACCATTTCCTATCAAGCACGGAATGGCTTCTTAGAATATGAGCCTCGAACAGTTTAATTTCAAACCAGTATTCCAGACTCCGCCTCCCCCTCCAGTTTGCGGTTTCCATTTCTTAGTGCCATTCTTTAAGTGATCTAATCAGTGAAGCCATCTACCATAGTATTTGCTATATGACTGGCGAGTTCAAGGCTATGTACAATGTTTGTGCCGTTTTTTATACTTCTGCAGAAAAAGACAAAAGAATAAACTGGCATCTGCGAACGTTGTGCAGAAGTATTTAGTGAGATAGTGTTTAGGATAATGCTTCTGATTAGAAAAAAGGGGATAATCATTCCTGTTTTTCAACTCATTTGTGCAATGCCATCTACTGCGTGTCATTCAAGCTGAGTCTGTTCTCTTAGGTAGTGATAGGTTGAATTCTGATCACGGATTTTGTATCTCAATGTCTGAGAGATATAATGAATGTCGAAACATATCATAATATATCTGAAATAAATATATCTTCTTTTGGAATTTGCTGCTGAATTGCGTTTTTGCTTATAAAGTATATTATACCTCAAAGGAAAATCGTGACACATCAAAAACAAAAAACAGTACTTTTATTAATTAATTATCGTTGAAGATTTCTTCTCAAGTCAAATTCCAAGAAGATAACATAATAAAAGACACTTTGTAATATATTTTACACGTAACGTTAGTCAAAAATAAGAAAGTTAGAGAAGAAGAATCGAACTTTTTAACTGTTTAACGGCTTCGTTAACAATGCCGCGCAGGGTATGTCACAGATGTCTTTTCGCTCTTGTTGAGCCGACATGCAATATGTTGAACAAGATCATAATAGGATTAATTTATCTATTCACTGTTATGGTAAGTTCCTTCCTTTCATTGTAAAACACACTATTGCTGAGTCATATCTTTTCTAATACGCGCTTTTGATTGAGCCTCGCGTGTTTAGCTTTTCTAATACCTTATTTATAGTTCACGTAGTTACTCGGCTTAACAGTAACCAAAACTCTTTAAAAAGGAGCTTTGATTAGCAATGCACATATTAAAAAATCACCCGTTTATGGTAATTCCAAATAAACAAAATCTAAGTTTAAAGCTACCAATGAGAAGCTACGATCATAAGAATATTGGCTGCATTTTTGAAAAAGAGGGAAAACAGTCCCAAAGGGCAAGGGGTTTTCCATCAAACTCAGCGTATAGAAAACGCTATCGTAGAGACTTAAAGCATTTATTTATAAAACTGTGGAATTCTTTATTTTTTTGAAAAGGAAGATCACAGGTATACGTTTATTTTTTTTTCTGAGGGATTTCATATCGAACTGATGGTCCCAGGAAATTGGAAGAAAGCACATTTGAACGGAAATTAACGGCCATAGGGTCCTTTTTATCTAAGTCAAAATAGACGAGACAGGATGACCCTTTAGGTATAAGATCGTTTCAAATTTTCACGTATTTCTTTTTCTCAATTATTGAGGCATTTTTCGCTATTTTGTTTTCTTATCTATATTCTTTATCTTGTATAGAATATTTTGTCAATACTTGTGTAATGATACATTTAGTTAGAACAGACGTTCAGGCAAGGCACCTGGTAACATGGTAACGATATTTCTTTGTAGACTCAGGGCTCAAATTTTGAAGGGTTTATCGAAAACTTTTGAAAGTTTTTTTTTTCTGAATGCAATTTTATATATTTTGAATGTTATTACTGTTTCCGTGAATTTTTTTTTTTTTATACGAAAAAAGCGAACAAAATACAGAATTTCGGCAACACCAAGACGAAATAATAAAAATAAAGTAAACTACAGAGATATTTTGAAGATTCTTTCCCTTAATGAAGGGGTTACATGTTTTTTTATATCCGGAGATAAAGATGTGAATGAGAAAAAAAAAAGGAATGGGTTCAGAAACAGTCTAAGGTGCCTGGACTCTGGTTGAAGAGGGCCTATTAAGGAAACCCTAGTGCGTGCAAAACCGAGACACAGCGAAATTCTTGTGTTCAAGTGTCTCCAATCTGGCTTTTTTTTAGAAGAAAAGATTATGGAGCCTTAGCTTCTTCAAAACTTATTCGCATGACTCTTTTTTGAATGAATATAATTTATCTGATATTTGGTGGGATATGTCACGCGAACTGGCACCCTGGCATCACCATGAAGATGAGTGCTAGATATATGTGCTTTAATAAAACAGAAGTTGGTGCTAAATACTTCAAACGTGCATTACAATTCAATTTTATTGTCGGTAGTATAGAATAATTTGTTCGTATAAATGTGCAAAAAGGTTTTCTGAATAGAATAAAATAAAAGTTACTTTGCGAAAATGATTAAAAAAAGAAAATTTTTTCTATTTACCGAGTGCCGATGGCCGGGCGGGCCAGGGTGACCCAGGCGCTGTCGAATTCGGTCGGCACCTTGCCGCGGGTGACGTAGTCCATCATGGCGCTGAGCGTGGCGCCGATGGCGCCGGCGACGCCGACGATCAGCAATGACTGGCGTTCGATGCCCATGTCCCGGTTTGTCTGGAAGTAGTTCAGATCGTACCAGCCGAAGACGAAATGCAGGAACACCGGGGTCAGCAGCAGGCCGAAGAGGATCATGATCAGCAGGATCAGGCGCTTGCGCTGCGCCGGCGAGAGGTTCACCCGGTCGAGCAGGTCGGTCGCGCCGAAGCGCTCGCGCACCTTCTCCGAGTCGCCCATCAGGGTGGTCCACGTGTCGCCCTCGATCAGCTTCAGCACCACCTGCGGCACGCCGTCGCGGCCAAGCACGATGTCGTGCACGGGCACGATGTTCGGGTGCTCGAGGTCGGCGGCGGTCGTGGCCGATTGCGGCAGGCCGACCGGGAGCGCAGCTTGCAGGCTCTCATGACCACCAACCTGCTCAAGCGGCTCGAAAGCTCGGTCGAGGCGTTCCGCCTGACCCTGCGGTCCCTCAAGCGGAATCTGACGGCAACCTTGGACGCGATTGCCGACTACGAGCAATCCGGCCGCGCGCAGGACATTTCCGACTACACGGCGAATGTCGATGATTTCGACGCCGACGACGAGGATCTGGAGGGCCTCGGCGAATTCACCGTCGGCAAGAAGATCCAGATCAGCCTCGCCGATATGGACGTGCAGTCATGGCAGCACGACCTGAAAGGCGACCTTGCGGTGATCGACGCGCTCCTGGCGTCGATGGACATGATCCGGCCCGAAGACGACGCCAAGCTGCAACATCTCAAGGCGCATATTCGGCAGAAGATCGCTAACCCGATCAACGGCGAGAACCGCAAGGTTCTGCTCTTCACGGCCTTCTCCGATACGGCCAACTACCTATACGCCAATCGGCAGCGGGGACGTTCGCCGAGCCCACAGCGCCGGCGGTGACAGAGGCGGTTCTTGGCGGTGTCGATGTTGCCTTGCCGCCTCTTCGCACCGTGTTCGAAGAATTCGTGGCACTGACAAAAACAAAGCACATGCGAAAGTCCGATCGGCAACGTCATCTGTGGCGTCTGCCGCGCGACCGCGCCGTGGTCAACTTCGAGAAGGCGGTACCGAAACGCGCGAGGGCAGGTATCGACCGGATTACCCGAGAGGACGCTCTCGCGTTCCGCGCCTGGTGGGCGCAACGCATCGAGGACGGCGAGACCCGCGCGGAAACAGCGAACAAGGACTTCGGTCACCGGTCGCAGATTTTCCGAACGTGGTGCGAGTTGAAGGGCCACGGCGATCTTGAATATCCCTTCGCCAGGCTCCGCTTCGACAACACAGTCGATCCGCTTGTCACGCGCCCCGCCTTCTCGCGCGATTGGGTAGCCGACCAATTGCTGGCCTCCCATGCGCTTGACGGTCTCAACGACGAGGCCGCGGACGCATTGCTGGTGCTGGTCAACTCGCGTCGGCGAGCACGAAGGCGCAAGGCGTGCCCTCGTCCAGCAGGCGCGCGATCATCTCGCAGGCCATCGCAGGCTTGGTGGCAAAGGCCACCTCATCAGGCACCTGCGCGCTATCGCGGCGCGCCGGATCGCCGGCCCAGGATTTCGGCAGATAGAGTTGCCGGTCGATCAGCGCCTGGCCCCAGCGGCTGCATAGGCGGCAAAGACCCCGACCTGACAGTTCTCGATCCGCCTCGCCGTGCCGGAATATTGCCGCGCGACACCGACCGAATGGGTGCCTTTCTTAAGAAATCCGGTCTCATCGATGATCAGAACGCCATCCCGATCGGCCGACAGGCAGAGCGACCAAACCGGCCCAAATGAGACAGTCGATGCCCGTTTGCGATGCTGAGGTCGCAGACCGCTTTGCCGACATTCGATCGAGAAGAGGATTGGACAAGCTGCATCAGTTTTTAATTAGTTGAAACCAATCCGGCGCAGCAGGAAATCCTCTATCCGCTAGAGGCTCTGCCTTATGAATAGTTATCTGATAAGTATTCTCCTTTATGCAATTGAATGCTGCAAATTAAATGTACAACTGGAGAAACGTGTCCTAGCCTTTGAAAACATGTGCCTTAGGAGAATTCTGTACACATCATGAAAGGAAAACGTCACGAACACAGGATTTGCCAGGAAATAAGTCAACCATCAGTTACTGACCGTATGAAACGTAGAAGATTGATGTACCTTGGCCGCGCCCTTCGTATGCCAGAGGATCGAGTCCCTTGTACATTTTATGAGTGGTGCCCCGAAGGGATGTGAAAAAGAGGTCGTTAAAGACACACCTTGTAACGGCAGTATGAACAAGATCTGAGTAAAGGGGAAATATCTTTTCAATCACTGTGGGAGGACGTCAAGGCTACAGCGCAGCTCCGTGATGTTTGGTGAGCTTTTGTAGACGATCTATGCGCCATTCCTGACTGTGGAGGGTCTAAGGGAAACGACTGCGCATTACTGGTCACCGAAACTCCAGTCACCATAATATTTGATAGGCAACTCTTACGTTTGCGAAGACTCCTTCATTTCAGCATCGCGCAATTAATCCTAACACATATACAGGTTTCTTGAAGTAAATGTGTCGGTATATAATTATTATCTTAGTGTCTTGGAGTTCGTAGAACAACTGAAACGGATCTAAATCGTCGCAATATTTTACTTTATTACTACGTACTTTGTTTTCGAGGAATGGTGATGAAGATGTAGCAAAAATGAAAATGTTGGACTCAATTTGCTTATACTTACTGCCAACTGCGCTCTCTACTTTATTTTAACAAAAACAGAATTTCAAAAATTACAAAAACAATATAGCTGTTAGATTATTTATTTGAAATTCTGTGCCCCTAAAACCCTCCAACCGCCTTTGGGGAACGTATCCTCCTTGATCCTGTAGGCTGTCGCTGGAAGATTGCCTTGAGAAATATTGTCATCTGATTACATTTCTTTTATTATATCTTTATTATTTTATGTTCAATCGTTATTGATTCACAAAATTCACAAGTTTGAAATTGTTGCCTGTAATTCACATTCCACAAGGTGAGCTTTAACAGCCTTTTTTTTTCTTTCTTTTTTATTGGCGTGTAGTTTTTGCTCTTGATACTTAATTAGGGTCCCAACCTGTATTATTATAGCACTTATGTCTGAATGCTAGTATTATGTATATAATTTATTATAGTGTATGGACTTATTGGCTGAAGTCTAGCTTGTTGTATTAATGCCTTTAAAAGTATCCTTAATAGTGTTATAACTGTCAATATTATCTTGTCTTCAAGCCAAATATCGTTACTAATTACCTCTCAAATTTTTACAGTTCAATCAGCAAGCCGATATTTTTGCCAAAATTTCTAAGGAAATCTGATTACCCGTCAAAGTCAGTTACTCTGTTTTCTGTCATGATATATAAAAAACATAATGTTATCAACCAGAAATCCCAAGCTTTTTAAAATCTGAAGGAATTGAGATAAGAAAGACATCAGGAATTTCTCTTCATCTCCGTCCTTCTGGAAGTTTTTAGAACGATATTTTCGGCCATCGCTGCTCTGACGTGTTTTTTTTTTCATGTTTATATTCCTTTTATCGTATTTTCCGTTTTTATGATACTGGGGTAATAGTATGTTTTATAAATTCGACAAACGACTTAGAGAAATTCGAATTGAAAATTACCAATGTTTGTGTCTATAAGGATTCAATTTTACCCCCCAGATAAACGCACTTTTTCCCTTGGATAGGAGCGCAACCACTGACGGTCATATTTGGCAACGTACTTGCCCTTACTGATAGCAAAAAAATTATTTTTAAGTTTCCATGGGCATCATAGCTTGATTTTGAAGATTCTCCGAGAAAAAAGAAGATAAACGCGTTGAAAGACAAATAAAATATATTAAAGTGTTACACAAAATCCGCTTGTGTGCCGTCATTGCGTAACACCGCACGTGAGTGCTTTCCCTAGTTACAGTCGGGGATTCTCCAAGGGTCCCTGAAGGAACAAATCATACCAGATTAAGACCAGCAATATTGCTGGATTGGAGCTGCAATATTGCTGGAATGGAGCAATATTGTATTAACACAAGTAAACATTCAATATTATGTAGGCTCCTCCCGCTTGACTAACGGACCTTGAGATCTAACATGTCATGCGAGATTATGTCATTTTCTTTAAATCTAGCAAGTCGCACAAGATTACATTACCCTCAGTTACAAGCGAGGGCCTCCCACTTGTCTAGAGGACTTTGAGATCTGACATGTCATGCAGTAATGCGTTATGCCCAATGTATCTACAATGTCACGTAATATTACACCACTTTAAATATAAGTAAGGACTCCTTATTACGTAACAAACCCTGTCAGTAACAATCACCTGCATTCTGAAAAAAATAAGCCATGTTAATAAAACCTATTACAGGTGTGTTATAGTATTACGTGAGAACGGGTTGCGCGTAATAACGTCTTGAGGGGCTAGTAGCTCCAATAGTATACCTTCTATTGCTATAATTGAATTCACAATGCCGTCACTACTTACATTTCAATGTGTTCCTGTTTCCTAGGAGGGGGGGGGGGGCTTCGTATGCACTAATCTCTTGTCGGTACCATTTGAGCTGTTGTTCTCTAAGTTTACTCTTTTAGTTGTGTGGTTCAGAAAAGGAACCTACTCATGTGGAGAGCCTCTGGGACCGCCTGTCCGCCTCCCTCAAATATTCAAGATTTCTTATTCAAATTATGGGGCATTTTTAAGATATTATTACCCCCTCTCCGAAAAATGCATCATTAGCCCTTACCCCGAAAAAATGTCCCTGTAAAAAACACCCAGCAACTGAAACGTCGATTCGACGCCCTATGCGCCAGCAATGGCTCTGGAGGATCTTATCCTTTATATCCTATATATATCCTATATAGAAATAGTTAAATCAACGGCAATGTTCTATCGCTACTTAAGCATAGAGTCATGTGCCTTCCAAGTATTATTTTTGTCTTTTTTTTTCCACACTCACGTCGCGTAGACAGGTGGTCGTAAAAAAATTGAAGGCACGTCCGATTGGTAATTAAAATTTCTAATGTCCTTTCTAAGGCTTAAGAGGGATTGGACTACAGTCAACCCCCTTCCGCGCTCTACTGTGCAACCCGCCTCCTATATTCCTGTAATGTCAGATCAAAATTTCTGAGATAGTCATTTTGTTCGAAACTGTTGAAAGATCCAATTCATATAGCTCAAAGGATATTATAACCCTCACCCCCTCCATCCCTTGGTGCAAGGGCTATAAATTATTGATCCCCCCCAAAAAAATGGTGCCAAACAAAGAGCTGAAAAAGTAATAAGATCTTTTTCTGAAAGACCTAATGGTTGTAATATCCGATTCTTCTACATTATTCTTGATGGAAAGTTATTTTTAAAGGCCTCATTTTACTTGGTCTGTCTAGGCAAAAGAGAAAGCTCTTAGGTTTTAGTTTTCAACAAAGTGTCTAGAGCTGCACATGATTTCTGTTTTCCTTTATTAGAAAACCCAGCTTTAATTGGGATGATTTAAAATCGAGTACAACATTTGCTAAAAGTAAACAACATTGAATAGCATAAGAACTTTTGGATCTTACTGAAAGAGACAAAGCTGTTAGAAAGCAAGTTGATGTGTACTTAACCTTAGCAAATGAAGTAAAGAGCTAATATGTTAAAGCTGTTCTCGAATAAAAACTGACGCATTACATTCTGGACTTGACTGACTGAGCACTCCACAGCAGTGACAGCCGATGAAGGGTTTTCACTAGATACTATTGAGTTGAGGCGCTAAATTCACTTGTTTATAGCTTCGAACTTTTCTTTTTAGTTGCCCAAATAATGATATAATAGTGCTCCCAAAAAACTTTTGTGGACCTACTGACTTTTGTGTTATTAAAAAAAGGGAAGAAAATTTCCTGCAGAAATTCTTTCTTTTAGATTCATCAGTGTCCAGCGAGCTTTTTATCTTAGGTGTCCAGTGAAGATTTTAATCATATTTCTTATATATAAGTCATCAATCATAGGGTTTCTTCTATCCCGGATAGGTTTTTTGGTTACAGAAATAAATTGATTGGTACTTCTCTTATCGAAGAAGCTCCAAAATTCTGGCCTAATACAAGTTAATATACGAACTAATTCTGTGAATTGAAGCAGGAATTGTTTAGTACTATGATTAAGAAAGGAAACAAGCGCAAATTAGACCATAGATTGCATGTTTATAATCATACATGAGAAAGCTCAAATCTTTATTTTGTGAAAAAGTGTGTAAAACTTCTTATTATGCTGTACTAGGTTTATAAAAAACACAAAAGGTTAAATAACATTTCAAAAAATGACATGGCACATTACCTGGCTGGTGTTGACAACAAGTAGTATAGGGGGGGGGGGAGGAAGAAATCAAAGAATTGATTTTTTTGCTAAAAATGTATAATATGCATCCCAACAATTCCTTTATTTTTTTCCTGCAAGGGAAGAGGAGGGGAGGGGGGGGGGGCAAATTACAAGTATGTTCCAAATTGCAGTGAGCTTTGTTTGGAGTACAGGAAGCAGGAAGGTTTTGAAGAAAATGTCGTAGAGGAGGATCGTGTACAGCTGTGTTGGCATCAGTTTTGTTGACCTGGTGCTGAATACGCAGCTCATGACCATAACCGTGAAGTTTCATGAGTATAAAGCTCTAACAGGATCAAAAAATTTAGATAATTTTGGGGATGTACGGAATATAGATTATACTCTAAGTTTTAATTTTAATGTTGCTCCTTATTTTCAGTTGAAAAAGCTTATTTTTTATTTAATTTCTGATTGTTTTTTAAATGATGCCAGAAAATCAGGCCCCACCTCCATCAAAGGAATTCCCCACCACGTGGAAATATCTAAACAATTTAATCCCAGGGAAATTTTTCCCCTGACAATTACCCTTGACAACTCCACGCCTAAAACTGAGACAGAAAAGAGTAAAGCAAGACATACAAAAAGAATTTGTTTAGTAATTATGGCAGATTCCCCCAGTGCACAATTTCTCCTCATAAGCTCAACCCCTGAAAACTTTCCTCCGAATGGAAAAGTTCCCCGTGGAAAAACGTCCGGAGAAAATTCGCCTTCCCCCCTAAACAAATTGTAAACATACTTCCAATTAACAAATACTATGCGTAAACGATGGGGTATTTTAAAGACCTTTGCCCGGGGAAAGGGGGAGGGCATGTTATATCCAAAGGCATGATTATTGGGCCTTTCAAATATGATGAATAAAATGGCTATCTTCTATCAGATGGCTATCAAATTTCTATCAGATGGTTTTGGGAAAAAAGGGTGGAGGAGGGGGCTTAGTTGTCCTGCAATCTGTTTGTTAGCTTAAAAAGGGCACTAGATTTTTTAATTTCCGTTCAAATGAGTTCCCTCACGATATTCTAGGACCACTGGTGGAGGAGGGGGCTTAGTTGCCCTGCAATCTGTTTGGTAGCTTAAAAAGGGCACTAGAACTTTAAATTTCCGTTCAAATGAGTCCTCTCACGATATTCTAGGACCAATGGTTCGATACGGTCATCCCTGGGAAAATAAACAAATAAATAAACACCCCTCGGTGATCTTTCCTCTGGCAAAAAATACAAAATTCCACATTTTTGCAGATAGGAGGTTGAAACTTCTACAGTAAGGTGTTTCGATACGCTGAACTGGATATTATTTTTATGATGGTGTAGTATAGTATTAGTTCAATTGCCATTCTAGTGAAAATGGACCCAAGGAAACGATGTTGTTTGGAGGAGGCTCGATATTTTGTAAAAGACCAATAAAATCTTTTACTAAGTTCTGGTAGTACAATAGTTGACCTGCACATTTTGGTTGATGATCTGGAGAGCTTGAGCACGGTAGATTCAGCAAGGTGCCAACTCCATACCCTTTAGAAAATAGCCAGCACCTAGAATTTGCCCAAAATCATTGGCTGGTGCTTATTTTAGCAAGAAAATTGCCTTTACCAAATATTTGCAATTAATTTTTCACATGAAAAGCAATTAAACTTAAGATATTGCTTTGGCTTAGGTTACAATTCGACGCTGTTTACCTTGCAACGTCAATTATACTTAATAAGAGAAATTGACGATACTATCCGAAATTGTAAGATTTGTTTAAATAATTGAGATTTTAGGATAGAAAGATGTCAGTTAGGCGTTTGAAAGATGTAGTTAGGTGATCAGCTAAGAGCCCAAACAAAAATCTCTCCTTGGTTAGCAGTGACTCACTAACCAAGGACAGATACAATATCATATACAATTAAGTCACTAATATACCTAAACTGTATAAAAATTTTGCTCTTTCAGTAAATATTAATTAAACAGTTAAATGAAAGTAACTTAACGTTTGAATGCATTCACTGTCTCCAGAGTGCGCATTTCTGCGTTGGATGTACATCCAATTCACTATGTTCAAATAGTAAGAGAACAGTAATCATGAGAACAGTACAGCATCAGACAGCAGAAAACCAAACATTTTCAAAGGACACAGGATTTCCCCCCAAACTAAGGAACTAGTCCTTATACGTTTTGGAATGTCTGTTCTAGGAGACGCAGAGAATAAGCTATGTATATTATGATGGTCAGTTTTTTCACCACTTTTAATTTAAGACACATATGAGATTATACTGAAACAAATCTTTCGATAAGGTTGCTACAATTAGTCTCTGTATGCCAGCCTTGTCGTCTCGAGCTTCGACTTGGCAAAAGACATGATAACATCGCGCTTTCGGGCGGGTAGCGCGAATTCGGTCCAGCGCTCGATATGGGCGGTGAGGATCTCAACCTCGGCCGCGACATCAAAGTTGTCAAACCATGGAACCGTCCCTGATCTCGCCGCCACGCGCCCGCCCCGATACTACGTTAATATATTATTGTATAACCATCGCACCAGATTGCAAGCGGGTGGGCTCCTTCACGCAAACGGACATGGAAAAAGGGAAACCGTGATCCCACGGCTCCCCTTTGGGTTCAGATCGTCTCGCCCTCGCGTGCCAATTAGGCGACCAACGACAGCGCCGTGCCTGCGTCCTGCGGCTGCTCACCGCTGTCGATGAACGGGATGATGGAGAAGGCCTGCCCGCCGCGCTGCTCTTCGTTCTGCACGGCGTTCACGCGCAGGTCGCCATCGGGCGTGTTGATCAGCAGCGACAGGTAGTCATTGCCCGTGCGGCTGCTTTTCGCCATCCAGGCCGAGCCGACGCGGATCGGTGTGCCCCGGGGCGAGCTGACCTCGATCCGGTAGTCGGGATGGGTGTCCTCGGACTTGTAGTCGTTCTCGATCAGCATGAACTCCAGATCGAACATCATGTTGGCAATGTAGCCGGTGAAGGCGTTGTCGGCGTCCATGGCGGTGAGCTCCCCCGAGATCGAGCCGGATTTCATCAGGCCGTTCGAGACCAGAGGGATGATCTCGAATTCGCCGCTTTGGGCCGCGCGCGCCTCTTTCGTCTGCACCGCGTTGACCCGGAACGGACCCAAGCCGACATCGATCTGCATCGAGATGTAGGGGTTACCGCTGGTATTGCCGGTCTCGTTCCAGGCCGTGCCGATGCGCACCTTGCGGCCTGATTTGTTGAGCACCGTCACGTCAAAAACCGGTCTGCGCGGGGACATCTTGGCCCGTGCCTCGAAACTATCACATAGTTATTAGCTAACTCCAACTCTGCTTAGAAATCGCTTTCCCAGACTTGTTTCTATCCTAAGGCTAAATTCTTCAAAGGCTGGAGGGAATAGACGCCTTTAGTTAAAGCTTCTTGCAAAATAATAAAAACATTAACCAAAATCCTGCAATTAAAATAAGCGCCCGGGTTTGTTATTTGTATATAGTTCTAATCTGAGGAATAGGCTTAGCCTCAAACTCATTAACAATTCAATCGCCGAAAATAATTGAACGATGAAACATACCTATCAAATCGCTGGGATGAGCTGCGGTCATTGCGTGCAAACCGTCAAAAAGACGCTGGAAGCGATTCAGGGCGTCCAATCAGTTAATGTGGCGCTCGAACCGCCGCAGGCAATCATTGAAATGCACCATCACATTTCTGAGGAAATCATGAATGAAGCTCTGGCCAAAGCCGGAAACTACCAATTGTCCATGAACGGCCAAAACGATCAAAATCAGGTTGTTAAAAGCCACATAGCGCATGATCATAGCGGCCATGACGATCGCCACCATGCTCATACTGGCCACGCCCACGTCGGCCATTCGCACGGCGACAACCCTCCCCACGGACATATGGGACACGATCACCACCGCATGATGATCGCCGATTTCAAAAAGCGATTCTGGGTTTCCCTGGTTTTGACCATCCCCATTTTACTGCTGTCGCCCATGATCCAGAAATGGATGGGCGTTTCCTGGCAATTTACCGGGAGTAAATATATTCTATTTGTTCTTTCTTCCATTGTCTATTTCTATGGCGGCCTGCCGTTTCTGAAAGGCTTTTTCGAGGAGGTGAAAAAGAAAGCGCCCGGCATGATGACCCTCATTGCTATGGCCATTTCGGTCGCCTATTTTTATTCGGCGGCCACCACCTTCGGCCTTCCCGGAGAAGATTTCTTTTGGGAACTGGCGACCCTGATTGTCATTATGCTTTTGGTTTTAGGATTTCTAAAATATAGAAATGCCGTTATTATTCGTGAAATTTCTGTTCGTTATAACGTTAGCTTCATTGATCAGAGCTACAATTAACTAGTCCACTCAGGAGGTTCTATGACGAAACATTACATGCGATGAAGAATGCGGAAATAGTACTTTACACCAAAGACATGTCACTTTCAAAGTAATGAAGGCTATTCCTTTGACAGCGAAATATACCTATGACGCCTTTCTTTTAACAGGCCATATGCATAATGTGGGGTTCTTGTCCTAGAGGTAATAAATACAGTGGCGTCGCGGAGGCAAATTATATTGCACCTCTCTTTCGGTGTTTCTGATTAAAAAAGCTATCTACAAATTTTGACCCGACACCATGTGGAGCTGTAGAGCACAAAAACGGTATGGCACCCACATATAGGGGTTGGATCTAAACAGTCAATATAAATTTTAATTTGCAATCGAATGAGCAGTCCCTAAGCTTCCCATAATCACTAGTTCTATGCAATATGTATCGAGAAACGAAAAGAAAAGACACTAGATAATTTTTTTCCTAATTCAACGTGCCTGTGTAAATGGCCTATGAATTTCGCTATTAAAATGGAAAAACCAATATGAGCCATAATCCAACTTTTGAGATTATTGCCTCTTAGCGCTGTCTATAATACCCAGAAATATTGCTAAAATCACTAGCACGAACTAATATAGTAAGTACATTTACCGTTTATCTTTCTTCTACTTTGCAGACGAAAACAGCTTAGAACCTTTTATAACGACTATATACTTTTAGTAATAAGAAGCCGGTGGCATTCAATAAAAAACATTACACAGAGATAGTAACACAAAAATAATTTTTGATGAGAATGTAGATGGCACTTAGGTAACAATTGCCTCTTCCAAACGATTCATACTATCATAAATAATGCAAGTTTCATATTTGGAGGAATAAGCTCTAACGGCACTTACATTACAAACAATCATTCTATTTTCCAAACATAATTTAAGATGCGTACCCCAAAAAATTAATTCCCCCCTCGAAAAAAAAGCTTTTATGAGTCTACTGCTCTTTAAGGGCCTCCCCCAGGTCGCTCAGCGTGTACTCAGGTGGCTTTAGAGGAACGCCCTACGAATATATATAGGATACCTCCGTAGGAGGCACGGACCAAGGGAGGGCGTTGTCCCTGGGGTCCATAATAGAAACTGGGGTACCCTGGCTCGGGACCATAAATACAGGTGGAAGAGGAAGAAGGCCCATGAAATGTACAGTCAACAGGCTCACTGGCGTGTCCACACGTCCTATGAGTTACAAACCTTCTCCCAGTAATGGGTTAAATTGTATGGTGACGCAGAACACTATCGTGGGAGGATCCCCTATAGGATGATTACTGCGGCGGAGCGTAAGATCAAGATTTATGACAACTGCCTCTACAAAGGGCTGCTTCGACTCTGTCGGGGTACTTGCAAGATTGGGGACCTTGCAGTCAACTTTATCCCCACTTGAATAGTGGCGCCTATCAAGGAAATTATAGTCTAGTAAACGACAAAGCATTCGCACGGGATTTTGGTTAATGTATAATTCTTCTGGGCCTGGTGTATTTTGACGGGCGTTTTCGGGCTGAAAAACCTCTTCCTAGCTATTTTATGTACTATGGGTTTCCTCGCCGTAATAGCATGATATTTGTTGGCATGGATATATAATGAGTTGGAGGTAATAGGCTTGAGACTGTCTGTGTAGGATTTCGACTCTTGTTGATAGTGCGGATAGTGCGGAATTGAGTATTGCCGAGTGCGGAAAACCATGTTGTGACCAAGAAAGGTCAAGGATTGCGCAAAGCTACCATTCCTACTGGAGGTTCCAGGTACTTCTTGCTGTCCGGTTCTAAGCCGGCTTAAGTGCTTCGGTGTAGACTTGAGAAGATATGTTGGTCCCCATCCTGCGTCGAAGGACAAATACTAGTGGATATGAAGATGCTAGTCCTCATATTGAATACCTTGAAAACCAATGTAACCAAGGTAAAGAAATTAGGAAAAAATTATGTATAATCCATATTTTATAGTATTTTGAGTGGCATTTTCCTCTACTTCCAGATGTATCACAGATGTTTGCTTTATCTTATACCGTTCAGTGTTGGCCCATTGTAATAATGATGATATTTTTTTCGATTTAATAGAAGTTACGAAAAGCGAAATGTCATTCGAAAGAGGCCAGGCAATACCATATCGGCAGTAAAAGTCTCCAGAAAAAAAGACTTTCAGTCTTTATCAGTCTTTATAACTGGGTCTAATCAGTCTATCAGTCTTTAATAAGAATTTCTTAATTCTGAGTATTCATAATTCATAAGTCTTTCATAATTCTATCAGTCTTTCAAGTCGGATTAAAATTCATGGTAAATTAAAAGTTGCTCTTTGACCTAATGTTCGAACTTTTAACATTATGGTTATGTTTTATTTCTTATTTCTATTTTGTGGCGATTGTCAGTTTTGTAACAAATCCTGAATACTTGTATTATGACTACAAACCTTCTCTGTTAAGAGTTCAATGCCGAGAAGATTTTTGTTTTTGCTGAGCAACGTTAAAACTTATTTCATACAGAATTTATTCCAAATACGATGGGGCTACCGCTTCCTCAACCCTCAATCTTTAAACTAAATTTTTGGCTGTGTTTTTGATTCTTTTTTTTCAAGTTGATACTTGTGTTTGAGAAATCTTTTTAAAGAATTGTCACAAAAAATTTGAACTCTAGCGGAAAGAGTGTAAAGGCTGAAGAAGGGGCAGCCTACCTATTTACGGAATAATTCATTTTTGTTTTAATTCTTAATGTCACTCTTCAATTTCAGCCGGAAACACCGGTTTTTTATTTAATTTGTTACCATTTTTCTAATTATGCCAGGAAATACCCCTCTCCGCCTACTATTTAAAAAATTTTACTTTAAAACTTAGTTAAATTAGACTATTGAAATGCGTTTCAAATCCTATAGTAAAAGAAAAACATTATCTAGGGGTAATCACCATGTGCCATGTAATGACAAAGAGTTGAAGGGAAATTAAATGCTACTCTGTTCTTATTAGCCTATACTGTTTTCAGAAGAGCCCAATGAACACAGTAGTACCTTTAAAAGTATCTAATTTGACCCCTTCCCGTCAAAAGGGTACGGACCTAGATAAACTTAGAGTTACAAAACTAAAACTTTCCAAGACACATCTAAACCCCAGACAAACCGAGAGGTCACAGGTCGTAATTTTAAAATTAACTTCAAACAGCAATGTTCAACTTTCGTTCTTTTCTTCAAGATTTCAAGCCGAAATTCTGTCATTTAGTAGATTTGGCTTACAGACTAATGGTGTCTGGACCTTCAGCTAAAGCTAACCCTGGTAGAGCTATAGTTGCTTCCATTTAATTCAGCTTTCACCTTCATAACTTTATAATTGACAACTCTCATTACTTGCCTTAGAGGTCAGGAACCACTTTGACTTACTTCTTGCAACTTCAATAGCAATCCAGAGCAGATATTTGGCATACTTGAACAATGGCGTCGTTTGGGGGAGAAGGAAGTTTATCCCCAAAAATTTGGAGAATAAATTGTTATATACACCGTGAAGATTGAACATATGGATGTGGATCCTTCTTGCCCCTCCCTACCCACAATAAAAAATGCTGGAGCTTTCGGGTTTAGCAACAACCCGGTTTTAAGAGGTTTTCTTAAAACCTCTCATTTTGAAACAAAACAGAATACGAAATATTTCTCAACTAATTTTGGCCATTTTGTCTAAATTCAACTCTTTGTCCTTATATTTAGTTCCAGATTCACAACGAGAAAGATGCCAAATCTTAGGTGAAATGATATATAGCCAAAGATTTGTGCCCTTTTTAATATAAATCAGGAAAGTTGTTGGTCTAAGGATGCTACATAGAAGAGCCCAATCCTTTGCTCAACACTCACTACAATGAAATCCATCAAGAATTACGAGGAAATTGCGAAGTATTAGAAAAATAAGAGAGCTTCATATCCAGCATAGTCAATTATATACGCTTTGATTTCTTTTCAACAGGTATTATGTCAGACTTTTGCAGCGAAAGCTCTTGCAGTATCAATAGACATCACTTTAATGCCCTTCGGTCAGAAGTTCAAGCGACTCCCGCTGCCAGGTATTAAGGATCAGCCTGGTACATACGATTCTAATGGAACCTATACTGCTAAACATTATAAATCAGGTTTTATACTGAAATATAAAAAGAAAATTACAATAGAATAAAAAAGAAATATCAACCCAATATACAGTACCAAATATTGTAGGTTTTCCTTTGCGAATTCTAGCATAGCCTGGCATATAAAGGCTAAAATTACTTTTTGGAATAAAATTATACTCCGAGCTAAAGTCTTGAAAATATTATATCGCGGATGTCAGCCGAGTACGTTTCTAATAAATATGAAGGTGTAAGCTTAGGCCTAACTTTATGTGAATTTCAAGAAGTGGTTTTAAAACTAGGCTTTCCTACTGTATCCTCGTGATAAGGCCAGCTCTTATATTAACAATTAGTAGCTTAACTATACTTTCCATAGTAATTCCGGCATCTCCTTTTTAGCACCTAACTTTTAAATAAGGGGCGCAGGCATGTGGGGCATAATGGCGAAGCCGCCCCGCATGTATGCGTCCCAGCGAACGAAGTGAGTGACTTAATTTTTTTGTTAGGTGCCATGCTGATACTTCCTTGTTTTGATCAACTTACCAACACTAATTGCGATGCTAGCAACTAGCAATGAGAATACAAAGTCCAGAATTAACAACTGCGCAGGTACAACAACTTTAGCTATAAGAAATAGAATAAAGTGTCCAGCAACAATTGATTTTTGTTCATGTGTTAGGACTTTACTTAATACCTAACAATTTTAATTGTTACCTATGCTAATAACTGTCTTCATATAGGAATAACTCTGTTTGTTGGCTTAATAGTTTGGACTAGAGGCTCATTTATGCACTGTACTTCTTTTTTTGTCCTCCAACAATATTTTTTATGCACAAATGTTTTGTCTTTTTATATTTCAACCAACCATTATTGTTGGTTTTTGTTTATATGTTTTCTACTTGACAATGAGATCTCTTAGATCGGTTCAGTCTATTATATTTGCTCTGTTACTTAACTTTTTTTAGGCATGGTTGCCACACTCAAAAACCAGGGTTTCCGTGTAACACTTTGGATACACCCTTTTATCAACGAAAACTGCTACTCATTTGAAGAAGCTAGACCGTACCTTGTCAAAGACAAAAACAACAATACTGCCATAACCTCTTGGTGGCAAGGAAAAAGGGCCGGTATTGTTGACTTTACAAATCCAGAAGCCCGTGATTGGTGGGAAGAACGAATAAGGCGACTTCAGTCCGAGTATGACATTGATTCATTCAAGTTTGATGCTGGAGAAACTAACTGGCTTCCTGAAAATGGAACTTATCCCTTAACACCTGACTCTGTGGAACCAAACGTATTTAGTACAGCATATATTCAAGCAGTAGCTAGGTTCGGTGGAATGGCTGAAGTTCGAACAGGGTGGAAGAATCAAGCAGAGCCAATATTTTTCAGAATGTTGGACAAATATTCAACCTGGGATTACAATCTAGGTTTAAAAACACTTATTCCATCTCTGCTCCAATTTAGTATTACTGGATATCCATTTGTTTTACCTGATATGATTGGAGGAAATGGATATTTAATTCAACCAGACAAACAACTTTTCATTAGGTGGCTTCAGGCGAATACATTCATGCCTACTATTCAGTACTCATATGTTCCTTGGAATTACGATAACGAGGTTTTGATATGTCTAGCTGATAAGGTTTAGCTCGATTTTTATTTTTGAATTTAGAAAGTCTCAATGTTGAATAATTCATATCTTCTGATAGAATATGATTTAATGTCGCTATTCAAGCTATTTCAAGGAGAAGAGAGGACTGCTACTTCAATAATTGAGAATTTTCTATTTGACTACTCATTTCCATTCTCCTTTTCGTGTAATCCAGCATGTTTGACGTATACTATAGCCCACTCGGAAAGAGCTCTGCCATCAAAACTCAAAGCACATGCATGTGTCTAAAGGAAAGAAATGGCTAGCAAATTCAGTTTCCAACTCCTTGGTAATTGGTAAATGATTATGTTTGCCCAGTCAAAACCATAAAAAGCTTAGGGTTTCTTATGATTCTTGCCAGTTATATTTTAACTATAACACCATGTACTGTTTTGGAAATAACTATATGAGTAAATGCCCGAATTTACAGTCTAGCTTCATTGATGTAAGTTCCTGGTTGTGAATGATGATAACGTTTGCCCTCTTTGACTTTTGTTGAAAAATCACTGTCCATGTAATCTACTTGATGCATATTCCTTCTATATTTTCCATTCAAATTCTGTGACGAAAGGGGACTATGATACTTGAATTATTTATCAAGAACCAAAGTTATCTGTCTGTTTGTTAAACAATGGTGCACTGTAAGTCGGTCCCTTGAAAATTTGAAATATCACACGATTAAACTATATGCACGATTTAGTTCATGTCCGTATTTACAGTTTAGCTCCATCGATGTGAGTTGCCCGTTTTGAATGATGAAAACACTTGCCCTCTCTGACTTCTGTTGAAAAATCAGTGTCCATGGACTCTACCTGATGCACATTCGTTCTTTTTTTTTCATAAACATTACGACAATTATCGTACTTCAATATTTTTTTTTTTCATTTTAGGCCATCTAGAGTGAAGTCTTTCAGTGTTTCACGACTCCTAATTTATTCGGCTTGTCGCAGATCACATGGATGCCGCGTTTGAGGAATTCGCGTGCCGCCGGATAGTGCACGTGATTGGGCGTGACGATCGCGACCGCCTCGATCCCGCTTTTCAATCGTGCCTCGCGCTTGGCCATTTCGGTGAAATCGGCGTAGACGCGGTCTTCCGGCAGGCCCAGATCGGCCCCTGAGGCCTTCGATTTTTCCGCGGTCGAGCTGAAACAGCCGGCGACAAGTTCGTAGCGGTCGTCGATGCGGCTGGCGATGCGGTGCACGGCGCCGATGAAGGCGTCGCGCCCACCACCGACCATTCCGAGGCGAATGCGGTTTGCCATGTCTAA
>JAAAKM020073195.1:164517606-164533214 GCA_010016025.2 Alatinidae sp. Z8VKAUB7J3 | reverse complement strand
CGAACACTGCTCCCTCTCGCGCTCCGTCCTCCGGATGTTTCATCGCGCATTCCCACTCCACGACCGCCCAGCCGTCGAAATCGTGCTGGGTCAGTTTTGAGAACACCGCGCTGAAATCGACCTGGCCGTCGCCCAGCGAACGGAACCGCCCGACGCGTTCGACCCACGACTGGTAACCGCCGTAGACGCCCTGCCGTCCGGTCGGATTCAGTTCGGCGTCCTTGACGTGGAACATTCGGATGCGGTCGTGATAGATGTCGATGTTGTCGAGATAGTCGAGCGCCTGCAGCACGTAGTGCGACGGATCGTAAAGCATGTTGGCGCGCGGATGGTTGTTCACCCGTTCCAGGAACATCTCGTAGCTGATGCCGTCATGCAGGTCCTCGCCCGGATGGATTTCGTAGCAGATGTCGACGCCGTTTTCCTCGGCATGGTCGAGGATCGGCCGCCAGCGCTTGGCCAGTTCGTCGAACGCCCGCTCAACGAGCCCCGCCGGACGTTGCGGCCACGGGTAGACATAGGGCCACGCCAGGGCGCCGGAAAAGGTCGCATGGGCACCGATGCCCAGGTTTCGCGAGGCGCTGATCGCCTTCTTGACCTGATCGACCGCCCATTCCTGGCGCGCTCTTTACTGCATTGACTTTCAGACTGATATATTCGTATCCACTTATCAGGCAGTCAAGATTCCCTTGAAGAGAAGGCAGCTTACAGCTTAACGTCAGCAGATCTTTAGTACATAAAAACAGGTTGTGGTCGCATAGATTGATACTAAATCCTCCAGCAATATTTTTGGTTATTCCGGATGTCAGGGTATCAAACGGGATAGAACTATGTACAGATCCTTGCCGAAGGTCTCAGACGAGTCAGTCTCATTTGTCACAAAACTACCAAAAACAAAAGTGCGACGACGTGAGCATTCACACTCAAGAAATTTCAGGAGCACCTTAGACTGCACAACCTAATCGAATGCAGCTGAGATATCCATGCTGCCCATCAAGAGGGAGGACCCCATTCCGTTGGATTTGTCAATAGCTTTCTATAAAAGTCAATGAGCAAACGCGCAACTCAGGTTTCAGTGGAATCCAAAATGACGATAATCCAATCTATATTTCCCGGAAATTTGTGGGAGAAGTAGCTCGTGGAATTTACTGAGAACGGTAGAAATGGTAACTGATCTATATTCTGTGCGCTGATTTTGATTTTCCCCTTTTCGGGACATGTCTGACAGAACACCAGCACAAAATGAGCTAGGGACCTTATCGATATCACCACACATTTGGAACCGAAGAGAGATATTTTCAACCAGGTCAGTGCCATGGCTTAGGTTATCTGGGCAAATACCGCCGACCCAGGTGCCTTTCTGCGTTGTAATTAGTGCAACATTTTAACTTTTTACATTTTAACATTTTAACTTTTAATAAGGTTATCAGTTTTCGTTTAGACGTTTAACTCTATCTTGCTCAAGTTGGGAGTCTTTGGAACCAAATATTATAGAGTAACGCCTTAACAACTTCTTTTCCGGAATATCAGATTAGTAGGTTTTGTTTTTACAGTTTTGGGATCTCTTGAAGGACTTCCGCATCACTTTCGGATATGAAGTTGCTAAAGCTCTTGAAACCTTCCTCGACAGGATTGCTATAAGAAGATTCAAACGGATCGGGGTAGTGAATTTGTTAATCCACATATAGAGAAGTTTCTAATGAAATATAATACAATGCTCTATCATTGTCATTGTCCATTAAAGATAGCATTGGCTTAATGATTGATAAGAACTATTTGACTTTTAATTTCAAGATACCGCACATTGAAAAATACTGCTGATTTTATTCATGATTTGGATAAAATCATGTTGATTTATAATCAATTTCCTCATCGATCCCTTTCCAACTTTAGACCTATTGAAGTTCATCGAGCAGATGGCAATATTCTTGACACTTTTCTTAAACAGTATTCCAATTCCAGTGAAGGGAGCAGGGAAGTGAAAAAGAAGAAATTCAATGTTGGTGATATTATTCGAATCAATCGAACTACTAAGGTTTTTGAAAAGGGGAACTACTTTAGATCCACTGAACTTTTAAAGTGTCCTGAATCTTAGACACCGCATCCATAACGCATCGTCTACTTGACATAAAAGATGATGAGATTCTTGGTGGTTTTTATGATTATGAATCACAAAAAGTGAAAAAAATCTATAATTTATCAGATTGAGAATGTATTAAAAACTTGTACTCGTAGGGGCAAGAGACAGTTGCTTTTTCACTGGCTAGGATACAAATCTGATTTTGGTTCGTGGATTTCTGTTGAAGATGAACACAATGCCCAAAGATTTCAATGTGGCGTTTATGTCCAATGTCTACGATCCCTTCTACTATGATTTGAATAAAACGAACGATTTTTGCACAAAACTCCCCCGCCATCAAATTATACGATGGAAAGTGTGAAGTTGCTCTTGTCGACTGTACTCTTAAAAATACATATGGCGTCCTAAGACAGAGGACGCTGTATGAGATTAAAGTAAGACCCTTTGACTTTTCCGATGAAGGCTTGGTGACAAATTTTTTCTATTGGGCCAGTTTTTCCCCTGATTTTATTTTGATTTACCTTTTAATTAGCCTGTAATTTTACAACAGCCTGGTAATTAAGCACGAATTGTGTTGCGAGAGCAGCACTTTTATTTTGTCATGTTTTTTTTTCTTTTTTTCTTAGCATCCCGATTTTAGCTTATTCCTAGAAAGTGTTAAGGCTGTAACCTCTGTGGTTTTTACGGTAAGTGTGGACCTTAAGCCGGATTGATGAATATCAATTTTTGCTCGTTCTTAGCTTTTTTAGATATTGTTGAAATAGTTCCGTTAAGAAAAATTATTTTGACTATACTGCACAGGAATCATCCTGATCTACATTGCGCTGTAGGTTATCCCTTTGAGAACAGCTTAAAAAAAGTTGTCGGCAATTACATGTGACGCATGGAAATATCAGATCAAACCTTTAATCATGATGCCAACGAATTGCAATCTGATGATGATATCAAATTACTTAAAATCAATTGAAAACGAGGTTCCGTCCAAATACTTTCGCTTATTAATGCAATGTCATGCGGCATTAGTAGCAAAGTTTAATAAAGACATTTTACAATAACTTACAACACAAATTACAGAAATATAAGATTCGGAATTTTCACACTACCCGTTGGACAAACACTTTTTAAGAGCATGGAACGTCTGTCAGGGTTTGGAAAGGTACACTTATATTTGTAGATCATGAATATGACTACCCCCCCCCACACGCACACAAACACACCCACGTTGTCTGATCGCATCCACCCGCTCTGGTTCTGCTGCTTTAGGCTGCATCGAACGGCGACGTGCTGATTCTGCCCGTGTCGTCTACCGCCGGTCCTGCTGGTTACGCGGCGCCCCCGCCGCCCACGTCACCGCGGCCAGCGCAGAACGGTCGATTCGTGTTGCCCCACAACACACGCGCGCCCCGCGCACCGGCCGGGCCGGTCGCACACGACGCGTTCTCGCCGAACAGGTAATATCGCCGGCGAGGCGGGCAAACTATATCTTCGGCCGGAAACCGCGCAGGGTATCTTTGTCAATTTCCTCAACGTACAGAAAACGACCCGGCAAAAAATTCCCTTTGGTATCGCTCAAATTGGTAAAGCTTTCCGCAACGAAATCGTCGCTCGCCAGTTCATCTTCCGAATGCGAGAATTTGAACAAATGGAAATGCAGTTTTTCATTCGTCCGGGCGAAGGTAAGAAGTGGTACGCCTACTGGAAAGAAATGCGTATGAAATGGCATACCGCCCTGGGTACGCCGCCGGAAAAACTACGCTTCCACAATCACGACAATCTGGCGCACTATGCCGACGCCGCCGTAGACATTCAATTCGAATTTCCTTTCGGTTTTCGCGAATTAGAAGGTATCCACTCTCGAGGTGATTTTGATTTGGGTAGCCACCAAGAACTGTCTGGTAAGAAGCTGACCTATTTCGATCCGGAGTTGCAGGAAAGCTACGTGCCGCATGTAGTAGAAACCTCTATCGGTTTAGATCGCATGTTCCTGTCAATGATGAGTCAGGCTTTACGGGAAGAAACCGTGCCCGACGCCAAGGGCAAAGATTCTACTCGCGTGGTATTGAAGTTACATCCGGCTTTAGCCCCAGTCAAATGCGCCGTGCTACCGCTTGTACGCAATAAAGAAGAGCTGACCAATAAGGCCCGCGAAATATTCAATCAATTGAAATATTCTTTCACCTGTCAATACGATGAAAAAGACGCCATCGGCCGTCGCTATCGCCGCCAGGACGCCATCGGCACGCCGTACTGTGTGACCGTCGACTTTGAATCGCTTGACGATAATATGGTCACCATCCGCGAGCGCGATTCACTGGCGCAGGAACGCGTTCCCATCGACCAGGTGGAGTCAATTGTAAGTAAGCGGGTGGATATGAAGCAGTTGTTCTAAAGTTAACTTTACTACAGTAGGAACATAGGATACTGTATAGAGTTGAGTTTTTAGAGGGTTTTCCAGGGCTCATGTTGAATCATCGAACGTTTCTTTTAATTGTATTGTACAGCTTTTGTTTCGTAGGAACCCATAGTGGTCATGGGTGCAGAGCAATATGATAAATCCTCAAAAAAAAGAAAAAAGAATATGATTAATCTCAAACCCATTCTCAAAAAAGCTTACTGACAAGCAATGTCAGGCACACAGGTCGGTAGTTTCCTCCTTTTGCTCTTCCACCTTTCTTGTTGATGGGGACAGAATTTCTTTGGAACAACTCGATGGTGCTGCACCTTGGTCTATAGAGCTTTGAAAGATTTTTAGCAAAGATTCAACAATGTATTCTACACTCTCTTTGAGTAATTTATGTTAAGACAATTTCTACCAATTGGTTTTCAGATTAGTCTGTAGTTTAACTGCCCCCCCCCCCTGCACAATGCTTGTACATGTAACTAATTCTTACTAATTCAACAACACAAAAGCGTCTGGTAAAAAACAACCAAGTTTGCCTTGGGCCTTAGACCATATAACAATGCTGTAGGCACATGGACCCAATGATATTGCTTTCTAAAAATTCCTCCATTTCAGGATTTTGATATAACATACATGTTTAGGCAAGTAGACTTTTTCTGTACCAAAATTATTGTTTTTTTCTCCGTCTGATTTTTCTTTTAGTATTAAGAATCAAATAGATTCTAAACTAAAAAAAAGACGCTTTTTTTATCCTAACTTAATTTACTTAGCATTTGAACCAACTTATTTGAACCAACCTACATTTTCGCATGCTGACTTTAAGCTTTTTCGCATGTTTACAATAGTATGTGTAATGCAGGTACCAATAAATTGCAATTCTTACAAGATTTGTTGTTAGAAAAGGGAGGAAAAACATGTTTGTGGGTAAATTGTTTTCTAGAGTTTATTTTCGATTTAGAGGAAATTAACTGGGGATGGCAGGAGCTCTATCTCCAACACAAAACAGGAGAAGTCAAATGTTTTTTTTTAAGATATCTGGAAAAGCAGGTGTTGATTTTTAGTTTTCTGTCGTTTGGATCTCTTATCAAAGCTCTAAAAATTATGACAAGACCACCCAAAAAATTCTGAATTGTTTGGCTACAAAAGCTAAAAATGTTACAATGAAAATAATTCTCTTAAAGCATTTCGTATTTATTGGCTCTTCCTGTTAAAGAAGTAATACGAACTCGTCAATGCCTGACCTGACTTAAACTTACTTGAACGAACGCTCTTGCTCAGGGGGTTCCTCAGTGTTTAGGGAACTGGTTGACTGTGCTATTAGTCTTTTCCAAGAATCCCCACCAAGTGCAAGGGAGAGGAACTTATTCGGGTTTGAAATTGTGGCAAACAAGGCTGTATTAACCAGTAAATATATATTTGTAAAAAGTACATAGGAGTTAAGTTACATGAGCTCTTATTTGTCTATCTAAAATATTGAGAAGATGTTTAGTCTTATTTCAACGTGACATCGTTTCATCTTTCGCTTCATCAATGTGCTCAATCATGTTTATATCTTTTTCTGCAATCTGTCTTAAAGACAATTATCTAAAAAGGATCTTACCTGTTTCCCAGTCAACTTCATTTCGGCAATGGCACCGAAATGTGCTGTATTCGCTATCTTATAGAATTTTGCTCTGGAAAACCCCTTGAAAAAGTCAGCCTGGGAAACTACAGTTTTGGGTTTAAGTCCAGATTTGCGGTTTGTCTGGTAGAGATAATTAATTTGTTTATGCATAAGCTAAAATATTTCCTTAAAAAAGGTTACACAACCAAGAAGACTTTGATTTGCTTTTCTAACCTCAGAGAAAACCCGTAAGAACTCAAAAAGTACCTTTGGGTATCAATAGGTCAAATAAGTTTCTTTATGATTGCCTAAACTAGATAAATTTTATAATTCGAAAATGCAAAAACAGAAACTTTGCCGAAGACTAGCCCGAGGGAGAACTTTAATACGGATTCTACTCCAAAGCGGAGCACCTTAGCTACGCTTTCGAGTTAAACTGAGATAGACGTCCGCAATCACTTGGATTGACCATGAATAATATCAGTTATGTTCGCCTTCGCTCGGATTAAGACTTAACCAACTAATGAGCAATTGTGAGGCACAGTACAAGTATATACTTTACTTCTAATATGTTATGATAAGATAAGTGATTGGCTTGTTGGACAATTTAATGGATGAGGATTAGGATCGTGAGAAGCGTAGAAGGCAATATCGCGCTCATTCTGGCAGGGCCCGGACCCTCAAGAAAGGCCCAAACTCCGGAGTTTCTTGAAATTCATAATATCTGTTAAAGAGTTTATACAGGATCGCAAATAGCTGGTATGTACTTTTTAGCATACCATTCCCTGGGTTTTTAGGATTTTGTTGTAAATTTCACTGGCCAGTTACAATATTTGGCTAATAACTAAAACGGGGAGAATTAGTAGGTTGGTTTCAAAAAGACAGTCAATAACCTGCGATTTGAATATTTTGAATATTTTAGCTTCAGGTTTTAAGATTGAATTTGAGAAAACACCATTGAACGCTTTGAAAGCAAAGAACGAAAGTTTTACTTTTAAAGAATTACACTTTATAAGAAAGGAAATAGATATTTTATTGCGTAAAGGTGCTATTGTTGAAGTTTCGGGTTCAGAACAAACATAATACTTTGTATTTTTCCCGTTTTTACGGTCCGATGAAAAATAGTTCTTCCCGATTTATTCTGAATTTGAAAGAATTAAACAAAAGCGTTAAATACTGCCATTTCAAAATGGAAACTCTACAGTTAAATGGTTACTCTATGGCTCTTTTAATGACAAAAATCATTACATGGCCTCTGTTGAACTTTTTTATATTATTTATGTCTTGTTGATCTGGATGATCAAATGTGGCTTGGGCGTGGCAAGACGGAAAGAAGACGATAATGAAGAAAAGTAGTGAGAAGAATTCGTTTTAGGCAGTACGTCATTCCTTTTTATAACTCATTGATCTAAATTTTTTATCTCGATTCAAGAAGTGGTTTTCAAGAAGTTGCACTAAGGAACCCCTCAAATTACAGGCCCCTCAGAGGTGAAAATCTGGTAAATAGTTAAATAAACTGCTTTTTGGTCTCATATTTGGCAGTACACTACTTTATTTGGTACAAGATGATCCTTTAGCCACTGGAATCCGTCAAATAATGATATTTGCACTTTACCAACCCCTCCCTTCGTTCTAAGAAGGATAAAATTGATAATGGCCATTTTAAATTTGTTTTTGTAAACCCCCCTAAAAATACCTTTCCTCCCGGAAACAAATTCTGGATCTATACCATTAGAATAAACATGGGCTCCTCCTGAAAAGCAGCGGCATGATTTGCTATGAGGCAGTGGGCAGCTGCCCCCAGACCCCAAGTTACCCTCAGCTGAAATTTAGTTTCTTCGAGAATCTTGTCAAAACTAAGATAAGCCTGCATAATTAAAGCATCCACAGAAACGGGTCAGTTTTCTTTAGTAGGCTACATTCTTGCCTTTACGGTACTATACTGCTCATTTTTTCAGTTTTCGTTGTCATTTTCACTTGATTTGGGAAGATTGGTCCCAATTTTGCCTCTCCCCTCCAAGGAGTTTGATAAAATTATGGCACTGCCGAAAAGTTGATACGTTTCTTGTTTAAAATACCAATTGTTCACTCACAGACAACCATGAGAGGCTTTTAGTACGCAAATAGAAAACCATTACTGATTTATGCCCCCCCCCCCCAAGATTGGACCCTTGCAGGCCTACTAAGATGTCCAAAGATATAACCAGGACCATAATAGACAACAACAAGAAAATATTACCACATACCGTACAATACTAAAAGAAGAATGAATCACATTTCCCACCAAGAAAATTTAAAAGATTGATGGTATTGTGATTGAATGATTTCTTGATGTTAGCGCCATTCATTTCCTGATATTAAAAAAAACTAGCTCGTCTGGGATATCTTCAGTCTCCCAGGAAGGCTCAGGGGGCAAGAACTCCCTTTCCCCCCTTTGAGGACTCTGCCTATCCAGTACTTAATGGCCAAGTGGGTAGGGATGTTTTGAAGCCTAATATTGACATAGCATAATTTTTCGAACATTATTCCATTTTTTACCCCATGTGAGGAAACAGCCGGCAATCTTTAAGGCTTGAACCTTTATAGACATTAAATGAGAAAAACAAGTTTTTTGAACTAAGAGAAAGGAGCAATATTAAAACTTAAAACGAAAAGAAATTGTTGCGTATATGAGGGGGTTGCTCCCTCCTCAATACCTCGCTTTTCACACTGAAGTTTTTTAATAACTTAAAAATAAATAACTAAATAATCATAAATAATAAATAACTAATAATAATAAATACAATAATTAATAAATATATATAACTAATAAATAAATAACTTAAAAATAAAAAGCTTCTGAATGTTTCAATGAAACGAGCTTTGTGTTTCAGGAGTCGTTCTTAAAGAATTAGAAGAAAATTTAAATTTTAGCGTAAAGAGTGAGGTGTTGAGGAGGGGGAAAACCCCCCTCATATACCCATAATTTCTGTTCGTTTTGAGCTTTAATGTTGCTCCTTACTTTCGGTTGAAAAAACTCGTTTTTTATTTAATTTCTGGTTCCACCTCCAGGGAAAAATCAAGCCTCCCCACGAATATATTCTCTATACAATTCAATGCTGGTGAAAATTTATCCCGAACAATTTCTCTTGCAAGACATAAGAAGAATTTTGTATAGGAATTCTGGTAAATTTCCCTTGAAAAGTTCACTCCCTTGAAACTTCCCTTCTCTTGGAAAATCCTCCTAGCAGAAAATTCGTCCCCACATCTCACCCCTCCCGACTTCGTCGATGAGGCGGCCGGTGACTTCCACCTCCGGAGCACGTCACCTTGTCTCGATGTGGTGTCCGGGCCACGGGGTGGCGTGGTCAACGTGGACTTCGACGAGACGTCGCGGTCGATCGACGCCGACTTCAGCGGCGCCGCCGTTCCGGACGTCGGCGCCTACGAGTTCGGGCAGTTCACGATGACGTCGGCCGGCGTCGCCAGAACGGGAACGCGGATGGACTTCACGGTGCTCGGTCCGGCGGGCGGAGCGGGTCTGGTCGTCGTGGGGTTCCTGGACAGCACGGCGTTCTTCGCCGAGTACGGGCACCTGCTCGCCGGCACCCGCGGTATCTTCGTGCTGCGCACCGTTGCGGTGGGAGCGTCCGCGACGCTGCCCATCCCGCGAGCGGCCGCCCTCGAAGGGTTGCGCATCGGCGTGCAGGCGTTGGGCCTGACACCCACTCTCGACGGCAACTTCACGACTCGGCAGACCGCCGTGATTCACCGATGAACAAGACCCAGGTGATGAAAGAGCTGAAGGCGATGGGGACCGAGCAGAACCGCAAGGTCTACCGCCGCCACATCGGCGACGTGCCGATGTTCGGCGTCAGCTACGCGAACCTCGGCAAGCTTAAGCGGCAGATCAAGATCGACCAGAAGCTCGCCGATCAGCTGTGGTCCACGGGAAACCACGCCGCGTGTGTGCTCGCGGCGATGATCGCCGATCCAGCAGCCATGACGGCCTAGGCCTTGGACGTCAGGGTCGCCGACCTCAAGAACCGTGGCACGACATCGGCGTTGTCGGACCTCGCGGCGTTGGCGCCGACTGCGATGAAGCGAGTTGCCAAGTGGACGAAGGCGAGAGACGAGTGGGTCAGCTCGACCGGTTGGCACACCTTGGCTTCGCTGGCTCGTGACAACGACCTTCCGGCCGAGGAGCTCGAGCCCTATCTCGAGCGCATCGAGGCGAGCATCATAAAGGTTACTTGGGGAAAAAAGACGATGAAATCTCGAAAAAACTTGAAATAAAATGAAATCCTGAAGAACAAAATCTATTAAAGTATTGTGTAACATCCCATGTGTGCATTCTTATTACGTAACCCCTCAAGTGTGTGCCATCATTACGTAAAACGGTGTGTACACCACCGCTGCGTAACATCCCAGTTGTGGACCGCCATTACTTAACATCCAACGTGTGTGCCGTCCTCAGTTACAAGTGGAGGTTCCCCACGGCTGCTAAAGAAACAAGTCACGCGAGAATGGATCATCCTTAACCCAGGTAAACATTCCCTATTACGTAACATACAGGTGTACCATGGTATTACGTGACATCCCACGTGCGTCCCGCCCTCAGTTACAGCCAGGGATTTCTCAAGGGCCCCTGATGTCTAGCATGTCATGCGAAAATGCAATATTCTCCAGTTACAAGCATGGATTCGCAACTTGACTGTCGGCCCCTGACCTCTTACAAGTGACCCAAGATTGCATCATCCTCATTTACAAGTGAGGGGGGCCCCACTTGAATAGCGGGCTCCATTAGAATTGGTTGCTTGGGACCCACTAGAGTTGACTGCTAGGGCACTTCCTCCCTTTGGAATTGGATGCTAGGGCCCCCCAGTAAAATTGGATGTAGGGGATCCCCCAATGGTTAGGTTACGGGCCTGTTGAAATCGGATACGAGGTTATTTCTAGGGGTCCGGTGAATTTGGACGCTAGGGGTCCCGTTGGAATTGGTTGCTAGGGCCCCGTCGGAGTCACTCATAAGGCCCCGGTCGGATTGGTTTCTAGGGGTAGATGGAATTTCGTGCTAGGGTCCGGTGCCTTGATGGTTCCCCGTTCCCCACTAGCGGGCCCCCTAACAGTTTCCTGGCCCTTCTCGGATTCTTAAGAAAACATTGTTATGTAACAAGCAAACCCTATTCCGTAACAACCAAAGAAATCCTGGAATGACCAATGACCTTCTCCCGGCGGCAGTGCTCCAACGCTTTGCTCACCTCCCCTTTCAAAACGACGAGCATCTCCCATTTTCTTATCACGTCATCATTTAAATGAAACCCGGTAACATCGGGGAACAGGGTCTGGTGTACGCTTTGTTCAGTTTTACCTGTCTCCGGCATATATGACCAGACTTCCTCGGCGGTGAAACTCAATATCGGAGCCATCAGCCGTGTCATGTCCCGTAGCAGAATATACATTGCCGTCTGCCCCGACCGGCGCTCCCGGGAAGTCCGAGGATAGGTGTATAGCCTGTCTTTGAGAATATCCAGGTAAAAAGCGCTGAGGTCCACCACGCAAAAGTGATAGAAAGACTGGTAAAACGTGTGAAACTCGTAATCATCATACGCTTTCAAAATTTTGCCCGACAGTTTTTGAAATCGATCTAAAATAAACCGATCAATTTCTAACATTTGTCCAAAGGGAACTTTATCTTTTTGAGGATCAAAATCGCTCAAATTCCCCAGCAAATAACTAAACGTATTGCGAATTTTTCGATAAGCTTCGGACAATCTTTTGAGAATTTCATTCGAAATTCGGATGTCATCGCGATAGTTTTCAGACGCGACCCAAAGTCTTAATATTTCCGCACCATATTGATCGATGATTTTTTGCGGCGCAATAACATTACCGGCGGATTTAGACATTTTTTTGCCTTTACCGTCAACGACATAACCATGAGTTAACACGCTTTTATAGGGAGCTTTTTCTCTAGTTCCAATAGACTCCAATAAAGAACTGTGAAACCACCCTCGATGTTGGTCGCTTCCTTCTAAATAAAGATCTGCGGGCCATTCGCCTTCTTCATCATTCTCCAAAACAGCGGCATGGCTAACGCCAGAGTCAAACCAAACGTCTAAAATATCGCTTTCTTTAACAAATTGGGAACCATTACACTTTGGGCAAACCGTGCCTTCACTTAAATTCAAATCCCAAAATTTAGCAAAGTAAATAAATACCTGTGTAACATTCTTCAAAAAGGTATATCCGACTTTTGCATATTCCATTTTGAATTGAAAGACTCCGTAGATATCTGGAATCTTGAAATGAGCTACGAAAGACGAACCAGGTCCTTTGACCAGACTTGTCCTTACAAATGGGTCGATTCGCACAAATTCTAGTTGAACATCATTGGCATTAAATGGAACCCATTTGTCACCTTCCAGCTTTTCTATCTCAATCGAATAGACCTGGTAAAAAGGAAAATAAAAGGAATCAGGGGCGATACATAGCTTTCGGGCTCTTAAATTACACACAGAATAGATCTTGGCATTAAAATCTTTAAGAAAAGCACTGGTCATGAGAGAAAGCCCTCCTTCCTTCCTCAGTATGCTAGGTTAGCTGGTAATGAAAGCACTTTAATAATTTCTTTTTTTAACGATATCTCGATCTCAATTGGTAAAAAATAATTACACTTTTGCGAGTTCCGACACAAAATAATGTGTAAATAATTACACAAAAGTTCCGACACAGTTGCACACCAGTACTATTTGTATACTTCAGTTCCACCGGTTTTACTGCTATCTCGATCTCTGGTGGCCAAAAGTAATCGACACAGTTCTATGCTACAATTATTAATATACTTAATTGTCCATCAAAGCAACATGTAACTCCCAAACTTTCAATAATGGGTATTTAACTTGACACAAAATATCATTTTATCAATGATTACATTTACTTAAGCATTAATGACCAAATAATTCCCTCAAGCCCCATCAGCTTAAGTCTCATTAAAACAAGGATCGTGATAAAATTGATAATATGCATAGGTGGGGGGGGAGGACCGTAAGTGGGTCCGAAGGGTCCTTTCCTTAGCATCGTAAACAGTGTACTTACTTATCACACTTATACGGGATTATTCGGTGAATAGTCCTCAATGATTAAGGTTTCAAAATTAATGTCAAGAATTTTCATGTCAAGAATGTCAAGAATTTAATTAGTCAAGAATTTAATGTCAAGAATCAAGAATGTCAAGAATTGGCTAAGACTAGGACTAAGTGAAGGTGAAGAGGTGATATTGGATATTGAGAAGATCGGCCAAACGGACGGTTTCATTTACCTGGATAGTATTTTTAATAAAGATGGTCAGTAGAGTGAAAATGATAGAATAGAATAGCAAAGGCCCAAGGGTTTTTCCACATTTGAAAAAAAAAATTAGAAACTTGTAAGAAAAGTCTGTGAGCCAAGATTATAGTATTGGGATATACAGCGGTCGAGTATGGTTCTGAAGCGTGGGCGCTTCGGAAAATGGACGATTTGCTAAATGTTTTTTTTTTTCGAGAGAAATTGCCTACGGGTTGTTTTGGGGTGGGTTCACTACTGTCCAACGGGAGCACTCAAAGATATGTGGATTTTTTGCTAACCGAGTGAATTGTTGAGTGACTCGCCTTGTGTTAGGTTTTTGATTTTAATTTTTTTTTTCAATTTTGGATTTTATTGAATTTTATTTATTTTCTAATTTTGGCTTTTTGTTGCTGTTTTTCATTAGTTTGTTTTTCTTGCTGAATTTCTGCGTTGTTTGGTGTTTTTTGTCTTTCCCCATTTTTCGGCATTTTCCTTGAAATTTTCTGTTCGCGCTGAAGAAGTGAGGCAGCTGTCTTCCCGAAACATTCGCTGTATTTTGAGTATTTTCGTTGGGCTTAAAAAAACCACATTTTTGAACTTTTTTCTTTAGGATTTTTATTGTGGCTTGCCAATGTGGTTTAAGAAATTATCTTCGAATGACTCACCGTGTCTCAAACAGTAAGCTGTACGAAAAATGTGATTCAATCCTGATTCCTAGGGCTATAATGAGAGAAAGGATGAGATGGCTAGGACACCTGCAGATGAGAGATGACAGATTGACTGATTGCTAACGGAATTTCAGAGGAAAACAGAGGGGAGAACAGATACCCCAACACTAAGAAACGGGGGGAGAGAAGCAGAGAGAGAGGAATGGGAAAAGATGGAGGGAGGAAGAGAGAGAGGGGGTAGCAGATAAAAGAGAGAGAAAAAGAGGGAGTTTCAAAACCTAAACAATGGCATGGATTATTTATTCATACTTGCATTAAATGTCAAAATTAAACGTTTTCAAAGCCAATGTGTGAATAGAACACTAGCTCTAAGGCTAGAATAGCAAAGGCGGAATTAGAAGATTAGGCCAACTGCAAAGCAAAATAGGCAAAAACTTGGTGAGTCAGGTAAAGTGGACACTAGACAGTGTCTGGATACTGGTTTTCCAGGCTATCGGTAATTTAAAAGCAAATAATTCAAGACACAATAAACAATGAACGACTGTGAAAATCCTTTCATCACTTAGGGGTGGTCTGCAGAATAGTTATTGCATAGGGGACTAGTAGATCATCTTCTTTAAAGTTTTAATAATATAGTTAAAAATTATGGATCCTGTTTGATGGGAGAAATGATGGTTAATAACAGCTAAAACATTTTCTTGTGATTTTGCACCCTGGCAATACTGCTTTAAAATCCTGGAATCAGCATTAGAAGATAGACACTCACATAAAATATGCTGAATATTTGAACTGCTCTTAAATCCAAATCAGAGGCAGGAAATGGAGAGCCCAGCAGAGATGCAGCTAATTTAGAATCACCAAAACAAGTATACTTTTTATATCAGGTCAACATGATTAAGCAGGATTAAAGCATAAGACTAGAGCAGGAACTAGGTAATATCAAGGTTTAAAGCTGAAGTGAAAGAGGCAGCACCTGTACTATGTTCTTTAATAGAGTAAGAAGAATATACTTCAGATAGAACCACCAGAATAAATTCTTATATTACAGTTTGTGATATGATAGAAGCTAGAGACGCAGCAAACTGGGCGGTTTCGCTGGGTGGGGCTTGATGGCGATGGTTGCTTGTTTTTTTTGTTTTTTTTGTGAAGCCCTTCAATTTTCTGTTCTGTGAGTTTCACATGTTCGTCAGTTAAGCCATAAAAAAAATAAAATAGATAGGCTTTCCCAAAAACAAATTTGAAACTAGGGACGCATTAACATGTCCCCCACGGCATAAGTTATTGTGGGGGAGGGTTCGTTCCCAGAGACACAGTTTCTGGGCCTTTGAGCTACGCTGAACAAGATGGATATCACAAAATTTTGATTGGATGTCTTTGGGGGAGAAAAGGTACGTGGAAGGGGGGCTGGTTGCCCTCCTATCACTTTTGACTCTAAATAAAGGCACTTGAGCTTTCAATTTCCAATCGAATGAGCCCCTTCCAAAGTTTCTATGACAACTCCTTCCATAAGAAATACCTTGGGAAAAAAAAATAAAAGCAATAGGTTGTGCC